>CM077815.1:58545907-59145907 GCA_039764185.1 Tamarix austromongolica
TAATTAAATCAGAGTAGCGTACATATCACTGTACAAAAATGAAATCCACCAGTGGTGGTCATAAATCAACAAATATATTGAAACCATAAATTTTAAAGGCAAAAGAGTACAACCCTAGGATTTACCAGATAGTATATTACGCTCTTTCCCGAGAGCCCACTTAAATAGCACCTAGAAACAACCTGCAAGGCACACTACCCATTGAATAGGCAGGGGCCCACGAAGGGAACCCTTCAGTACTATGGTACTGAGTAACCCTTTAAAACAGGCTAAAAAAATAGGCCCATAATGTAACACACAATACACCACTATATTCATACATAACGACAGGTGTAAAAATAATATTCAGATCCATACACTCACATATTCATTAAGTCAATCAGATATTAATGGTGTACACGTAACATTCACTTTCGTACATTCGCATACTTCACAAGTCAATCAAATATTAATGGGTCGTAGTGAACAATCAACACGTTTCGAGCCTTAAAGCCATTAGTCTATCATCAATCAATCATCTTGAATTATAAATGTCCATGTGAGTGCTAGAAACCCACTATTATAGCCGGTGGACCATAATACATACAGAGCAGAACGCTCCTAACCACTATTATTCGCCGGTGGACTAGTCTCCAAGGTAGAACGCTCCAAGCCATTATTATTCGTCGGTGGACCGGTCTGGCCCCGACTCACAAGGTGTTCCACTATAAATGATTAGTGTCTTCCCCATGTCTTATTGTTATTACATTTGGTTTGTTGAGCACAGAATCTCCCACTATTATAGCCGGTGGATCGGAATACATATAAGGAAAAACGCTTCTGACCACTATTAGTCATCGGTGGACCAGTCTCCAGGGCACCCCAGCTCTTAGCCACTATTATTTGCCGGTGGACCAGTTTAGGTCTGGCTCAACAATCTTCCTCTTTAAGTGATTAGTGTCTTATTCGTATCTTATTCAAAAGTATTTTACCCTTGACATGCATGTCACTGACCTCTACTTTTATCCTCCTGATAGGGCTCCCATATGTTGAGAGCTTTTCACCTCTTATCACACCCCGACACCCATTCCTCCTTATATCTACCCATAACAAAGACCCAACTCCTAAGGGTGTGGGTTGAGGCCCATCACCTTATGACATTTAAATTCTCTCACTACCACTCCCTAAGGTTTTTCCTTTGAAACCCTAATCGGACCTATGTGGCCCCATCTTCATTTTATCATCCCGTACCTCCTTTCATTTAGATTCAATCCAAATCCCATTTATAATTACCAACTATACATGTAACAGTAAAACCCTAGTTGGCCACTCAAACCCTATCCCGCTCTTTCGTAATAATCTTTCCATGCAAACCCTTGAAATCTCTTATGCAAGACCTGCATCACTCATTCATTCTATTTAAGCCCCCTTTTATCTATCCACTCATGGATCATGGGTTATTTAGATCATTCCTACCTATGTTAGCCAACTTAGTTCCCTTTGGTTATCTCACTTTCCCATTTTTCCTTTTTCATCCTTCCATCCCACATTACCACATTAAATATCCTAGCATGCACGTGTAACACCCACAAATTTACTACTGAAAAATTTCGTTTAATTAAAAGGGTTTAGCGGAAGCGAAAAGATAAAACCATAAACTTGGGGGCATTACCGCCACACTTAGTACCAGATCGGTTCACTCCTACCGTTCCAGTACTAAGTGCTAAGGCTAAATAAAGTTAACATTAAACATGAATCATTAATAAAACACAAGTCATACAAAAATCAGAGTGTGATTTAGGATTACAAACCAAAGAGTACATGACTAGATTTTTTCAAAACATAAAGCATAGTACAAAAACACAACTAAAATATGATAATACAAGCTCTAATAGAAGAAACAGATTCTGGCCGAGTCGCTCTCGATCCCCAAGTCCGGTTTAGGCTCAACGCTCAGCCCCTCCCGATGCCTCGTAGGTGTCGTAGGCATCGAAGACATCATCCCCTACCTGCACAAGCTCAGATTGGTCTTCTACTCATGGGAATGAGCAGCACCCATGATATGGGTGATCAGTATGCTACATACTAAGTAAGATAACAAATGCGCTAAGGCCAAACATACAAACATAGAACATAGCATACATAGCACATTCACATAAGCTGCATGTAGTAATCCAGATAATGAAGGCCGACTATGGTCCAATTAGACTTGTTTTCTTTTGAATCTATGTTAAATGTAGTCATTTTACACCATAATCTTTATTAATCCATGTGAGTGCGGGAACCCCACTATTATAGCCGGTGGATCGGTCACTTATAGGGCAGAACGCACCTAACCACTATTATATGCCTGTGGATCGGTCTCCAGGGCAGAACGCTCCTGACCACTATTATGCTGATGGATCAGTCTGGCCTCAACTCTCATGGTGTTTCACTGTAAGTATATAGTAGCTTTATCATGATTCATTAGCAACATAATGTTTGGTTTTTTGAGCTCGGGACCCACCACTATTATAGCCGGTGGATCGGTCACTTATAGGGCAAAACGTACCTAACCACTATTATATGCCGGTGGATCAGTCTCCAAGGCTGAACGCTCCTAGCCACTATTATGCTGATGGATCAGTCTGGCCCCGACTCTCATTGTGTTTCACTGTAAGTATATAGTAGCTTTCTCATGATTCATTGGCAACATAATGTTTGGTTTTTTGAGCTCGGGACCCCCCATTATTATAGCCGGTGGATCGGTCACTTATAGGGCAGAACGCACCTAACCACTATTATATGCCGGTGGATCGGTCTCCAGGGCACCCCGGCACCTGGCCACTATTATGCCGGTGGATCGGTTTGGGCCCGGCTCAACAATCTTACTCTTTAAGTGATTAGTATCTTATTCGTGTCTTATTAGATAAAGCTTTTCACCCTTGACATGCATATCAACTACCTTCTACTTCTATCCTCCCAAGGGGGTTCGTCCCATATCCTAAGACTCCTACGCCCCTTATTACACCCCGACATCCATTTCCCTTACACTTACCCTTTAATGAAAAATCCAACTCCTACAAGTGTGGGTTAGGCTCAACACTTTATGATATCAACTCAACCTACTATCACCCCCTAGGGTTTTCCCTTGAAAATCCTAATTGGACCGACGTGGCCCAACCCCCTCTCTCACTTACTTTACCATTACCTCGTTTATCGCCCCATACCTTAACTCATTAGATCCAATCCCAAATCATATCGCTTTACCACTTGATTCCACATGTGACCGAGAAAACCCTAGTTGGCCACTTCAAACCCTAGTACATTTCTTCTCCCACAAGTAACCTCTCTATTTCTCACTCAATATTCCTTCTCTCCCATGGCACCCATACTCACCCCTCACATAATAAATTCCCATCCTTAACCCATACTCTACTCTCCCATAATCATTTTTACTTCCACAATTTCCAGATCATTACTTCCTCCCAAAACCCTAATTGGGTCCCTTATACACCCTTACACCGGCTTACTTACTATTTTTCATCCCAAGTCTCCAATCACTCCAAAACTCTCCCTTTAGCTTATTTACACCCTAAATCAAATTTCCTCACGTGAAGATCACCCCCATGCAAGTTTTATCCATCCCATGCAAACACCCAAAGTCCCCATGCAAATTTTAAGATTTCCATGCATGGTTCCCATCTCTCATTCATTTTGGTCATTCCTTCCTCTTTAATTTCCTCTCCTAGATCATGAGGTATTTTGGTCAACCTCATATCCCCCTTAATGAACTCACTTCCCATTTCTTTCATTCCCATATCATTTATCAATTATCTTAGCATGCATGTCCTAGAGGGTCATATCATACCATAAACACCATATGTACATATCATATTCATGTCATAAGAAACACATACAAATGTACCTCAACTTTAAGCTGCGCTACACATAAGACAAGCTAACTACAATCATATGATACATGACATAGCATGATATATATAGCATCCAAGGCATACAAGTCACATAACACACATGGGCCTTAGCTACATCCTTACCTAAAGCGATGCCGGGCTTGGAGCACGCTCCTACGACTCCTTAGGGTTTTGGCTCGACTCACCTATAAGAGGGAAAATACTACGGATTAGTTTCCCTCCTACCAAAAGTACCATTACTCCTTATTTTAGTCTAAGATTAGGATTATTATTATTATTATTAAAGGGGGTATTATACATGAAAACTAGAGTTTTTATCTTCAAGTTAGCTTTCTAAATATTACTAGTCAAAATATGTTTATGTTAATATTTATTACTATACTTACATTATTAAACCTAATAGCTTTATTCTTCTAATAATAGCTCTAATACTAGTTATAGCAAAATAGTGACAATAATAATAATAGTAGTGTTAATGCTTATAATGATAGAGCCCCTAGCATTTTTAAGGCTAAGTCTAATAATAGTATTAGGGTTAAAATAATAGTATAATAATTGCAATATCAACAAAGTAAAAATATTCCTAAAGATAATAATGATAAAAAGTTATATTTTGAATAATGATAATATAAGGGTTCAAATGTTTTTGTCATAATAATAGTAATAAAATAATAACAATAATTATAGTAATAACTAATAATGATACCATAGTAACAATATTAGTGCTAAATGCATTAGGAATAATATATTAATGATATTCGAATATTAAATAGTAAATTACTAAGGCTTAAGTATTCTTCCTCTTTAATGACAAAACAATAATACTCCAACTTCAGTTTAAATAACATTAATAATAATAATAATAATAATAATAATAATAATAATAATAATAATAATAATAATAATAATAATAATAATAATAATAATAATAATAATAATAGAGATAGCTATATTAATACTAAAGTTGTGAATAATAATAATAATGATAGTAGTATTAGTAGTAGTAATGGAAATAATGATGATGATGATGGTGATGATGATGATGATGATAATAATAACAACAACAACAACAACAACAATAATAATACTAATAATAATAATAATAATAATAATAATAATGATGATGATGATGATGATGATGATAACCATTTTAATGTTAAAGTTGTAGTCTTTTAAATAGTTTAACCTAGTTATAAGTATTTTTTGAAATTAGGTTAGGAAGTAAGGGTGATACATAATAATATTAATAATGGTAATAATAATAATAATAATAACAACAATGATAATACAAACTAATAATAATAATAGTAGTAGTAGTAGTAGTAGTAGTAGTAGTAGTAGTAATATTAAGGATAATACCATTAATATTAAAAAAATTATTAACACTTATAGAAAATAGTTTAGCGGCTCGGGATGTTAGAGCACCACCTTAGGTTAGTGGTGGAACCGGCGGCGCCGCGTGGTGGCGACGGCAGTGGCAGTGGAGGAGGAAGAGAGGGGAAATATGGATATGTAGGCTAAGAGAGGGGAAGTGGAGGGGTGTTTGAGGTGGAGGAAGGTGCAGCAGGTGAAGAGGGGTGGAATGAAGGTGATGGTGTAGCTGGGAGTGGCGGCGCACAGTGGTTGGCGTGACGGCCAAAGGTGGTGGAATGTGGTGGAAGATGGATAAAGTAGAAGGAGAGGGAGGCAGGGGGAGATAAAGGTGTGGGAAGGTAGGGGAAGCTTCCCTGGGTGTTTTGGAGGATGGAGGAGGTGTTGGTTGCGGTGAGGGTGGCGGCGGAAGGAGGCAAAAGGGGCGGCGAGGGCCTGGATTGGCCGTTCGGATGGGCGACTTTACACGGCCGGGGGAGATAGGGGCTGATGGTGGTTTGCTTTTGTAGAGGGAGGTACGGGGAAGGTTTTTGTTGGCAGATTTTCTAGCGTCGGTCACCGACGGTGGCGAAATAAGTGTCTGTCTGGGCGGCAGCGAAAAAATGGGATTCTTGGGCTGTGGGAAAAGGAGCTCGACCCAAGCTGCTAATGGGGGTATTTATAAGCTAATTGATGGGGAAACGACAAGTGAAGAAGAAGACACGCAGGGAAGGTGTGGCATGACCACCGGCCGGTGGTGGTAGGCGGTGCAGTCCTGCCATGGCAGGTTGGGTCGGGGAGGGGGAGGCTGCGGTTTGGCTCAAGGGGTATTTTGATGGTTCGGGGGTGAGGTAGAGGGTGGCAGGAGGTGGTGTAGGTGGTTGTTGAGGTGGCAGAAGCGGAAGAGCGGGGCCAGCAAGCAAAAATAGGGTGAGAGATAGGAAGAGAAGAAAGGGAGAAAAAGAGGGTTGGGGAGGCATGTGAGGCTCAAGAAAATGGCAGGATGAGGTAGGGAGGGAAGAAGAAAAAGAAGAGGAAGAGAAAGAAGGGGATAGGGGAGCTCGAGGGTGGCAGCAAGGTGATAGGGTAATGGGATTTGTAGGGAGAGGGAGAAGAGAGGTATGGCAGGGCATGGGGGAAGGGAAAAAGAGATGGTGGGGCTGGGATGGTGCAGAGAAATGGCGGGAGAGAGAGAGTGAGAGGGGTAAGTAGATCAATAGGGGGAGAGGGTTGCAGGTAGGGTGGCAGGAGAAGGCGGGGGTGGTCGGATTTTTCGATGGGGAAAAAGGAAGAAGAAAAAAGAAAGAAGAAAGGGGACGGGGCTGGTGCGTGCGGGCGGCCGAAGGGAAAGAGGGTATGGGCTGACCCGATCGGGGAAGGAAGGAAAGAAAAGGAAGAAGGGAGGCAGGCCGGACTAACGATGCAGGAGAAGGGGGGAAGGAGAAGAGTGGGCATGCGGCCTAGGAGCAAGGGGGAAAGGCAGGCTAGCCGGCAGCCCAAGGGAAGAAAGAAAGGAGAAGAAAGAAAAGAGAAAAAGGAGAAAAAGGAGAAGAAAAGGGAAAAAGGTAAAATGAGATTAAAGAAAATAATTAATTTATAAAATAATAAAATACAATTTTCTTGGGTAATAAATTTATTTAATAATTTAATTTAATATAATTAAAATATAAGGGTTTAAAAAGGATAATTTTAGTAAAATGATAGTTTGAAAATTTATTTAAATAATAAGAGTATGGTAAAATAACAAAATATTTATTTTAATTTATTAAATATTTATGTTCAATTTTATATACTCAAAAATCTATAAAATAATTAAATTAAATAGATGTAAAGGCTAATTTATCCTAAATAAAAAGTTATTTATTAAATTATAGGCTTTTTTAAAATTTTGAGGGATTACACTACCTGACATCGCTCCGGAGCTTGGGCCAATAAAAATTAGCCGCAACTTGAGCAAGAGTTCTGGTGGCCCCAGAATGACCACCCAATGCAGAGTCACGGTAGACGCTCAACACATGAGTGCATAAGGTAAAAGGAACAAACAATCATTTACCTTTCAACAATAACCCATCTCTAACCTTAAATTGGCTCAGTTGGCCTTGACTTTTGCTGAGAACGCTGATAATTCTGTGTGCCTCTAGGTCACATGCTATGCCCTGCCAAATGTCATCCAGTGTTGCAAAATTAGGGACACTAATTGCTTGGTACTCTACCAGTGCTTTAGTAGTCCACCTAGACAGTCCATCAGCAATAGCATTAGTTTTGCCAGGTTGATACTCAATTTTAATTTCATACCCAAAAAGCTTAGTGAGCCATTTATGTTGTTCCGGCGTCTGGATGATTTGAGATAACAACTAGCGAAGGCTCTATTGGTCTGTGATTATTGTAAACGGTCGTCCAAGCAAGTAGTGGTGCCACTTCTTGACCGTCGCCGTTATCGTGAACATTTCTCTAGAATAAGCGAATGCCTGGCATAGTGATAAGGGAAGCCTCTTACTATAGAAGGCAAAAGGGTGCTGATATTGAGAGAGGACAGCTCTAACTGCCGACCCAGAAGCATCATTTATGGACTATGAACTCTTGTGAGAAATCGGGCAAGCCCAAAACAAGGTCCTGGGTCATGGCTTCTTTAAGGCGTTGAAAGGCCTGATCTACAGCTCGACTCCAAAAAAATCCTTCCTTCTTTAATAAATATGTAAGAGGAGAAGCAATTTCAACATAATTTTTAATAAATTTATGATAATACCCGGTAAGGCTGAGAAATCCACGAACACCCGAAACTTCGTTGGGCTTGGGCCACTCTATCATAGCATGATTTTTTGTTGGATCCACTTGTACTCCCTTTGATGAGATTACATGACCAAGGTACTCAAGTTGGGTAAGACCAAAAGTGCACTTGGAGAATTTAACAAAAAAAATGCTGGTTTTGGAGGAGGGTTAGGATGATAGTGAGGTGCTCAAGATGAACAGTCCATGTTGGGCTATAGATTAATATGTCATCGAAGAATAAGAGGACAAATTTGTGTAGGTAAGGGCTTAAGAGGGTATTCATAGTGGCTTGGAAAGTGGTCGGGACATTGGTAAGGCCAAAGAGCATGACTAAAAACTCATAATGCCCTTCGTGGGTGCGGAAGGCAGCTTTGTGAATATCTGATGGTTGAACTTGTATTTGATGGTATCCACTCTGAAAATCCAACTTAGAAAAATATGAAGCCCCACAGAGTTCAGCAAGCAATTCATCCACTATGGGAATCAGGAAGCGGTCTTTGACGGTAATAGTGTTTAGGGCCCTATAATCAACACAAAATTGCCAAGTGCCATCTTTCGTTTTCACCAAAAGAACCAGTGAGGAGAAGGGACTAATAGAAGGTTGGATGATTTTTTAGGATAGAATTCCCTCAACTTGTTTTTCTATTTCAGATTTTTAGAAATATGGGTAGCAATATAGATGAACATTAACTGGGTCAGATACGGTTTTGAGGTTAATGTGGTGATCGAGAGTATGGGATGGGGGTAAGGTGTTGGGTTCAGAGAAGACAATGGAATATTTGGATAGTATGGCTTGAAGGTCTGGTGGAAGTGTTGGGTCAATAGGCTCATTTGGGTTGGTAACAGGACACTCCTTGGGGGCTAGGTGAAAGTAGGTTGAAGTAGACACAGTAATTTGAATGCGTTTTAATTGTTTGAGAGTTATTTGGGTCAGTGAAGAACGGTTGTGAGGTTGTGCAAGGTGATTGGTTGGCCTTCTCTGCGGAAGGTCAAAGTTAAGACACAGTGATCTGTAATTACCAGTCCGAGGCTCATAAGCCATTGAACACCGAGAACCATATCAGCTCCTGCGATATGTAGAACACGAAGGTTAACCACAAATTCAACCCCTGAATACAAATAGGTAGAGAGTAGCAAGTGCATTTGCTGTATAATTTATTTCCATTGCCCACTTTAACGGCAAATTGCCGCTCCCCATTGACTTTCAATCCCAAAAACCAGACCACCCATGGATGGATATAATTGTGAGTGCTTCCCGTATCAACAAGGGAAGCCACTAATTCCCCTTTAATGTAGACCGGAAGCCTAAGAGTGTGAGAATTGGTTGTTCTAGTGAAGGCATGAAGGGAAACTTATGGGTCATCTAGAGTTCAACTACTAAATCTCTAGGATCGAGATGAATTTCCTCCACCTCTAGTTCATCTTCACCTGGCAGTAGCAGTAAGACATTCCACTTCTTACATTGGTGGCCAGGTCTATATTTTTCATCACACTTGAAGCATAGGTCTTGGGCCCAACATTGGTCAATCTCAGCATCTAAAAATAGTTTGATGATTTTGGTGGTGGTGGAATTAGTGGTAGGGAAAGAAGAGGCGGTGGGATAAGTGGCAGACTTGGCAAGGATAGTGGTTGATTTTAGCTGAAGTGATTGAAGGGAGCTTGGGTTTCTTGGTGTTTGAAGCCAATAAGATTGGATAAACCTGTTGCCTTAGCAATATTTGATGGCTTGAACATTGCAAGTTCTGTTCAGATGTGAGGTTTCAAACTAGATACAAAGCAATCGAGGATCGTGTCCGGTAGAAGATTAGTGACGCAGTTACTGGTGGCCTCAAATTCAGTCTAGTAATCATCAAGATTACTTGTTTGCTGTAATTTGAACAATGTGGCTTGGGGATTTGTGAAGCTGGATAGAGCAAAATGCAACTCTAAGGCACAGGCCAGTTCTTGCCAAGATGACAATTGTTGGTTGCAGAACATCCACTGAAACCAGCTAAGAGTTGGGCCAGTCATATGAAAGCTAGGTAGGTCAATACGCTGCTCATTTGAAGTATCATGGAACGAGAAATAATGTTCAACCTGAAACAGCCAGTCCAACGGTTGAGTGTCGTCAAAGAAGGTGAGTTCACAACGGGGTGGTTTTCTGGTAGGGGTGATGGGTTGGGTGATTTGTAGTGGCAATGCGGTTAGGGTGGGTTGGAGGTGGTGCTCGAACTTATGTGTTACCAGGGGTGGTTGCTGGGGATGGTGTGCGTTCTAGTTGCTCTAGCTTCTTTAAAATCTCAGTGAGGAGGGTAGAATGTTGGTTAAGGATGGTGGAGTGTTGAGCATGGTGATGGTGGATAGTTTGGGTGAGGTTGGCGATGGCAGACTCACAATTTTGAGCAGTTTCTTTGAGTTGGTTAATGTTTTCTTTAGTGGTGCGGGCTCGGGTATTGTGAGTACCTTCAGTCATGGTGACTCTCAATGAAAGCACCAGTGTAGCAAATTCGGCTACTTCGTGCGTAGCCAAGCTCCAATTAGAGAATCAGGGAGAGGAAGTAAAGAAGGGAGGAGATGGTGAGAATTATTTTTCATTCCTGCCTTTCAGCTGTACATTTCATAGCCTTATATAGTCACAGCTACGCCATCTCATAGCCTTACATTTTGGCATGAGCCGGAGAAGATAAGCTAGTGGCCGTACATATACAAATCCCGTCGCATGCTCAACTTTACGGACGAACAGGCCAGATTGTTTTTACGGCAATGCTACGGTTACGACGAAGTTTTATAATTTTTTTTACAACCAGCAACTTGTCTGCTGCCGCTGTCTCTAGGCAATATATTTCTTCCTCCCTCCCCTCCTTTTTTTCTATACGTTCTGTTTTAATGCTAAAAAAATAAATGTACTTGCTCCAAAATCAAAAGTTAAATATCTAAAATCAACAAATTTTCTATATATTTTCGTTCTTCTTCTTTAAAATCAATAAATTTTGCTTACTTATTCACTTTTGTATTCTCTAATTCATTTTTGTTTCTTTATTTATATCGTCTGTTTTCTGTAGAAAGAGCTTTTGACTTTTAATTTTTTTTCTAATTCATTTTGTATTGGTCTTGTTTGATTCTCTTTACAATGCTAATCAGCAAAGCACAAAAATAGTATTTGGATGTTTTTTTCTATTATCAAAACGTTCCAAAAATATTTTTCATTCCGAAAATTTTTTTATGTCAGAATCGATATCAAAATTATCCGATTAAATTTTTTTTAAATTATTAATAGTTAACATCAACTAAAATAAGTAGTGGTTTTAATTTTTTTTTATTTTTCTCTCTTAATTTTAGTAGATTTGATACATACATATATATATATATATATATAGTGTGTGTGTGTGTGTGTGTAATTTTTTTTAATCATTTTCATCTATTTTATGTCTCTTAAATTTGAAATTTTTTTTATCTTTATTTGTTAGTCTCCATCTCCATTTTCATCCAACACTAATGATAAATAGTGTTCAACTTTCAAATTCTTCGTCGTCCACATCTAAGAGCGAGTGCATCGTCACTGTCCTGGTATCTAGGACTGTTCATGTTATCCGATATTTGCTTATTTGATCCAATATCCGAAGTAATCCAATCTGAAAATACAAATAACCGATCTAATTTTTTTTTCAAATCAAATATCCGATCTGGTCAATTAAAAGTCAAAAAACCAAATATTTGATCTAACAAATACAAATAATATCTGATACGAAGAAAAATATTTATACATTTTTTTATAATTTTTTATTTTATAAATGATTATATATAAATAAATTTAGATGTGTGTGTGTGTGTGTAATTTTACTTATTTTATTTATTATTTGAGCCAAAATTTAATTTAGTTGAAATTATATTTTTAATATAATTCTTTTTTAGATATTTATACAAAAAAATAAAAACACTCTACGTGCCAATAAACCCCACCTGCCCCTTCATTATTTTAATTTTAACATCAGATATTTGTTAAGTAGAATATCCGCTGAGCTTATCGGATATTTGCTCGGTAAATTGGATAATATCAAATATATTTATAATTTGGTGGTTTTTTTATATTTAAAATTTTATTCGGATAATATTGATTATATTTGATATCCGATCCAAAAATTTAAATATCCGACCTTTCGGATATCCGATGTTTCAAATCAAATATCAAATATAATTTTTCAGATATTCAAAATTTCATATATCCGATAATTAAATAGCTGATATCAAATATTTAAATCATGAACAGCCGTACCGATATCCATTATAAGAGTGAAATTGAGAGTTGATGCTACAAAAAATTATGAAGTCGTATGTGAAATATGAGTGAAGAAAGAAATTTCTTAAATCGCAAAAAGTAGAGAGATAGAAATGTGCTGCCTAAAAATAAATCGTATGAGAGAAGAAAAATCTTTAAATATGGCCTATTAATATTTGATTGATTTGATAAATATGCGAATGTTCGAAAGTAAAGGTTACGGATACGGTATCAATATCTAACTGACTTTTTGAATATGTGAAAGTATGGATCTGATATCATGTTTACATTTGTTGATATGTACGAATATAGTAGTATTTCATGTGTTACATTGCGTGCCTGTTTTTAAGTGTGTATTTAGAGGGTTACTCAGTACCGTAGTACTGAAGGGTTCCATTCGTGGGGCCCCTGCCTATTCAATGGGCAGAATCCCGTGTAGGTTGTATTCGGTGTTATTCAAGTGGGCCTCGGGAAAGAGCGTAAGGAACTATCTGGGAATTATTACAATTTTTAATATGTCTCCTTAAAATTCATACATTCAATGTATTTGTTGTTTTGTAACCACCGCTGGTGGATTTTACTCTGATAAATTGTTTACCGCGCTACTCTGATTTATATATACTTGAGTTTCTCATAATTTGTGTTTTACTCTTTTAGCCTTAGCACTTGGTACTGGAACGGTAGGAGTGAAACGGTCTGATACTAAGTGTGGCGGTAATATCCCCAAATTTTACGGTTTATTAATTTTCTTCCGCTAATTTCCTTTTAATTAACGAAATTTTTCAGTAGTAAATTTTAGGGGTGTTATAGGAGAACACCCTCTCGAACCCTCAATTTAAGTATATGGGATCATCACTCTACCCCAACCACGTCACCATATACATCAAAATCAGTAAGGGCATCATCTTCTATCTGCACAGACTCAAGAGGGGTCACTACTTGTGGGAATGAACAACATCCATGATAGCCCCTTGCAAGCTAAGTTGCCTACACATATTTAGTTGACATCTACATATAAGCACACATCACACGCCATTACACCCATAAGCACATGGTTCATAACAAGACCTAAAGTATTAACTATATCCTTACCTAATAGGACTTTGAGCTTGGAGCACGAATATTATGCCTCGTCATAGGAAGGGTTTTGCTTCCGATCTATAAAAATAGGATACTAGTCATTTAACCTTCTTCCTAGTCCTTTTTCCTTTTTCTTTATTCCCTTAATTAAATATTAGTGATAATAATAATAATAATAATAATAATAATGTTAATAATAATAAAATATTAAACTAAATATATTAAGTAGGTAGGAGGGATAATGGCACAACTAGAAAGGACAACTGGTAAGGCGTCGACGGTGGCGGCGCCGTAGAGGCTGCTGAGGCGGCACATGATGGTGGTGGTGGTGATTTAAAAGAAGGGTTTTGGAGTTGCAAAAGAGGACAAGAGTTAGGGTTTCTTAGGTGGTAATAATTATTCTAAGATATAACCATTATTAAAACATGCCTCTCTTCTAAATTTTGGAGCAATTTTTGATTTTATGATGACGCTTTCTTAACCATTATTAAATATTTAATAACTCACAATTCAATAATGGTTGGGAACCATTATTAAATATATTAATTTTTTTATTAAAAATCAATTTTGAGGTAGTGCATTTAGGTGATTTTGTGTTCGAATTAATTTGACAGGTTATGTTTGAGTTAGCATGACAAATTAGGTCTTTTTAGGTTTTGACAGGGGTGATTAGGTTTAGATAAAGCTAATTAGATCAAATCAATTTAGATTTAGGTCAAATCAGACAATAACTACCAAAATTAATATAACACATTAACCACGTACACACATATTAAGTTTGATTTTATGTAAGTACGTTAATAATGTGTTATTAAATTTTATTTGTTTATTATTATCAATTTTTAATGTTGTATTTTTATGTAAAGAAAAAAGTGATAAAATTAGAATAACGTTGGTGGATAAATATGTTTGTAATAAAAATAATAAAAATAAGTAAAATTTATATAACAATATATTTTTAAAAGATTTAAATAAATAATGAGATGTGTAAATTTTTATTATCATAAATGGTTAATATCAAATTTATTTTGTTGAGTCGAGTTGGGTTAATAACTAGTCTGGTTGATGGTGGGTCGGGTTGATGGTAGGATAGGTTTATATTTGATCAGATTGAAGTTAGGTGTAACACCCCAAAATTTACTACTGAAAAATTTAGTTTTGATAAAAAGGTTTAACATAAGTAGAGTAATAAAACTGTAAATTCTGGGGATATTACCGCCACACTTAGTACCAGACTGGTTTACTCCTACCATTCCAATACTAAGTGCTAAGGCTAAAAAGGATTATCATTAAACACAATTCAACACTTAAAATTATAATTCATAAAAAAAACTTAATTATTCATCATACAGAAATCAAAGTGCAGTTAAAGAGTTACAACCCAGGGGGTGACTAAAGTTTTCCAAAAATAGAAAGTATTATACAACATGACATAAAAAGATACATGGTAAAATTAAAGGAATGATAGAGCCCAGATAGGTTATTCTCAATCCCCAGGCCAAGTCTAGGCTCAACTCTCAGCTTCGCTTGATGCCTCATAAGTGTCATAGACATCAAAGACATCATCTCCTACCGGTACAAACTCATATGGGTCTCCTACTTATGGGAATGAGCAGCACCCATGAAACGGGTGGTTAGTATGCTACATACTGAGTAAGGTAACCATATGGGTAAGGCTAGTAAGAAGCACGCAAGTAAGGCCATGCAAGAGAATAAATACAAAAGGCATGCAAGAGAATAATCCAAAATTATAAGATTAGGCCGAACTTATATTAATGATTTATCTTACATCTCTTTTTGTTAATTCCATGAGTGTACGGGAATCCCTCTATTATAGCCGGTGGACTGGAAACACTCCATAGGACAAAACACACCTAGCCACTATTATAGCCAGTGGACCAGAAAGTATATAAGCAACCTCACTAGCTCCGACTCACAGGGTGTTCCACTGTAAATGATTAGTATCTTTCTATACCTTATACTTATGGTTCACACATTTCTTATATTAATTCCCCGTGAGTACATGAACTTCACTGTTATAGCCGGTGGACCGGAAACACTCAACAGGGTATAACGCACTTGACCACTATTATTGCTTGTGGACTGAAAATTATATATATCCTCACTGGCCCTAACTTACAAGGTGTTCTACTGTAAGTAAATAATATCTTTCTAAGACTTATTACCATAAAAGGGTTGGTTTACCGAGCCCAAAATCTCCTAGTATTATAGCCGGTGGACCGAAAATACTCAGCAGGGCAAAATGCATCTGACCACTATTATAGCTGGTGGACCGAAAAATCACTCAGTAGGGCAAAACGCACCTAACTACTATTATATCCAGTGGACCGGAGAATATATAACCTCACTAGACCCTAGCTCGATAATATTTCACTTTAAGTGCTTAGCGTTTTATTGTATCTTATTCCATACACAACCCCGACTAGACATGCATGACTCACTCGACTTCCCGATAATTCTGTCCCATATCTTAGGACTTTTACTTCTTCTAGTGCATCCTAATATCCTTTCTCACTCTTTTTTTATTACCATGAATACTCAACACTGAGGCCCACTTCCTATATTTCTGAATCAACTTAATGTAAATCTCTAGGGTTTTCTTCCAAGAAAACCCTAATTTGGCCTATACAGCCCAACCTACCTCTATCCCATATGACTCATACTCCTCCAATTTATCACCTCGCTCGATTCTTCACCTAAGTACAACATTTCGCTTCCCATATAATACAAGTGGCCACGAAATCCTAGTCAGCCATTCCAAAACTCTAGCAACTCTCTTTCCCAATACGATGTTATTCATTCATCACTCTTATTTGCCACCAACTCCTCCACATGACGCATATCTAACACAACCCATGATCCCAGGACTTCCTTCCATCTTTTTCCCACTCACTATGAACCCAAAACTCTTCTTTATTATCAAAACCATCACTTCTCTCGATCCACACATGAAATTACAACCTCACTACCCAAATCCCACACATGATCAACAAAACCCTAGTTAGCTCCCCAAAAACCCTAGTACTTCTCCTTTCTTTTATGCCACTCACTCAACACCCAAATATAATCTTCTCTCTTGACTCACTTTTTCCATATGTGACACCCCTTCCATCTTTTATCCTCATTCTACCCATTTCCATTAAAAAAAAATTTCTCCCTTACACATTTCTTTCACTTAGGTTTTCCTTCCAAAACCCTAGTCAAATCCCCCATGCATCCTTACGTCATCCCACGTACTATTTTTCACATATGGACTCCAATCGCCCTAACGATTCTTCCCTTACATTACTCAATCCTCAAATCAACTTTTCCCATGTAAAAGTCATCCCCATGCAAAGGCTAATCATCCCATGCAAACCCTAGACTTCCCATGCATGTTTAATCCATTCCCTTAATTTTATTCCCATTATTCCTCTTATTATCCACCAATAGGTCATAAGACAATTAGTCAATCATTATCATTTCCTAATCAACTCACTTTCGTCATTAATTTCCATTTCTCTTACAACCACATCATACTACTTAAAACCTCCTATCATGTATGTCATAAGGGCATTATTGCATAAGAAAAATTCAAGTACAAGTAATAACATCACATTACACACATCATAAACACATGCAGCTTACCTTAGCTCCATGCTTAGCAAGCTGCCACAAGAACATAACAATATAAAATGTGAAATATAAAGCACACCCATAAAACCAACACGCATAGCACATTCTTACACATAAAAGGCTTTAACCATATCCTTACTTAATACAACACAAGGCTTAGAGCAGGCTCCTATGCCTCCTTAGGGTTTTGACTTGATTCACCTCTAAGGGGGAAATACTATGGGTTAATCTCCCTCTTACAAAAGATTACCCTTATTCCTACCCTACCTTTATCATAATCTACTATTAGGGCTAATAGTGATAATAATAGTTTTATAATTAAAAGTAGGGTTATTATTCTCAACATAATTAATCATGCTACTACTAACCAAAATAAGTCTTAGTAGCCATCGTGGTTTATGTTAAGGTAGTTATAGTAATATTCATAGTATTAAAGGTAATAGTTTTAATATTACTAATAAAAATATTATTATTAGTTTTAGTTTTAGTGGTAATACTAATATTGACCCAAACCCTAGTGATAATAATAATAGTAATACAAGTAATATAAAAGTAGTGACCATCATGATACTTATATTTATAATGCTATTAGTGATAATAGGTTAGTGATTATGAAATATTGACAAAAAGACAAGTTAACAATAATATAGTAGTAGTAATAGTAGTAGTAGTAGTAATACTAATAATAATAATGTTAAGCATAATAAGGATAATAATCGAAAAGGGTAATAGTAATATAAGGGTCCCAACATTTACACTAATAATAAAAGTAATAATGACCAAAGTTAGTATTAATAGTATTAGTAAGAAAATAATGATAATAATAATGATAATAATAGTAATAATAATAATATTATTATTATTAGGATTAATAATATTAATATTACTAAAATTGCTAAAAATTTATATTAAAAAATGTTTAAGAGTTGGAGAAATTAGAATACCACCTAAGGTTGGTGGCAGAGCCGACGGCGGCGCGTGGCGGTGGAGGAGGAAGAGAGGTGGAGAGATGGGGGTATAGGTTATAGGAAAGGGAATGAGGGGGTTTTTGAAGTGGTGGAAGGTGTCTCAGGTGGAGAGGGGTGGAATGATGTTGGTGGTGCGGCCAAAAGTGTCGGTACACAGTGATGAGTGTGGTGGTCGAAGGTGGTGGAAGGTGGAGGAGGGAGAAGGAGAGGGAGGAAGGGAGAGATAGAGGTATGGAGAGGTAGAATGAGGTCCCTTGGTTGTTTTGGAGGGTAGAGGTGGTGTTATTGGCGGTAGACGGTGCACGGGAAGGGCGACGAAGGGTCGATGAGGGCTGATCGGGAGGGTGGTTTTGTATAGCTGGGGTAGCTCGTGCAGGGCAAGACAAGGGAGGAGGGAGGCTTAGTTGTACAAAGGGTGGTGCGGGGAACACTTAGGTTGGTGTCATTGGTGGCGACAATGGTCAAAGGTGAAGGAACGGGGGTCTGTTTGGGCGGTGGCGTAAAGTCAGGGTTTCTGGGTTGTAGAATCAAAGACCCGATTATGACTGCCTATGGGGGTATTTATTCGCTAAATTGAGAGGGAAAATGACGAAGGAGGAAGAGGAAAATTAGGGTTGGTGAGTCAGGTCGTCGGTCGGCAGTGGCAGGCGACGCATGCCTACGAAATTGCAAGACATGCTTGGTTGGGGTAAGGGGAAAAAGTAGAAATGGTAGGCATGCGTAAAGGGGGAGGATGGTTTGGTTGGGTCAAAATTGGGAAGAAAACGATGGGGGAGAGTAGGGAAGGATGGCCAGACGAAGTAGGTGGCTACCAACGAAAGGAGGACTGTAGGGTCGGGGTGTAGTTTGCATAGGGAAGAAGAAGGAAAGGGAGAGGGGTTGGGTGGGAAGTCTAGGGGGAAAAAGAAAGGAAAAAGAGAAAGCTGACCGGGTTGTTGGCAGGGGGCCAACGATGCTGGCTTAGGCCATGCATGACAGGGAAGGGGGAGAAGGGAATTGGGCCAGCTGGCTGACCCATTTCGGGTATGGAAAGAAAAAAGAAAGGAGAAAGGAGAGAAAGAAAGAAAAAGGAGAAAGGAAAAAGGGAAGGAAGAGAAAATAGGTGGGATGGGGTATTTGGTATTTTAGATTATTATTTAAAATAATAATATTTATAAAATAATAATTAAATCCCTTCTTAGATTAATTTGGGCTATTTTTAAATAAATTTTCCTTAAATTTCATTTTAATTAGCAAAACACCCTAATTTTTCCTAATTAAATTATTTATTATTTTCTTATTTATTTGCCTTAATTAACTCCCTTTTATTTTGATAAAATAATTTATATAATTAATTTTTCTATTAAATCCTTATTTGGTGATAATTTCTAAATTAGGATTTTGGGGTATTTCATTAGGTTACAATTTATGTTTAGGTCGGGTTACTTATATTTGAGTAAGTATCGGATCATATCACTTTTGAATTGAATTTAAATTAGATTAGATTAATAAATTTATCAAATTATATCGAATCAAATTTTATACTATTTGGATCAGACCATATAAGTCAGGTAAACTTTTACCGACTTTAACCTCAACTCACTCCCTCTCTACCCCTAATATAAAATTTTCTCTACCCTAACCCTAACCCACATTTTCCATCTCTTTTTTGACATTTGTCTTACTTCACTATTTGCATTAAGTTTGATTTGAAGCTTTTTATCACATGTTTAGAGGTTTCATCCCTAACAACCCCTAACAACAGAAACTTTCCATACACAATCTTATTGAGCACCATGCTGAATATGCATAACATCCCAAAATAATAGCACATAATGATGTATAGAAGGGACATCGAGTCATACTTGAGATATAATATCGTTATTAGCAACTATTAGGAATTAAGAGAGCTCCTATATTCACATGGCTCATTCGCAAGATGCTTGGGGCAAGTTACGGGCTGTGACAATCTCTTGCACCCAAAAATCTTAAGCATCCTCGTTTGCACCATTGAAAGGTCCCAACATCGCTCCCCTATATCTAAGGTGTTGTCCCCTTGATAATTCTTCTCTCGCCCAATATTAAGAACATACCATATAAACACCATACGTTATCCCAAAAGGCTTGAAATCCAACCAACATCTCATAACCTACACAACTTGTTGTGATATATCCCACTCCTTTGTAGCAACTTATTCATGCACACTTGAGATTGTCTTATCACACGACCCCCCAACAACTCATTTTAATGACTTAAATCATACACCAAGTCATGTCCACCAACACTCCTTGTGAATGGACCTATGTGACATTCATGAATTCTTAGCTTCACTCATTCGAAGTTGGTCATCCCCCAATATGTCTAAAATCAATGGGCTACCTACGGTCCCTCAGGGTACACCCACCAATAAGGAAAAAAATACTTGGTGACTGGCGTGACTAATGAGTTGTTCTGATACCACTTTATAACATGCTTAAAGGTTTCCGCCCTAGCATTATTAGTGAAACTAGCATCCAACACATAATCCTGCTGAGCATCGTACCAAATATGTGCAATATCTCATAATAATACTACATAAAAATGTATAGAAGGGATAATGAGTCATACTTGAGACATAATATCGACATTAGCAACCATTAAATAATAAGAAAACACCCATATTTACATGGTTTATTCGTAAAATGCTTGGAGGAAGTCACCATGGCATTTTTTATCCATATACTTCTTATGATTTGTAGGCTAGCCTGACCTACACACTTTTGGTGCAAATAATGTGTTTCATATAGTAGAAGTGAAAGAGCAAGGTTTAGGAATCAGGACTTCTTTACTATTTCCTCTTTATCTTTCTAACCCATCATCTCTACCCACCCCTAGTTCATGTTTCCTCCCTTTGTTTTCCCTACTTCTACTAGAATTTGATGTTCTTCCATCTTGTACACCCACCGGAGAAAGTAGACAATTCTCTATCAAACCTTTTCGATATTTTTACTAAGTTTTAGTTTGGTAAGATAATTCATTTTATTTTGTTCTTCTTGCGTCAAATACAATAATGAGAGTTTTTTTGGGTGCACCAAGCGACACAACCATAATGTTTGGGAGAGAAAATTTTATTAGATAAATGAAAAAAATGGCAGCAACTTAGGAATAAGATCAACGAAAGAGGAACCGAGAAGGTTGTCAAATTCTGTATATAAAGATGATTCTACCCTTAAAAGTTTTTAACTTTCTCAAAAAAATTCAAAAACCTATGGATCTTTACTGATTGACCATTTTTTCTCTCGTTCTAGACCTGCAAAGTTACTGGGCCACTGGTTTTTTGGGCCAATATGCCAGTATAGTTTTAAATAATGTGGTCTATCTACATTGCTGGAAAGTTTTAATATACTGATCGGTAATCTTTTTTATGATTCGTTTGGATTATGGTAAATTATGGAAATGATAAATATTAAAAATTAATTTATGTAAAGGAAATAGAAGTAAATCAGGATGAATGTTTTAAATATTATTTGAATATTATTAATCTAACATATGGAAATTAAGATAAATATTTTAAAAGTAATGCTTAGATCCAGGAGAATTAAGGCTAAAAAAACGCACATGCAGAGGCTCACGAGTCGTTACATGTGTGGAAATAACCGACGTCTCCGATTCCCTTCCCCTCCAGCTCTCATTTACGGATTCTGAATTCGATCATTTTGTCCAGCGATATTCATTCTTTATTTCTCTTACGTTAAGGATTCATTTTGCCAGAAATGGAAATTCTAAGCTTGTCGATGCCAGCCCACACCCAGCCCAATTCTTGTTTGTCGCCGCTTCCATAATTGCCTAATACAGCCACGATATCGCCTTTTCGCTTCCCTATTAGTAACAGCAGAGGAGACAGAGAAACGGAGGCAGATAAGGGTCAGAGGTATGATTTCTGTATCTTGGTCTTGATTTTCTTCCCTCGTTTCTTGGTCTTTTTTCCGGCTGAATGATTCGATCAACTTTTATTGTCTCGGTATTGCTATTGATTAATCTAATTTTTAATAAACCATTCTACTCCGTACTCTTTTTTTGGGGGTGGGGGGCATATATGTGTAGTTTTGATTAAGTCGCGCTTTTTTGTCTTCGCTTCTTGCGCTGCTCTTTACTGATTGTTTTCCGTCCAATTCGCTTTTATTTTTTATCTTGATTCTTCGGAAGAACTGCCTTTTAGTTACGTTGTTCAGGTGTCTGATTCTTGTCTTCTGTTTTTTTCCCTTGGATTGGAGGGGGGAGATGATGTAGGGTCTAAGAGTAAGGCAAATGATCCTGTATGAATTGCACCCGATGATAAAAATCTTTTTATCCTGAAATTTTTGATATGCTTTCATGTTTTAAGTTTTGTATATGACCTCATATACTGTCCCAGATATCATGACCTATATTTGGTTGAAATTTTTAGTACTGTTCTGTTGATCTGATTTTGTTGTGATGTTTCTGTAGGTTAATTCTAGAGTTTGCCCGCAACAGAAATGGAGTTTAGTATGAGGCATATGGCTCTGCTTACTTCATTTTTTGGTCTTGTTTCGTTTGTACTTGGAGTCGTTGCTGAGAACAAGAAGGTACGTACCTATTGGTATGCTCTTTTTTTTTTTTCTTTGATTGTAAACATGTTGTAAGGTGTGAATACTTGAGTTTGTTGAGGTACTTAACGTTTGAAATATCAAATCCCGTGAATAGTGTATGGGGCTGGATACTACAAAGGTTTATAGGATCAGTGATTAGTCTGATAATTTTGTATCACACTCATCTTTTCATTCATTGGTTCTACCGGATTAGAAATCTCCATCACCGTAGAAGATTTTTTTTTTCTTTTAAATCAATGTTTTCGAACTATTTATATGTATTTATACCCTTTCACTCATGTTTTCTGCAGCCTGCCGCTGGAACACCTATTAAGGGAAATGGTGTTGTTACTTGCGAGTTCCCTTCTGATCCAACTGTGTTCTTGGGATATATGTCTGTGTTATTCCTCATTTTGTCCTCCATCTCCGGATACCTGTCCCTATCGTACCCTTACAAGAAGAAATCCATCCCTTATAGTGCTTTGTTTAGCAGCAAGACCTTGGTCATCTTCTTTAACATTGCATGGTAATGAAGCAAACCTTCTCCACATCATCTATTCCTGTGCCTTACTTTCTGATTCAAACGTACATGGTTTGTGATTCGTATCTCATTTTTAAACAGGCTGACAGCTGGATTGGCAGCGGCATTACTTTTATGGCCAGTAATAACTGAGCAACTCCACAGGACGCGAAACGTTCACCACAACCTGGACTATGAATGCCCGACCGCTAAGACTGGCCTTATCGGTGGTGCTGCATTCGTTTCTCTTGACTCTTGCCTCATATATTTGATATGCCTCATGTTAGTTTCTAATGCAAGGGAGGATTACTTTGAAGAAATCGAGGATGCGGGTAAAGTGGATCGTACTCAGGTTATCGATGTTGATTATGACGATCATTAGCTGTGGGTTAGAAGAGAAAAGCCTGGCTAGCTAGGGTCGTTGGTAATGCAGAGATATTTAAATAAGTGGAAACCAAACCTTGATGGATGGATGGATGGTGGTTAGTATTGAATGAAACTACTACTATGAATGTTGATGGAAGTTTATTTGTAAATAATAGTCATTCCTGGTGTCAATTTGTTTTTCTTTATCTTTTAATTAGCATGCTCCTTGAGGATTATATGCCTTGCTTTTCATTTTGTCCCTGCCTCTTCCTCTTAGATTGAGATAAAGAAAAAAGAAGAAGAGGGAATTGAGCTAATACACGAAAGGGGGCTCAGCTGTCCCTGAATAGAAACGAATAGAACTTAAATAATGAGAAATTCAGTAGAGCGATATCTTCTGCTTACTCAAAACAAACAGAAATTAGTCTACTCGTCAAGATCCTGGATACTGACATTGGGTTGAGGCAATTTTGGGCCACGAAAAAGAAAGACTAAGATTACACGTAGTACATCCCTTTTTTTTAAAAAAGAAAAAAAAAAAGGTTTACACTCAATACATGGAAGGAGACACGCAGCTGATGCGATGCCTTTTATTTGGGTACAGATTAAGACTTAATTCTAATCATACACTGGCTAATGTAAGCTGAGTGAAGCAAATTGGGTAGACATGCACTGTTCTGAATAATCAGGACTCCCACAGGGATTGCGGTTTGGAATCGATTTAACAGGCCATGACATCGGCACCACAAAATCCCTGCAATATATAAAGATATACATAGAAGAATACAGATGAGTTAGCAAATTACATAGATATATGAAGTACGATAAATACAAACCTACAGACATACGTACCCTTGAGTAGATTTGTATTGACACCGCTGAATGGTATCCACCTTATAATTATCGTAGAATTTCTGAATAGCCAATATCAGTCCGTCAATCTTGGTTTCTGGTAAGACATCCCAAACTTTAATCACTTGTACCTGCTGCCTTGAGTTCTTCACAAGGTGAATATCAATACTCCAAATCAGAAACAGCTTCCCATTGTCTACTTTATATTTCTCTACCTCTACCAGTGATCCTGAACACGTCCTCCTGATCTTATGAATACCAGAGTCCAGTCCTTTCCGTTGCTGATCATGACGCCAACCACCTGCCAATTGTTTCAATAGACACAATATACTTTTACGAGTCTGGGTGCTTTTTATGTGTCCCATCGATTTCCAGAATGAATCAGTATAGTAAACCTGCAGTAATCATGCATGCATCAAATCCAAATGTGGAGTAATTATTGACAATAATGCATGAGCTAGGAGAATTTATTTGATTGCAGAACTGGCTCGTCATATATATTATTTTATACCTTCCACCTTGCTTTGTCAAGCTGTAGGAACCTTGAGTTAAGGAGAGCATGAAATTGGCATGTCTGAATCATGTTATAAAATATAACATCATCTAGCTTCTTATCCTCATCTGCATCGTGGTAACATCCGCGTTTCATGGCATCGATCACGAGCTCCGTCCATATAGAGTTACTCTTAACTAAGGTCGCACCATTCCCTAATACCCAAAGGCAGTATCTATATGTACACACCATGGACATCCATTGGAAGCAAATACTATATGTCAGTCCATATCGCATGGTTAGTAATTATTAAAGATACACACACACACATATATATATACACGTACCTTGCTCTGGTTAGAGTAACATTAGTTCTCTTTAAGTTTGAAAGGAAACCAATTGATCCTTTGCTATTGCATCGAACAGTAGAGATAATGATAACATCTTCCTCACCTCCTTGAAATCCATCAACTGATCGGGCACTAACACTGAAGTTGCTTTCCTTGTCTGAGCAGTACTTTTTACCAAGTCTTTCCTGAATCGCCCTAACTTGACCTTTGTATGGTGATATCACACCCACACTAATCTTCTGTTTGCTGGAAACATGACCTGCACGATGATCGTGTCTAATCACAATGGTGAATTTAACTCGGCCCTTCTTTGGAGCTAATTTAAATGAGTGATTATACAAGATAATCACATTTTTTTCACTTAGCTCCGAACAAGCTGTAAGCAGATCAAGAGAGATTAACAAAGTTAAATGATTCGCACCTTCGTAAATTCTAGAAACAATACGATCCACCACGGCTACTTCCATCAGATTTCTAGGGCTATGCCCCTGACTGAAATCCTCTATTCCGTTGTCTATATTTATGAAAGAATAGGATCCGTACATCTTATTTGGTAGAAGATGCCGTTCGTAACTTCCTCCCGCAACATTTGGTGCATTTAAAATCTGGTTTTCGTAGAACGCCTCATTTGGGAATTGGCTAATTGAAGGATGCATTCTGTACTGAACATTCAACAGAAGCTTCTTTTCGCCTAGCAATACTAGCCTCTCAAATAAACTTCTCCCAAATCCAGCCTTCTCTGAAATCTGGAAGAGCATATAAATTATAAATTAATATATATATATAATGAAAACTGTATATATTAGCAAAAGATAAAATATGTGTGTCGAAATCGATGGAAATTAACTAAACCTCGCTTTGAACCATTGCTGGTAGCTGTTTATTATCTCCTATAAGAACAGCTTGGCGTACACCAGGAAGCTGTAGTGGAATAGCTCCCTCACATTCTTTAAGTTGAGCAGCTTCATCTATGATCACCATGTCAAATTTCCCATGTTTGTGCATTTTAGCTGAGCTCGAAGCAGTGCAGAATATCAAGCGTGAGTTGTTCAGGCAAAAACTTCTCATTTCATGGATGAGGGAATCGTGATCTTTGAGCTTTGGAAGGACATTTTTTATCATGTCATTTAACTTTGCATCAGTAATAATTGAAGGAATGGATTTTAAGCTTTTAAGGCATTCTTCTCTCTTCATATTGTCAGTGACCCCTCTGCGTATCTGATCTAGGGCTCTTACCATTTCCTGCACGGCGTGTACACTGATGCAAGCAGCTGGTAAATGAGAGTACAGACCGTTGATACAGAACAGCAGTTTTTCTTGAAGGGAATCGTATCTCTTTCTTGCAAATCCCTCAAAGCTTAGTGATTCAGTACTAGAACTAGATTTCGTGCTCCCCACAAGGTTCTGATTAGTAGCCATCTTCTCCTCCTCCTTTCGATTTCCTCTGTTGTGATTCTCCGTCTTGGTGTTCTCCTTCATAACTCCCATAGCTTTCCATTTGGATGATTTCTCCTTTTCTTCTCTTCCCTTGCTGCAATCTCCATCAGCGTGCTTACTACTGTCGTCCCCATCTCCTCCACACTGTTGCAAGTATATATTATACTGCTTTCGAGGGTCCTCAAGGAATGACACCATAGAGTCCAAACAATGCTTCAGGCCCGTAAAAGGTGAGAGACATTGAGCGAGGATATCTGTTCGATAATCAAGAAACAGATCGTGAAGTTCATGACCCTCATCATCTATAGTCGTCATCCTTTTCTTATTCCCAAAGACGACTACATCCCCCACTGCTACCTTCCTATCGGCAGAGGAGAGACGATCATAGTAAGGACCAGAATTTAACTCATCGACTAACAACTTCATAATACGTTCGGCTACTTGAAGTATGGCCATGTTTGTAGGAGCACAAGCTAGAGTCCTGCAGTTTGATTTTAAGAGAAGAAAGAGTAAGGATGCAACAGTCTTTGTCTTGCCTGTACCTGGAGGTCCCCAAATTAGCCTGAGTACATCATTGTTGTGACTGCAGTTCTTCATGGAAATGATTCTTAGAACCGCAGATCTTTGTGAGTCGTTCAGGTTGAGGGAATTAAGGCTGTCCATCACACTCGGCCCTGATCCTTGGAAAGGATCAAAATCTTCCAGGGAATGGCAGCGTTTGCAGTCGTCGTTACTCACCTGTGAAATCCATTAAAATTTTCATTCTTATTTTTTACACGCAAGTTCATATTAGATATACAGTTATCAATGGGAAAAGAATCTATATGGACTTAAAAAGTAACTAAATGGGTTGGAATTTTAGTTGGTACGAGAATATGGAGGGACTTACCGAAGTACTAGGAGGGTACTTAAGAACTCTCCCAATTATATTCAAGTTCATGCCTTCGGTGTACTCCAACGCGTTCCATATACGAAGATTTGTAGTCATGTTCATCAAGTATGTAGCAAATAGCGTTTTACATTCGCCACCATATAACCGATCAACATCGATTTCCCTACACGCCCTGACTCGTACTTCATCATAACTGTCGTGGGACACATATCTTTCAACAAAAGCTATGAGAGTGCTGCAAGGCGCCGGCATTACTTTTTCTGCCTTGTTTAGATCTTCAATGCAACGAGGTATTACTTTTGTAATAGCAATAATATCTCCAGGCTCAGGTTGATATGCTTGATCTTCTCCTCTGTGACTATCACCTTTTATAGAAAGATTGTAGTATAAGTTCTCCGGAGGCTTAAAGCCTTTGGAGAATTCGATGGATGATATCTCACATGATGATGAGGATGGATTATTATTATTCGTAGACAATGCTTGGAGGCCTGCGTACAGGTTCGCTCGTGTTTCTTCAACAAGTGGAGTCTTGAAAGAGTTGAGGTAATCAGTTGGTGAAGAAAATGTCGTTGGGATTTCCTTCACCTAGAATTGCTCACGATAAATAAGTATTAGCAGCTCATAGTAGTGATTAAGAGTAGCTAGTTATTGAATTATTACTATGCGTGCTTACACCCGGGGGGGGGGGGGGAGCCAGACCTACTGCATGGTTTCCGGAGACACCATACAGTTCTGATTTATATACTAATAATTCCAAGGAATGTGTTTTTGAACCCGAAGAAGGGGTGGGTCCATTAAGGAATTATTTAAATGGTTATTTAAGATAATTAATTATTTTTAAATTTTTTTAGTCTAATTGGATATAATGGTCACGGATTAGTGAAATATAAATGATTCATCAAATCAAGTGGGAATTCGATATAAAAATATTTTATTTTGATGAAATATCATTAGCTATTAAACTCATAGCATATGAAAATATTGGCAAATGATAGTGAATATTAGATATTTATATTTTATATTAAAAAATTATTTTTAGAAAATCAGTGGAAACTATTGTAAGTCTCTTAAAAAATTCTAGTATCCGCGTATCACAAAAAATGTAGTATTATTTTTATAAATATTAGATATTTATATTTTAAATTAAAAAATTACCTGTAGTAGGTGGTAGAAATTATTGTATCTAAAAAAACTAGTATGATTCTCGGTCGTTATTGTAAAGGGTAGTTCTTACTAGATATATCTCATATATATTTAGGCTCTTATACAAACTATTATTTAAAATACAAACGTAGGAACCCTTAACTACTGTTAGATCTAAAAAATTTAAGGGTCGAGATTAAAATAAATTTAAGTTAGATATTTACTAAATCTTAACCGTTGATTAAATACTAATCTAATGATTATGATTGATTCCTATACATGTATCTTAAAAATAATGTGTATGGGATCTTCACCCTGTATATATATATAACAATAGTATCATAGTAAGATCATAGAGCTAAAAGTATGTAGGTAACAAGATGGAAAATAAGCAGTTGATTTTTAGCATGTATACCTTGTTTTTGTAGAGCTTGTTGTTAAGTACGTCTGGTACGGTCCATAAAAATACAACATTCAACAAGCCTGGGCTCTGAAGGCCACGGGTGCCACTGCTGGAGGCCGAGCTCTTCCTGCCGTCTCTTGTCGATGCCATGCTAATAGAGATTTGATCTCCCACTTGATATACGGCTGATTTTCGCTATATATGGAATATATTATATATGGATGGAGGTTACGTCAGGCCCGCGGGTACAAGTACTAAACACGTGTTAAAGCGCGCATCCTTCCTATGCAAGAAAAAATTAATTTGTAGAGCAATCATTAAAGCCGATTTCTGAGTCCAAATTGCAAGTTGCTCTTAAAGCCGGCCGACTTCCGAGTTCAAATTGCAAATTTAAACGCGAAACGTGTTCGCTAATGTGGGAGCGTTTTGTTAACGTCAAAAATAGACCTCCCAAATTTCTTAACAAAAAACACGGAGGAGACTAGTAGTGCTCTCCGTTTGGATCGGGGTGAATCGAGATAGGGGTAAACATTAAAAATTAACCTAAGGAATGAAGGTGAATCGGGGTAAATATTTTAAAATTCTGTTTGGATGATATTAACCTAACCTGGATAAATCGGGGTAAATATTTTAAAATTTTCGTTTAAATTGAGGTGAATGAAGATTATAATAATAAATTAAATAATATTTATACCCTTATATTAAATAAATAAGTCATATTGAGGAATATTTTGGTTCTATCAAGTCAAAAATTTACTTATTCTTTCACCTTCACCTCTTTTACCATCGAAATCGGAGGTTAATAAAAACGAGGTTAATCGAGATCAATGGAGGTGAAACATTAATCTCAATTTACCCAAATAAAATTATTAACCTGATACTCAAACGGGATAAATCAATTCATTCACCTCCGTTAACTTTCTTCCGCTCCAAAACAAACGGACCATAAAAGAGGGGGAGGAGGGGGGACTGTCGGTCAAGCTTCGGTCCTCGCCTTCATCGCCTCATATTCATCTTCATTACTTTTGTTCCTGCGCTGTCTTCTTCTTCTTCTCTCTCTCTCCCTCGTCTTCACCTTCTTCGTCAGCTATCAGCTTTTTGTCAACTCAGCTACTCCATTCTCTTGCTCGAATACTTCTTCTCCTCCATCTGCTGCGACGTTGTTCTCCGGTTACCACCATCGAGCGTTGGCGACTATAAATACCTGTAATTAGTTCGATTTCTGGTAAGTTTTTTGAGGAATTTGATTGATTTCATTCTTAAATCACACCATTGGCTCCTCAATCCTGCTCGGAAGGGCTAAAACTTATCGATATCAGGATGACACTGAAAGTCGCCGTCCGCTCCGCATTGGTAGAATATCCTAGATAAAGTTTGAGATAGAATGGACTCTTCTTGGAGGAACAAATCTTCCACTAAACTCATATACCTTTGCGCGCACTAGAATTTTGTTTCGCCTATTAGATCGGCTACAGTAATTTGACGTTCTCATTCTTTAGTTTCATTTATCTATTAGAAATTTAATTTAATCTGATTAATTTCTTCATTCTTGAATTTCTTGTAGTAATTTGATCTTCTGCTCTTTCCTTCCCTATCTGCAGCAGCAAAGCAGCTTTTCCTTTGATTTTCTACTCTTCAATACTTCACTAACCTGTGGGTAGTATGATTGGTGTGGACATTGGCCCATCAGTACTAATGCATCAATAGTTGGAGTCCCTGCTGGTAACTCGGCTTTAGTCTTTAATATTTTTTTTGAATGATCTGTTGGGAGGGGAGGAGAGAAGCTGTTGTACGTTTGACAGTAGAAAAATGAGTAATTAAGAGTTCAAATATGGGACATGATTAATGAGTGTATGATTCCTTTGTTGTCTACTGCAGCATGGTGATTCTTATGGGATGTGCTTAGCTTTGGTTATTTGTTGAATTTTCCTTAGCTTGGTGTGATGGTCTTAGCGTATGCCTATTGGCTGATTTTCGCTATGCTGAGGGTTTGTTTGTTGTTCAGCTCGTCGAAGCTCAGCCGTGCTTTGTCCTGCTGGGTGCTTTTGTTTTAGTTTTAATTCCGAGGGTCTGACACTCGTTTCTTCTATTTGTATGTAATCTTTCACGGTACCCTAAAGTACAAAAAAAAAGACACAGAACAAGTTTGATTTACATGAAATTGGTTGGAGGGAGGGGAAGGGATTGTCAGGTGCAAGGATAACAGATAAAAGTATAATATGGGAGAGAGTGCTTTTGTTTTTATGCCAACATCCTATGGTGCCAAGTGGTTGAGGAGTGCTTGGGGATGGTGCTTTTATGATGCTTCAGCATTTCAATAAGGACGATTCCTCTTTTGCCGGAGGACTGAGGCAATATATACAGTAAAGTATGACCGACCGGTGATATATGTACAGGAGGGTGTTCCTTATTTTTTTTTAATTAAAATATTTTTTTCTTAAGATTATTAGAAAAAAATGTCATTATGTTTCTAAAAAATAGAGATCAATATTCCTCTTTTTCCGGAGGACTGAGGCAATATATACAGTGATGTTTGACCAACCGGTGATATGTAGAGGATGGTGTTAGTTTTTTATTAAAAAAAGTTGAAATATTTTTCTTAAGATTATTAGAAAAAATGTCATAATATTTTTGAATTTTTTTCTAAAAAATAGAGATTTGTATTGATATGCTTTAGATAAAAAAAAAATATGTTTATATATTGATAATTTTAGTAGAGTTATAGTAAAGATATGTGTAATACTGTTGAATGATTAATTTTTGTATAATAATGATAAAATTTTAAAAGGTTAATTGACTAAAATTTGTACGTTGGTGAGCAATAAATATAATAATATTGACCCCCTCAAGGGTGGTTTCTAGTGTATAAGCATATTACCTATGACCAAAGCAATCACATTGGAAACTTATCATGTATATGTCTTTATACTCTATATTATATAGAGATGAACTAAGATAAAACTTGGGAAGGAGAGGCTTCTTAAGATCTAGTTCTACGGTAATGCAAAAGAAGTTTCCTATTGTAGCTTTAGAGTTGCAGGAGTTAAATTTGACAAACTTACCAATTTACTTGAGCTTTTCTAGATTTCCATAGTATTCTAATGGTATTTTAGGAATCCTGAACCAAGCTAGAGTTAAGGTCACTAATGTCATTGATGCTAAAAAATCTAGCATCCATCCTTAACAATTAGATATTGCTCATATATTGTCCATGGTCCCTATTGAGAATGTGCTCATCCTCAAACATCTTATGTAGTTTAACAACTCGTTTGTATAGTCCAGACTCCACATATCATAAAGCTTCAAAGTCAAAGCTTCACATCTGAGCATGCTATCATGACTCGTTATTTTTTTTTTCTTCACATTTTTGTCCAGAAGGTTCTAGAATATTTTAAAGTTGTGTAGACTCTAATGGAATTATATAGAAGTATCAAGAAATGTGTAGATCTTTATGTAAATAACTAGAGATGTCCTAGAATGGTGTGAAAATCTCTATAATTCCAAAGGCTAGAAAAATTATAAAGGGATCTAGATGAGTCTTCCAAAATATCTTATAATCTAGAAGGGTTTCTAAAAATATCTATGGGTTGTGGAATATCTGGAACCTTCCACCAAAGGGGGAAAATGGAGGGGGACCACAACAATAAATATAGGACCACCCCATTTTCTCCCATCATCATCCAAGTTGTAAGCTCTCTTCTCTCTCATTAATAAGGAGTTCCCTTCACACACACACACACTCACTCTCATATTCTCTAAGTTTCCTAAATTTCTCCAAGTGTTGGTGTTCTTACTCATCCTCAAAGGCTTGGAAATAGCCTAAGCATTGGAAAGGTCGACTTAGTGAGCACTAAAGGAGTTGTACTTCTAAGTGTCACACGGGAAAGACTTAGGTGAAAGGATTCACCCTATGACATATGGTATTAGAGCACTAGTAAAGGGAATCCTTAATTACATGGGATTGTAGCCATTGCAAATGATGAGTTAGCAAATAACCCAAGTGAGATGACTGTCTCCATAGAAACCCATGGTATTGAATATGAGAAGAAGAATAAGGGTGTTGTCAAAGATAAGTTGGTACCGAAGGACTGACCCTCTTCACTTGAAGGAAGGGTTATTCGGGTGGAGAGATTGATGGATGTGTCGGTGGAGAGACTTAATATGTTGGATGAATATCTTATTGAAGATATTCATGGGGAATTACTTGGTGTCATCAATCGCTTGTTTGAGGAATCCTGAAGGGATACGGACACCCTAAGGGAGGAGTTTAACACGCTTAGGGGGGAAGCATGTTACATTGAGATGAGATCTCAACCAAAGAAGGCATGTCCGGAATACTATAGGGCCAAGGGTCTCAGGCCGTGTGACACCCGAGTATGGACGTAAGAGTGATGCTAAAGAGCTTGATAATTTCATTTGGATGGTTGAAAGATACATGCATCATGTAGGTATAGATGATGATGATGATAAGATTGATACTCCCACACTCTACCTTAAGCATGATGCTATGCTATAGTGGAGATGTCATAGTGATGAGATTGAAATAGTTATGGTGGCAATCAATACATAGGAGGACTTCAAGAAAGATCCTAAAGCCCAATTCTATCCCATGAATGTTGAGGAGGCTATGGTTAAGAGGTTAAGGAGTTGAAAGCAAACCGGTACCATCAAGGATTATGTTAAATTGTAACACGCCAACTTTACTACTAAAAAAAATTATTTTCCAATGGAAGTAGCTAAGTACAATAGTGGGGGTTAGCGACGTGATCGACATAATTCTGGTTTATGTAACCATCCTTACATCAATCACAAGGCTAAAACATTTAAGGTAATACAAGGAAATTAGAAAAAAAAACACATTTATAGTAAAATATTGAGTTTGGAGTTTAACTTTGAGTTTTACAATAGAAAAACACAAAAGGAGGATACCATGGGTCAAGAGTCTAAAAAAGGTATCCAGTTAAATACATAATCTAGATAACATATACTATTCACTCGACCCTAATTTAGATGGAGTCACTCATCCCCGCATAAGGCATCATAGGCCGTAAAATCATCTCCGTGATCCTCTGAAACCTGCATATAAGATCCAGGGCCTTCAGATTGTGGGAATAAGCAATAACCATAAAACGGGTGGTCAGTACGCTACGTACTGAGTGAGGGAACAATACTATCAACATAGGAATACAAATAGCACATGCTTCCACATTAGATAATAAAGTAATATAACCAAGTAAATGAAACATCTTATAAGGCATATTATGATCCAGATCCTTTTATTATGTATAGTCTATTTTCATTCTTTTATATTTATTGAGTGTAGGAACCTCAGTATTCTTAAACCGATGGAACGGTCTGAAACTCTCGGGGACAACACACTCAAGCCACTATTCTTTTCGGTGGAATGGAGGTTAAAAATATCTTCTTAGGGCAGAATGCTCCCGAGCCACTATTCTACCTTGTGGAACAAGAATACATATAGAAAATATATCACTTTAATCATAACTCACATATTCTTCTACTCTAAATCATTAGTATCTTTCCCAATGGTTGTGAAGATATGTTTTATTTCACGATGAGTAGGGACCCTACTATTCTTAAATCGGGGACAACACACTTGAGCCACTATTCTTTCTGATAGAACGGAGATTAAAAACATTATCTCAGGGCAAAATGATCCTGAGCTACTATTCTTTCTAGTGGAATGGTATACATATATATAGGTTTAGAAAAATAATCACTATGGCTGTACTCACGTGCTTTTTTCACTTTAAGTGATTAGTATCTTATTCAAGATTGATTTTCAAGCATAGAACATAGTCAAACAGATATACATATAACATAGGCCTAAATCCTTAAGTCCTATCAAACCCTAATTACACTTCCTTTTGTGTTCATTCTCCCATGTCGGTTTTTCTACTCACATTATATTACGCCATCACCCAAATCCCATCATTAGTATCATACCCAAAATACACAACCTAATTCCCATGAGTTTGCTTTAATAATCTCATTTCGATATACTAATCACTGAAGTATCCAAGCCCATATTCCATAGAATTGTCATAACACTTCCGATGAAATTTTAATGACTTCTAATTCCAATAGATAACCTCTAAACCCTGAACATGGAATACTAATATTAACATTTCAAGATAGCTTGCCCTAAATTTACTATTAAACATTTATGAACCTCAAATAACAATAATACTCCCATAAATTACTCAAGTTATTATTGTCATAATTTAAACCTCCGAACACATATTATTTCTCCAAGTCCCCATTTATCATCATACCTCATGAGAGACCTTAAGCGCATTTACCGCAACTCATTCAACCCATATTTCATACTATAAGACATATTTTCATAATTATGAAATTATCATCATTCAACTCATGTTTCATACCATAGATATATTTCCACAAGTCTAACGTGATCATCATTCAACCCATATTTCATACTATAGATATATTTCCACAAGTGTGATGTTATCATCATTCAACTCATATTTCATACCATAAGATATATTTTCACAAATATGATATTATCGTCACAAATTATAACATAATGATATCTCTTACCAATTCTTATTTTCTTTCAACATAACATTCATATCATCACAAATTATTAATATCAATATATGTTACATAATATAGCAACAATATCATGAAAAACACATTTAGCCATACAAGCAAACATCATCAAAAGTCTTATGCATCAAATAGTATCCTTACCAATTAGGACATCGGGATCTAAGCATGCAAATCCTAGACTTCCTCCTCCGAAGCTATTGGAATACCACCTACGAAAATAGTAAAATTTACCATTAGGCTCAAAGAGTTAAATCAAAGGAGAAATCAAGGTAAAGAGGGTAAAATAGGTATAGTCGTAGTCAAATAGGAGCTTGAGATGTGTGGTGGTGTAGAGGAATGTGTGGAGGAGCTATGGTTAAATTTTGGTGGTGTTTAGTTGAGGTTTGGGGGTAAAAATAGGGATGCATGACCAAAGGAATAAGGTTACACAACTATGCAGTAGGCGGTGCAACTTCTAGTCAAGAGAAAACAAGATGCATGACCAAGTGGTGTAAAATTTGCATGGCCGTGCAGAAATAAGTTGAGAGGAAAAATTACATAGGAATTTGCATGGATATACAGAAATAGGTTGAGAGGAAAAATTATGTAGGGTCAGACATGTAGGGGTTGCACGGCTATGTAGTAGGAGATTTAAGCGTTGCATGGCTGTACAACAGGTAGTGTATAGGCAGTGCACTCTGCGATGCTGCAACACACGAGAGGAAGAAGAAGGGAAAAGAGGTGGTGGTTGGCGGTAATAGTTAGAAACTATGAGGGTGAAGGTTGGGGCGACCTTAGTGGTCGGTCCACTAGCCAAAGGGCAGGGAGTGGTTGCTGAGGTGGTGCACGGTGGGGGAGAAGATGGTACAAAAGCCAAAAATAGGGAAAGAAAGGAGAAAAAGAAGAAGAAGAAAGGGAGAAGGAGGAAATGAGAAGGAGGAGGGAGCTCGGTAATAGCTCTTTCGCACAAATATTAGCAGAGTGAGGCAAAACCAAAGAGAAATAGGGAGAGTTTGAGGTGTATATATATATATATGTACATGTGTGCATGTTTGGTGTGAGTCAGGGATAAAGAAAAAGAACAGGGGGTGTTGGCGTGCAACGGTAATGATGGTGATTGTGTAGCTGCAAGATGATGGTGATGGTTGCAGGGGATGGTTAGGGTAGGGTAATAGCTGTAGGATAAGGGTGGTGATGGTTGATGGAAGTGTTGTGTGAGAAGAAGAAAAATGGTAGGGGAAAGTGAGTGTGTAGAGTGTGTGATAGAGTGTATTTAGGAAAGGATAAGGATGCAGAAGGAGAAGAAGAAAAGAAGAAATGAGGTAAGGTGATGGGTGATAGATGCATAAAGGTGATGGTGCAAGTGGATGGTGCAAGTTGCATAGATTCAAGAGTTGCAGCTCAAGTTTGGTGGGAGGAAGAGAAGAAGGAAAAGAAAAGGATAAAGAAAAAGAAAAAGAAAACGAGAAAGAAAAAGAAAAGAGAAGGGTTGGGGAAAATTAGTTTAGGGTTATTTTATATTAGCTAGAGGTAATTAGGATTAGTAGAAATTTTACCGGGTTTTGATTTTTGTTTACAAATTATGGTTTATCAAAGTTAAGGTTTTTAGAATCGATTAAAGTTTCAAAATTAAGGATTTAGGCTAAGGCTAACATAATATTTATTGAGATTAGCATTAGATTAGGGTGCTAATGATGTGGAATTAGACTAAGCAAATTTTTGGGTTATTACATCACTACCCCCTTAAAAGAGACTTTGTCCCCGAAGTCAACAAGGCTGGGATAGGGAAGAAGAGGAAAGAATATAAGGGAACAATTTTGGTGGTTAAATCCATCAGAGTTATTACTATACTACCAAGTACTACCCCTTTAAAAGAAGGAAAACCCAAATTCTACCACACCTGAGCTGAAGAGCTCGAGGTATACCTCGCGTATATCCTTCTCAGTCTCCCAAGTCACTTCCTTTGCCCTATGATTGCTCCAAAGAATCTTCACAAGAGGAAAGGATCTTGTTCGGGTGTGTCGATCAGTGTCGAGAAGAAGAAGAAGAAAGGGAGAAGGAGGAAAGGAGAAGGAAGAGGGAGCTCGGTAATGGCTCTTTGGCACTAATATTAGTAGAGTGAGGCAAAACCAAAGAGAAATAGGGAGAGTATGAGGTATATATATATAAGTACATACATGTGTGTGTGTGTGGTGTGAGTTGGGGAAGAAAAAAAAGAACAAGGGGTGCTGGTGTGCAACGGTGATGATGGTGATTGTGCAGTTGCAAGATGATGGTGATGGTTGCAGGGGATGGTTAGGGTAGGGTAATAACTATAGTGTGTGGGTGGTGATGGTTGATGGAAGTGTTGTGTGAGATGAAGAAAAATGGTAGTGGGGAAAGTGAGTCTGTTGAGTGTGCGATGGGGTGTAGTCAGGTAGGGATAAGGATGAAGAAGGAGAAGAAGAAAAGAAGAAAGGAGGTCAGGTGATGGGTGATAGATGCAGAAAGGTGATGGTGCAAGTGGATGGTGCAAGTTGCATAGATTCAGGAGTTACAACTTATGTTTGGCGGAAGGAAGAGAAGAAGGAAAAGAAAAGGAGAAAGAAAAAGAAAAAGAGAAAGAAAAAGAAAAGAGAAGGGTTGGGGGATTAGTTTAGGGTTATTTTATATTAGCTAAAGGTAATTAGGATTAGCAGAAATTTTAGCGGATTTTGATTTTTGTTTACGAATTACTGTTTATCATATTAAGGTTTTTAGAATCAGTTAAAGTTTTGGGATTAAGGAGTTAGGTTAAGGCTAGCATAAGATTTATTGAGATTAGCATTAGATTAAAGTGCTAATGATGCAGTATTAGACTAAACAAATTTTTTGGGTATTACACAAATAATATAGCTCCTTGATGCTTGAGATAATAGATATGTCAGAGAAGAACCGAGTCCTCTACTTCATGGATGGGTTTCAAGCATGGGCAGAGCAAGAGTTGAGGACCCACAATGTCCAATACCTTGCTTCAGCCATAAGGGAGGTAGAGTCCCTCAACTAGTTTCAGAAGAAGAAGAAAGACAAGCCAAAGAAGGGTGACCTATATAAAGGTGGGAGAGAGAAATAGCACAAGGAAGGGGACCACCCAAGTGGAAAGGAAATCATGGAGGGGGCAAGGATCACTTTACGAAAAGAACATACTTCATTTGTCAAGGGGATCACATGTTCTTCCATTGTCCTAAGAGGAAGTAATTGAATGCCCTTATTAATTCCTTTAGAGAAGAAGAGACATCGGGTGAGAAGGAGGTACAAATGGGATCAATGTGCTTCCTAAGCTCACTCAAGGCCAAGGATAAGGAGGTGCAAAAGGGGCAACCTAAGACATCCAAGGACTTGATTTATGTCAAAGCTGAGATAAATGCCAGAGATACAATGGTGTTGGTGGACACATGAGCCACTCAAAGCTTTGTGGCTGAAGGGAAGCCATAAGACTCATAATTAAATAGTCCAAAGAGATCGGATAGATGAAGGCGGTAAACTTAAGTTCAAGGCTGATCCTTGGTGCTGCTTGAGGTGTACCCATTTGATTGGCCAAATGGGAAGGCATGGTAGATTTAATAGTAGCGCCCATGGATGCCTTCAAAATGGTGCTTGGCTTGAAGTTCGTTGATAAAGTACACCCACTTTCCTTCTTGGATGCTAACACTATGCTTATTTCTAAGGGGCAAGGGTCCTATGTTGTGCCCCTAATGAAAGAAATAGGTGGAGTCCAAGATGTTTTCTATTATGAAAGTATCTAAAGGATTCAAGAAAGGTGAGGTCACATTGTTGGCCACATTGAAGGAAGAGTCCTATCCTGTTAGGATGAAAGTATCCAAAGAGATTAATAGAGTATAAGGAGTATATACCTCACACTCTCCCTACTTTTCTTTGGTTTTGCCTTACTTTGCTGATAGTTTGTGCCAAAGATCCATTACCGAAGCTCCATCACCCTTCTCCTTCCCTTCTTCTCCCTTTCTTCTTCTCCTTACCTTTCCTTTCCCTGTTTTAGCTTTCATACCACCATCTCCCACAACTGTGCACCACCTTGGCCACCACTCAATGGCATTTGTCTGGTGGACTGATTACAAGGTCTCCCTAACCTTTCCCCTCGCCGTCGTCGGCTATCATTGCCGACTCTCACCTTTTTTTCCTCCATATCCCTCTGGTTTGTTGTAGCATCATAGTGTACACGGTCTACTGCATGGCCATACAATGCTTAAAACACTTTTTGCATAGCCATGCAATGCCTACACGGTCTGACCGTGCAAAAATTTTGTTCTCGACTTAATTTTGCACAACTGTGCAACTTTTGCACCGCTTGGCCGTGCATTTTCTTTTTCTGTGGACCCATTGTGCTCTGGTACTGCACAACCATGTAACTTTTACACCGCCTGCCAGTGGAACTTCTTTCTTACCCATGCACCCCATATTTTCACCTGTAAACCTCAACCAAACACCACCAAACTTCTACCATAGCTCCACCACACATTCCTTTACACATCCACACATATCAAGCTCTCATTTAACTATGGTTATACCTACTTCTACCCTCTTTACCTCTATTTTCCCATTCAATTTAACTCTTTGAGCCTAACCATAATTTTGGCTATTTTCATAGGTGGTTTTCTAGTAGCTTTGGAAGAGGAAGTTTAGGATTTTGTGTGCTTAGAGCCTGCTGTCCTAGTTAGTGAGGATACTATTCAATGCTTAGGACTTTCGATGATATTTACTTGTTCGAATAAATGTGTCTTACATGATATTGCTGCTATAATATGTGATGTATGATAATATTGATAATTTGTGATGTTATACATGTTATGTTGAAAGGATATAAGGGTTGTAAGAGATACCATTATTTTATGATTGTGCTAATAACATCTTATATGTGAAAATGCATCATATAACATAAAATATGGGTTGAGTGATGTTAATATCATACATGTGGAAATATATCTATGGTTGAATGATGATAATATCTCCCTTGTGGAAATAAGTTCATGGTATGAAATATGGGTTGAATGATGATAATGTCATATATGTGAAATTATATTTTGAGGTTTGAAATATGGGTTATATTTATAAAAAAAATTATAACTTAAGGTATGAAAAATGGGTTGAAGGATGACAATGTCAAAATTGTGAAATTATATCTATAGTATGAAACATGGGTTGAATGATGAGAATGTCATAACTATGAAATTGTGTCTTATGATGTAAAATATGGGTTGATTGAGTTGTGGTAAATGGGCTTAAGGTCTCTCATGAGGTATGGTGATGAATGAGGACATGGAAAAATCATATGTATAGAAGGTATAATATTTTATGAAATAAACATGTTAATTGTACTAAAATGGTAACATGGTCATTATGGGATATTAATGAGGTTTTGGTAACTTATGTTCTAGGAGTCTTAAAATTGTGATAATAATAGCTTGAGTAATTCATGGGGATATTATTGTTAATTTAGGGTTCATAAATGCTTAATAATAAATTTGGGATAAGTCATCTTGAGATATTAATATTATTATTCATGGATTAGAGAATAACTATTTGGAGTTAGAAATGATGAATATCTTAAACGACGTGTTATGACAATTTTATGGGATTTAGACATGGTGCTTCAGTGTTTATTTATATATCAGGATGAGATTACTAAATCAAACTCAAGGAAATTAGGTTGTGATTTTTGGGCATGATACTAATGATGGGATTTGGGAGATTCGTAATATAATGTGCTAGGAACAACCAACATGGGAGAATAAACACTAAAGGAAGTGTAATAAGGGTTTGACAAGAATCGAGGTTTTGGATCAATGTTATACGCATATCAATTTGACTGTGTCCTATGCTTGATAATCAATCTTAAATAAGATACTAATCACTTAAAGTGAAAGTGCACGTGAGTAGGGCCATGGGGTTATTTTTCTTAAATTTATATATATGTGTTCCTATACCACCGGGTAGAATAGTGGCTCGGGAGCATTCTGCCCTAAGATGATATTTTTAATCTCTATTCCATCAGAAAGAATAGTGGCTCAGGTGTGTTGTCTCCGAAAAGTTTCAAATCATTCCACCGGTTGAGAATAATGGGGTGCCTACTCATCATGAAATAAAACATACCTTTACAACCCATAGGATGTATACTAATGATTTAAAGTGGAAGAATGCATGAGTCAGGACCATGGTGATTTATTCCCATTCCACCGCGTAGAATAGTGGCTCGGGAGCTTTCTGCCTTGAGATGATGTTATCACCCCCGTTCCACTGGAAAGAATAGTGGCTTGGGTGTGTTATCTCCAAGAAGTTTTAGATCGTTCCACCGGTTTAAGAATAGTTGGGTCCTGCACTCATCGCACATAAAAGAATAAAAATGGACTATACTTAATAAAAGGATGTGGCCCGTATTATGCCTTATAAGATGATCATTTACTTGGTTGTTTCTCCTTTATCATTTAATGTGAAAGCTTGTGCTGCTTGTATTCCTATTTTTAATGGTATTGTTCCCTTGCTCAGTACATAGCATACTAACTACTGTTTTATGGGTGCTACTCATTCTCATGAGCAGAAGGCCCTGGATCTTTTGTACAGGTTTTAGAGGATCAGATATATGACTTTGAGGTTTCTGACGCCTTATGTGGGGATGAGTGACTCCATTTATGTCGAGGGTCAGGTGAAGAGTATCTATTATTCGGGTTATGTATTAAATTGGATACCTCTTTTGGACTCTTGATTCACGGTATCCCCCCTTTTTGTATTTTGTATTGTAAACTTAGAGTAATACTCCAAACTCAGTATTTGAATTATAAATGCATTTTTGATTCTAATTTCGTTGTAACACTTTGAAAACATTTAGCCTTGTGATTGGTGTAAGGATGGTTGCATAAGCCAGAATTATGTTGATCACGGTGGTAAACCCCACTATTTTTACCTAGTTATTTCCACTGGTAGTAAAATAGGGGTGTTACATAATTGATTTCTCTTCCTACACAATTTAGTCAATTTATGGTTAGTTACGACTGCCAAATGGAGAAATGGACTCTTAATGATCTCATTTCATATTATGTGTAGGAGGAAGAATGATTGAAGCAAGATAAGATTGAAAGTGCTCATATAGCATTTTCCCCTAAAAGTTAGGGCATGAAGAATAAAAATGAAGCTACTCTTAAGGGTCTATTAAAAAACAATAGCAAAAGGAAAAAGATAGCTAATTTTTTTGCAATAATACTGGACACGTTAAGAAGAATTGTCAAAAGTATCATGCATGGCATATAAAGAAAGGTGCAATACTTGCTTTGGTCTGTTCTAAGTTTAATTTAGCATTAGATACTAGAAACACTTGGTGGTTAGATTTTGGTGCTACTATTCACATAAGTATTTTTATGTAAGGTTTCCTAAGATGTAGAAAGCCCAATGATGGTGACAAACATATCTATATGGGAGTTGGAAAAGCAGTAATGATTGAAGTGATTGGCACTTTTAGGTTATTGTTAGAATTGAGCCATTATTTGGATTAGAAATATGCTTTTATTATACCATCTTTTAGATAGAATTTGGTTTCTATTTTCTTATTGTACAAATTTAGTTATTATTATTCATTCAGAAATAATAAATTTAGTCTTTCATTAAATTCAAATGTTATTGGTACTAATTCGTTGTCTGTATATTATAACCTATATTTTCTTGATGCCATCACTTTATATCATGAAACCTTGTATGCATAATAGTGTGGTACTAAATGCAAATTAAGTAAAGATAATTTAGCACAATTATGGCACAATCTCTTAGATCATATCTCATAAGGAAGAATTGAGTGACTTGTGTCTGATGACATTTTAGATTCCCTTAACTTTATAGATTTAAAAAATTATGTTGAATGTGTAAAGGGAAAATATACCAAAATAAAGAAAACAAGTGCAAATAGATATTTGAGCGTCTTAGAATTGATTCACATGGATAGATATGGATTGTTCCATATAGATTCTTAAAATGGTTAATAGTATTTCATATCATTCATAGATGATTACTCATGATATGGCAACCTATATCTCATTCAAAAAAAGTCACAGTCATTTGATGTGTTCAAATCTTTTAAAATTGAGGTTGAGAACAAACTCAATAAAATAATCAAGTGTGTTAGATCTGACTATGGTGGTGAGTACTATAGCAGATCTGATTGTGGTGTCCATGACCTTTTGCTCAATTCTTAGAGGAGTGAAAAATCATCCCATAATACGCCATGGCAGGTTATCATAGTATGAATGGCGTATTTGAAAGACAAAACCAAACTCTTAATGACATGGTCAGGAGTATGATTACTCATTCTACCTTACCAGAGTCACTTTGGGGAGAAGCACTAAAGGCAACAAGTTACATTCTTAATAGAGCAACAACTAAAGCAGCTACTAGAACACTTTATGAACTTTAGATAGGAAAAAAACTTAGTTTGAAACATTTTCATATTTGGAGATGTCCAGTTGGGGCTAGGCCATATAGGACACATGTAAATACATTAGACTCCAAAATAATCAGTAGCTATTTTATTAGTTACTATAAGCTATCAAAGGGCTATAAGTTCTATAATCCCACATTTAGGTCAATTTTTTAGATAGAAACTATCAAGTTCTTTAAGGATCTTGAGCTTAAAGGGAGAAATAAGGTTAGGAACATTTTCTTTGAGGAGTAATTGATTACAATTACTTCTATTATCTATGTTAATGTGCAAGTCGCTACGCCTACCATTGATCAGGAGGAAAAGTAAGAACCTCTACAAGATAATGTTGAACAACACCAATTGATAATGAGGTGATTTTTCCATAAGATCAAGCTTAATAACTTCTAGAGCTAAGAAGATTCACCAAAGAAAGGAGAAGTGTTATCTCAGATGAAAATATTATATTTTTCCTAGAGTATGAGGTAGGCATTGTGGTAATGGAAGATCATCCAATTAACTTCCATCACTCCATGGAGAGTTTGAAATCTCAAAGGTGGATTGATGCCATAAGTAAGGAAATAAAATCTTTGATGGATAATCACATATGGGGTCTTATCCCATTTCCTAAAGGATAGAAACCCATTAGTTGCAAATGGATATTTAAGACCAAAATGGATTCAAAGGGAAATGTGGAGAGATATAAGACACGTTTTGTCACTAAGGGTTTTACACAAAAGGAAGGAAAGGATTTTAAGGACACCTTTTCTTTGGTCTCTTCTAAAGATTCCTTAAGAGTAATCATGACATTAGTGACATATTTTAACCTTAATTTATATTAGATGGATGTATATACCACTTTTCTCAATAGTGATATTGAGGAAACGATCTATAAGGTGCAACCAAAAAATATTGTGTTAGGAGACCCAAAGAATATGGTTTGTAAAGTGAAGAAATCCATCTATGGGCTCAAGCAAGTGTCTCGACAATGGTATTTTAAATTTCATCAAGTTATCACCTCTTTTGGTCTTAATATGAATTTGGTAGGTGAATGTATATACCATAAGTTCTTTTGGGAGCAAATACATTTTTCTAGTTCTGTATGTTAATGACATACTACTAGCATATAATGACATAAGCTTGTTGTATAAGACTCAGACTTTTCTAGCTAAAAATTTTTAGACCAAAGATCTTGGCAATACCTTTTTTGTGTTGGGCATAGAGTTATATCAAGATTGTTCTCAAGGTATCCTAGAACTATCACAAAAAGCTTATGTTGAAAGTGTTCTCAAGCGGTATGCCATGCAGAACTACAAACCATGAAACAACACTATTTCTAAATGAGATAAATTTAGTCTTAAGTTCCCTAAGAATAACTTTGAAATAAAGCAAACACAAAGTATTCCCTATGATTCGGAAATGGGAATTCTAATGCATGCTCAAGTGTGTACGCGTCTACATATTTCACACATCATAGGGATGCTTGGTAGATATCAAAGTATCCAGGATTTAATTATTGGATAGTAGTCAAACGAGTCATGCAATGCTTATAGAAAATGAAGGATTACATGCTCACATATCAAAGGTCACACAAGCTTGAGATTGTAGGATATTATGACTGTATTTTTAATGGATGCCAAGATAGCATGAAGTTTACATTGTATTTTATTTTCCTAATTGCTGGATGTTTTTTTTTGTTGGATGAGTGCTATGTAGATAATAATGGCATCTTACATTATGGCATCAGAATTTGTAGTATGATATATGGTTTCCACATACGGTATATGGCTGCAAAATGTTTTCACTGGGCTATGTGTAGTTAATGGTATTGAAAGACCGCTCAAGATCTTATGTGACAATAATGTTGTAGTTCAGTATTCTAATAACAACCTAATTTCTATAAAATCAAAAGTATCGATATCAAATACTTGGTTGTTAAGAAGAAAATACAGAAAAGAGAATAGTTTGTAGAGCACATTAATACAGACTCCATGATAGTAGATCCACTTACTAAGGCTTTAACACCCAAATAGTTTCTCGAGCATGCTTCTTGTATGGGTCTTATGTCAACTAATGATGTTTAGTTCTAGTGGGAGTGTGTGACTTCATTTGCTCTAAGTATGGACACTTTGTTTTGGCTTATGGACATTTATGATCATATATTTTTTACAAAAATAAAGTTTAATATAAAGTTTTACTTTATTTTATTTTTTCTTTGTTGATGATTTAGTCTAATTAAAGTTTTAAGGTGGACCATTTGGAAATTTTCATGTTAAATCACATTATATGAAATTTTCGTGCTATATATCACATCTTGATCCATGTCATTTAGTTATATTTGCATATATTACCATTGAAGGTTTAATTATGAATAAATGTTACAAAAGCCAATTTGATCCTATGTTAGTGTGACTAATAGACTAGATTGGTTATAGGTATATTTAAAAAAGACAACAATATTGAGCTTATTTAGTCATCATATAATTGTGGTTATAAGGTCACGCATATAGCCCAAGTGAGAGATTGTTAGGTTTTTATCCAACATTTGAGCTTATATGTGAACTGTAAGAATTATGAGTTGTCATATTAATTAAGCCTGTATTTAAGTGATCATATTTTGCATATAAATTATTGGGCTTAATATATCTAAATAGATGTGAGCCTATATGTTTAGAGAAGTTGAGTATTTTATATTGTTGATGGATTAAACTAGAATAGCTTCATAAACAAAGGGTTGGTTGTCTATATATAGGTTCATGGTCCCTAGTTCACACATATTTCATTCTATTAGATTCCATCATTCAATAGAGACTCACAAGTGCATGCCCAATCCAGAGGACCATAGTACCACCCTTGTCCCAAATCCATTTTTCATTCCCGTGTTATGGATTTAGGTATGTTTCCATATTATGTTATGTATGAATATTGATGAATTAGCATTCAATCCTATATGATCTATAGATTATATTAATCCATCACCAAAAAAATATAATATCCAAGAAGCTTGAGCTGTTAAGATGGCGACGACTAGCAGTGGTGGTTGTGGCTGCCTGTAATTTCTTCCAAGTGAAACTATCCTTGCTATGGCTTCTTGCTATAGCCATACTTGTGTCTCCTTTACGGATAGAACTATGCAAGAGTATATCAGGGGGAAAATAATTAAAGGAATTATAAAGAATGCAACTGGTGGTGGAAGTTATAGGTGGGTGGTTAGTATTATGGGTAGTCCCTCCTCTGGCACAAAAGGCAAGAACCTATGGAGCAATCTTTAGTTTATGTTTTAGCAGCTTTGTTTTGGGGAAAGAGTTTTATTAGTTAAAATGGTGGGTTTTTTCAAATAATAATAATAATAAATTATGATCATTTACTACTAGTTACTCAATTTACATTCTAAATAATTTGTCTAGTATGTACTATCATTATTAGGTACTATTATAATAAATTAAAATTAAGATATAGTAATTCATTTTTCAAAATATGCATATTGCCAAACAAAGTCTTATACATATTATTATATATGATTGTCATCATAGAAAGGTTATATGAATCCACTGTTTTCTACTCTCAGCTTTAATTTTATTAACTGATTACAACAAGTGTAAATATATGTTAAAAAGGAAGTTATGATACACTGATTGAAGATTGACTTATATGGTCAATAATTCATGTATATGTATTGATTATGCATGCTTTATGATTCATGAGGAAGCATAATTATGGTATAAAAATTAAAATCAATTAATCTTTGGTTCGGTAAAATAAAAAAATCCATTTAACAGGATTAGTTATGTGTTATGAAAAAAATAAAAATTTTACAAAGAGACCAAATGCAAAGCTCCATAAGTTGACGGGGCCAAAAACCCATGGCATTTAGCCTTCTCCTTTATGTATCGATCTGGTTAGAGTCAATGATGGTTCATAGAGCTAGGTTTGTTTTAGAGACAGATTTTGTTAATCTCAACTAGGTGAATTAGGATTAAAATTTTACATTTGTTCACCTTGATTAATCTCATTTTTTTTAACCTTCAATTTTTGGAGCAATAGAGCTTAATAAATATAAGTAAATTTTATACTTGACTAGAGATACCCTTAGTCTAATTTGTTACCAAATTATTACAAGGGACTTATCTATTTAATATAAAGGTATACATGTCATTTGTTTTATTTTTTTAACATTCATTTACCTCAACCTAAATAAAAATTTGAAAACATTCACTTCGATTTCCTAGGGTTACGATAATATAACTCAAAAGTATTTTAAATCATTCAACCTAATTTTCCTTTATTTCCTTCATCTAATTTAATTTTTTTCTTATATTTATCCTCACTCTAATTCACCCCAATTCATACAAAATATTGAAATTTTACTTATATAATTTATAAAAGTAAGTTGCTATCATGGTTTAAGATAGTGTTGAGTGTGCACATAATATATTTTCTAGCTTTTAAACAACAACAACAACAACAATAATAATAAATCTAATTGAAACCAAGATTATCACTTAAAAAATAGTAATTAAAAAATTTTACCTAAAACAATTTATACCTAATAAACTTTCATCAATATTTTAAGTTTTAAGTTTTTTAATAAACTAGTTTTGTGAAACAAGGTATAAAAGGTAGTACAGGTATTCATCTTTTATGGTGGACCTTCTCCAGTTGAAGACCATTTGACCATTTAAATTTTATGATTTTATGTTTATTGGATTAAGTAGGATTTTGAAAGCTAAAGTTTAAAATTTAAAAGATTTTAAGATCTCAACTTCTCATTCCAATGATTTAAGGATTTCAAAAATATTCTAACTACTTTTCCAATAATATATGCTAGAAATATGTAATTTATTTTATAAAAAAACATTTATTTTACTATAAAAAAGGAAAATATAGTAAAGACAATTGTGTGTAATGTAGTTCATCACTTTGATATGCAAGGCCCAATTAATGTATTTGGTAAGTAATGTGGTTTAGAGGCATCTAACTTGGATATTTGGTATTTGAATGATCATTACTAATCAATAATAATGTTATGCATTTGTATATTTAGGTACCCAAATTTAATGTCATGGTATCAAGTAAACTAACAGTACCATAGAAGTGTTAAAAATTGATATCCTTATCTAATTGTATTAATGCTACTCATTTGCATGGATTGAACCATTAATCATTATTGGTCATTTTACCATCTCTATCTCGAGATTTGTTGATATAGACTCAAGCAAGCCCCGAAAACAGCTAACCCAGCCTCACTACCTATAATAATACTACAAAACTTAAGCTTGCCCTTATAACCAGCTGGTCTTGAATTCTTCATTATCCTTGAATATTATTAGTCTTCTAGAAGGGTATCTTTATGTTATGTTGAGCTGCACCTCTTCTATTTGGATATTAATATTAACTTTTCAATTTAGCCATTATAAACATTCTGGAAGGTTTTTTTACTTATTTTATATTGGCTATAAATATATACATACACTTAAAAGGAAGGGGAGAGAAATGAGAATATGTTTTTGAATTCCTCCTTCTAAGCCCATTTTTACAGCTTGCACTACTCAAAAGTGTTTATTTTGATAATGCGTGCAATTTTTGCTATTTTCATTGATAGTACAATATAACCAATAGGATGTAGACTTAAAACATAAATGTGGATGATCATCATTCGTAAGAGAGAGAGAGAGTGTGAGATAGAGAGAGAGAGAGAGACTTAAAGCCCACCAATTTATCATTACTACCCTCAACCAGAAACAGAACTCCCCCATGCCATCCTTGATGAAATCCTTCACCGACTATCTCTCCTAGTAACCACTTTACCAAGTCATTCCTATATAAACCCTAAGCCTATCCTAACTATTACTTACAATATCACCCACTCACCCTAACCTAACCCTAATTCTCCCTATGACTCTACCCTCAAGTGTGAACTTGCCACGTTTGTTGGCTCGCATCCCTTAAACTAGAAATTCCATGCAAAGAGGTTTTTCATTACCACCAAATTCCTGACGAAGAACAAACTAACTTTACCAGCTTTTACATGGTGGGACAAATTTTATCATAGTTTCTATAGATGCATCAAAATAAACAAGTATTCTCTTGTTCATCATTGGTTTCCACCACATACCTAAGGTTTGGTCCTTCTTCTTACACTAATCATCAAGTTGCATTATATAAGCTGCATCAAATGGGGGAAATGTTTGAATATCAATCCTTTTTTGAGAACCTCTACATTGATTCTTAGATATGTTTATCTTTGGGATGAAGTAACTCATCTAGGGGGAGTTGGTCATCCTAAAACCTACCTCCATGAGCACTATAATAGCTCTTGAGAAATTTTTTGAAGATAAATCATAAGATTCCAAAGCTATGGGTAGCCTCGTATGAAGTGATAAGTAGTACGGTTCATATAGAGGTGTCTAAACTATCAAATAATTAATATAGAAAACCGTAGCCTATACGGTTGGTCTAGCCTTTTGATATTTTAAGATGGAAGTGGGACTCCATCTCTATGTATTTTATGAGCAGAATATCAAGGACTCATTATGCGTGTGATAAAATTTGGATTATCATAAACTTTCTAACTAAGTTAGAATTTTTGTGTGCCAATGAAGTCAACCTAGAGCATAGTTCAGTTAGTATGTTCTTATATGAGGTGTGTGGTTAGTCCATATGGTAAAACTACTGACATAATCTCTGATAGGGATTTAAGATTCCTTTTACAATTCTAAAGAAAGTTGTGGGAGGCTATGGGCACAAAGTTGAGGATGAGTACTGCCTTTCACCCAACTATAGAAAAGGAGACTGAAAAGATGATTCAAACACTTAGAGGTATGTTATGGGCTTCTGTTTTTAAATTTTGAGGTAGTTGGGAGGATCATCTACCTTGGTGGAGTTCTCATACAACAATAGTTATCATTCCATTGTAGGGATGGCACCCATTGAGGTGTTGTATGGATGCAAGTGTAAAATATTCTTGTGTTGTATTGACATTATCAAGACTATTATACTCGGACTAGATATTATTGAGGAGATGACACAGAAGGTTCAGTTGATTCAAGGTAGTATAAGTGCAGCTTAGAGTTAACAAAAGAGAAATCTTAATAGGAAGTGTCATAGTAATAGATTTGAGCTAGGGTACATAGTTCTTTTAAGGGCTCATCTACTAACGGCATGGAGAGGTTTGGTAGGAAGGGTAAGCTACATCCAAGATATATTATTCATTATGAAATTCTTGATAGAGTTATTGAGTTGCATATCATTTGGCACTTCCATCAGAGTTAGTCCGAGTTCACAACTTCTTCCACATCTTGCATCGAAGGAAGTGTATTGCTGATCATTCCCACGTAATTAAACATGATGAGATGGAGCTTGATAATATATTATCTTATGAGGAGGTACCTTTGTAGATTCTGGACAACAAGGTGTAACAAACCCCTATAAGATGAGTTCTGCTTAAGATAATTCTTTTGGAATTACCATAATGTAGGGAAACCAACCTAAGATATAGATAAATACATATACAAGTTTCATCTTGAGCTTTTCAACACACGTGTCCAGTTTCAAGTCTCTCTCTTTGTTAAGAGATTAGTAACCAGTAGTGTAGGGTCGAATCCTATATAATTAATCACTAAGATCACTTTTCCTTACATTCTCTTTCTCTTCTTCCCCAATATTGACTTGTTAATTTTAGAGATGAAGTCTTTTTCAATGGGGGTAATGATGTAATATCTTAAATTTAATCTAACCCTAATTTTAGATAATAAATATTTTAACCCTACCCTAATGTTAAATGATTAATATTTTAATCTTATCTTAAATATTTAATCATAATTTTAAATCTAATATTACACTCGTTTTTTCCTTTTGTTTCTCTCTTTTTTTTTTCTTCTTCTTCTTCTGACGAACCATCTTCTCCTCCTTCCGTGCATGTTTACTCTACTTTACCTTACCAATTCCCATCTTTCAAGCTTCCCCCTATAACTTACCTAAGTTGGACTAATCTCTACCATCACCTCACAAAATTCATCGGATATGTTTTGTTGAATTTTTTTTCCAAACGTTTCACCCAATTGTGATGTGTTATGACCCGATGCCTTACCTTTTATGTCATTCATCACCATGATCACAATAATGCATATATAGACCATCCAAATCTCTCTCATTTTCTCATTTATTGCTTCACCTCACTCCTTTCCTCCTCTTTCTCCCTATTCTGTTCATCATCGTTGTTCACCACTAACACCACTTGCCACCATCATCCACCAAACACCACCATTGTCCCTACCAACCAATGACCACTACCTCCTAATCAATCCCCCTCTTTGTCATACAAACATCACCACCCTAAAAAACTTCTTTTTCCTTACTTGTTGTGATCTATTTTAATTTTTATCGATGTACGTAACTCATGCACCTTATCGCACGATCATACCCTCTTTCATACAACACACGCATAACCTCACACATAGTTTGTATGCTTCACTCCTCTAGTGATATGTGTTTTCCCTTCTCAATCCACGTACACCTTTCATGCACAACTATGATTCTTCATTCTTCTCCTTAGTAGAGTCACACCCTCCACTCCAACACACCTAATGCACCACCCTAACACCACCATATGCACCACTTGTGCTACAACTTTCACCACATATATTCCCATGTAGCTCTTATATTTTCCTTGATTTTATTCTTAAATTCTAATTATTTATTATTCTTATTTGTTAGGTATTTTTTGATGGTCTTGGAGGAAGCAGGTTAGGCTTATATGACTAGAGATCATTAGCTTTTGGTAAGGATAAATATTGTAGCTAGGGTTTTTATGTGCATTATATTGATTTATACAGAACATTATATATGGTATTTTTATAATTTTAATGTCATTTTGTTGTATGATATGTTGTTTAATGTTGCAGAAAGATGATTATTACATGAAAGCAAGTGTTTACAAGCATAATTAGTTATCCTTATTTTATAAGTGAAGAAGGTTGACATGAATCATTATTTAATTTTAGGTCATTTTTTAACTCGTATGTATATATATACTTTTGGTCAAGTATTTCCATGAGAATAGAAGTTGGAGTTTCAAAATCATTCATACTAGAACTTGTAAGTTATTTGTGAAAAAAAAAGAGAGTATTATGGCTATCCTAAGGACAATTTGGTTAATATGCGTTAAATATAAAATATTAGATATTTTAGTGTTTTAATTAGCCAAAAATATTTTAAATATATTATGTGGAATACTATGAGTGATTATGAATGTCCTAGTTTCAATAAAATGATAAAATGGCTTAATTTGGGAGTAGTAACCCTAGAGATGAGATCATTATCGTATGTTTAAAATTTTAGAGTTAGAATTTGATTTTCTAATATATTTTTTATATTAATATTTTAGGAACATGTATCAAATTTTGTGGTTATATGAGTTTTATGAAGAAGGTTATGCTTAACTTGTGAAACTAGGGTTTTATACGGATATATGAATAGTAACCCTAGAGATAAGTTATTACTATATGTGTAAGACGTTGGAGTTAGACATGAATTTTTAGATAAGTTTTCAATAAATTTAATTTAAGAATGGGTATTAAATAGAGTGATAAAACAAGTACCAAGGAAGAAGTTATGCTTAACTTGTGAAATTAGGATTTCTTAAAAGAATTATAAGTCTTTTTCTTTAGGGCATGCCCCAATTTGGTTGAGTATGTTAGTAAAACCTATTCGAGTCAATATTAGTTTTTTTCTAAAAAAAAAATTTTTAGTAATAAACTTTGGGTTGGTACACTTAAATTATAGGACTTACATGCTAAGTCATATGATAACTAACTTTGTGTCATTACATTAGCCATTATAGTGATCTATATTCTATAATAGCATCACCAGTGTACCCACTTTTAAATTCAACACATGATTTGAAACATTAAAACAACTAATTCCATTTAATATACCTAGTCTTCTTCTTCCTCCTCTTCTTCTCTTCTCCTTTATGCTCTATTTATCTCTCTAATCCTTTCTTCTTTCCTTTATTCCTTTTTCCCCACCCCTATTTTTCCCTATCACCCTCACCTGTAATAACACCCATCTCCTCCACTACCAATCCACCCTCCATCATCACCCACCACCCTTTTCATTCCTTCCCTCCTTCTTCCTCCTCCTCTACCACCCTATCTCCCCTTCTTTCCTCCTTATGAAACTTCCTCCCAATCCCTACTCCTTCTGCTATTCACCATCCCTATAGCCCCGTCTAGGGCAACAAAATTTTTTACCTCTTCCACCCCTCCACTCAAAGCCACTAACTCCTCCGCCTTGCACCCTCTCTACATGACACCACATTGAGGCCCTAACCACCTCCCTATAACATTGCACCCTTCTCATCCCCTCGACACACCCTACCTCATAACCTCCATTTGGTAGCCCTATCCCCCTCCATTTCTTCCACTAATGTAGCTCCTCCAAACCTACCTACTGCTGATTACAACTGCCGTCCACTCCTAAGCCATTATCCCATAGCCATGATAATGCACCTTCCCTCCTCCCTCTTCTCCTTCTCCTCCTTTTCTTCTTCTTCTCCTTTCCTTTCTCTACAATACCTCACTCTATAGCTTACACCATCGATGCTGCTACCTTCGACCCACCTGCACCACACTATCCAACTACTAGCCATCTCCACCCCCACCTCCTACACCCAATGGCCAAACAAACCACCACCTCCAACCCCTTTACACTGATCCATTTTCTCCTCTCCCTTACATGCATGGCTCACATTTCACATGTAATGTGAGTTGTGTTGTAGGTTTTTAATTAATTTTAGTAATATTTAATATATAAGGGTAGTTTAGTAAATGTGTATTAAAAAAATATTTTCAATAAAAATTATTGTTTCATTGATCAAATATTAATATGGCATTTGTGATATTATTTTTAGTTATAAAAATTTTATTAATGGTGCCTAATCATATTTAGTTGGTTACAAGTAAAGTTTGCTTTTACTAAAAATCAAGTAACCGTTATATTCCACTAAATTGTTTGGATATCGTATGATAGCACATTAGGGTTTGGACATGTAAATTGTGTTGAACATGACTCATTACAAATAATTATGTGATTATCAATGTTGTCTTAGAAAATTAAAAAAGAAGACATGTTATTCTATATAAAATGTCATGTGTACAAAAGTGTGATTAAAAGGGAGTCTAATGTTAAGAAGTGATGTTGTATGTTATGTGCATGTAAAAAATGTTAGTTTAAATATGTTTAGCCACACTTGTAGAAAAACCTATCACTACCATGTGCCCTAGGCACAATTTGGTCATTTAAACATATCATGATATTTAATCCTAATTAGGATGTCTAATGTGTCATAAATATTGCTAAGAATTAGAATAGGGGTTGGTTGTCTTGGAAACACATGTTTGAGTATAAATATCAATATTTTATGGTAAAGGGGTATTTTGGTAATTTTAAATGTACAATGGTGATTATTCTAATAAACATACATGATAAGTGTTATGTGAAGTTGAGAATGATAATAGGGGCTTGTGGTCTTAGAAGCACATACTTTAGCATGAATATCAATATTTTATGGTTTAGGAGCATTTTGGTAATTTTGCATGTATTATGGTGATTGTTCTAATAAATGTGCATGATGAGTATTATTGGATGTTAAATATGAGCATAGGAGTTTGTTGTTTTAATAACACAAGTTTTAACATGATTATCAATATTATATGGTCTAGGGAAATTTTGGTAATATTACATGTACTATGGTGATTTTTCTAATAAATATGCATGATAAGTGTTATTCGATGTTGAGTATGAGAATAGTGGTTTGTTGTCTTGATAACCCATGTTTCAACATGATTATCAATATTATATGGTCCATAGATATTTTCATAATTTTGAGTTGACGATGATGATTGCTCTAGTAAACATGCATGGTTAGTATTATTTGATGCTAAGTATGACAATATGGGTGCATTGTCTTGGTAACTCATGTTTCAACATGATTATCAATAATTTTATGGTCTAAGAGTATTCTAAAAATTTTGATAGTACTATGATGATTATTTAAATAAACATGCATGATGAGTAATATTTGATGTTAAGTGCAAGAATAGGGATTTTGCTATTTTAGAACCACATTTTTTAGCATGGTTATCAATATTATATGGTCTAGGGATATTTTGATAATTTTTTATATACTATGATGATTGTTCTAAAAAACATTCATGATAAGTGTTATTCGATGTTGAGTATGAGAATAGGGGTTTCATGGCTTAGTAACCCATGTTTCAGCATGATCATCAATATTATATGGTCTAAGGGCATTTTGGTAATATTAAGTGGACTATGATGATTTCTCTAATAAACATGCATGATAGGTATTATTTGATGCTAAGAATGAGAATAGGGGTTTTCTATCTTAATAACCCATGTTTCATCATAATTATCAATGATTTTACGATCTAAGGTTACTCTGATAATTTTGAGAGTACTATGATGATTATTTAAATAAAAATGCATGATGATAATATTGTAACACCCCAAAATTTACTACTTTTTTTTAAGAAGAAGAATTTAAAATTGAAAACCCGTGACTTCTGGGGATATTACCGCCACACTTAGTACCAAATCAGTTCTTTCTGACCGTTTTAGTACCAAGTGCTAAGGTTAAGAAAAGATTAAAATTAAATTCAAACCAATAGTTCATAAAAGAACTAGAAAGATCATACATTAAAAATCAAAGTACGCGTAAAGAATCATGAATCAGAGTACATGGTCAAAATTCCAAAAAGAAGAAATAAAACTTTCATAAGATAAAAGTTTCATCTAGAATACTCAATACAAAGTAGTTACTCATAAAGGGAAAAATCTGATACAAAAAGAAATAACACATGGATATAAATCGCATAATGAATGAATATGGCCACGACACTCTCGAACATGATCCAACCACAAGCTCAACACTCAGCCCCGAATGATGTCTCGCCCACCTGTATAATGTTAGAAGGGCCTACTACTCATGGGAATGAGCAACACCCATGAAAAGGGTGATCTGTACGCTACGTATTGAGCAAGGTAACCGTGCACTAAAGTCAACACACAAAATCATACAAATAATGCTGAAGAAATAAAAGAGCATAATCCATCAAGGTAATATAATATCATACAATCATTTGGAAAAGATACATAAATGCCCATTTATAGTCAGGATTAATTATTTAATTAATGTCTAATTAGAACTCATTTCACACCATGCTCTTTATCAAATCCATGCGAGTACGGAAACCCACTATTATAGCCGGTGGACCGAAAACACATAGGACATAAAGCTCCTGACCACTATTATTTATCGGTGGACCAATCTAGCCCCTTTTCGCATGGTATTCCACTATAAGTACTTAGTGTCTTTACCATGTCTTAGCACAAATATGTTTGGTTTTTTTGAGCACGGAATCCCCCACTATTATAGTCGGTGGACCAGAAACGCACAGGTATAAAGCTTGACCACTATTATTATCGGTGGACCGGTGACATATAGGACATCATGCCCTAACCACTATTATTTGTCAGTGGATCGGTCTGGGCTGGCTCAACAATCTCTCACTTTAAATGATTAATATATTACGGTATCTTATTCAGAAAATTTAACCCTAGACATGCATGACTCTTTCCCCACACCTATTCTCCAACAGACTCGTTCCATATCATCAAACTCATGCTCATCCCAACTTGCCCAACAACCTTTCCTCAAAACTCAAACTCACATTAGAACTCCAACACCAAAATATGTGGGTCAAGGCCCACTACTACACACCTCCAAGTCCACTTATTTCCTCACTCTAAAGTTTTCCCCCAAAAACCCTAATTTAGGTCTTAGTGGCCCACCTTACTCCACTTCACACAACCCAAATCATTTTAACGCTCCATACAACACAACTCATAATTCCACCCTCATAATAAACTTTAATCACCAAATACACATGATACCACAAAAACCCTAAGCAGCCACACCAAACCCCAATTGTCCACACAAACCTTAGCTCGGTCTCTTATATACCCTTATATTTCTCCACGTACCATTTTTCATCCAAAGTGTTCAAACACCCAAACAACACTTATGTTACATTCCTTACATCCCAAATCAACGTTCTATATGTAAATTTTACTCCCATGTAGACTTTACACATCCCATGCAATCTTTTTAACTTTTCATGCAAACCTTAAAACTCCCGTGCAAAAACCCTAGAATAAACTATGCAAACCCTAGATTCATCCATATAAAACCCTAAATTCAATCTACACGAAACCTAAGGTTTCTCCATATAAAACCCTAAATTTAATCCATACAAACCATAGATTAGATTCTCCTATATTACACCATATATTAGATTATCCCATGTTACACCATAGGTTAAATTCTCCCATATAAAACTACAAATTATATACTCCCATATAAAACCATAAATTAGATTCTCCCATATAAAACCATATATTAGATTCTCCCACACAAAACCCCAAACTTCTCATTTTATTCCTCCACTCATAGATCATTAAAATACTTAGGTCAACTCACATCCCTTAGTCAACTTATTTCCCCATTCTCCTTTTTCATCCTTCCCCCCACACAAACCATATTAACATCCTCACATGCATGTTTTATAGGGTCACAATACATATCATCACATACCACAATATTTCATCACATACACATAGTACACATGCCATATAACAACACATGAACACACTTTAACTCCACGCCATACAACACATGAAATCAATATAATGATAAACATAAGATGCATAAAATACAAAGCATATAATGCACATCAACATACAATAGGGCTTAGTAACACCCTTACCTAAAATGACATCGGTCTTGGAGCACACTCCTACACCTCCTTGGGGCTTTGACTGGTCTCACCTATACTAGGGAAAAACTAAAATTCGATTCCCCCCTACAAAAAATACTATTATTTACTAACTTATTCTAATACTAGGTTTTTGATAAGATAATAAAATATTAATAATTAAAATGACATTAACTAATTACTAAATTTGGCTAAAAATATAAGAATTAATAGTAATCTCATAAAAGTTGATAATATAAGGTTGAAGACTTTACCCTAATAATAATAATAATAATAATGATACCAAAATAATAATAGCAAAGATACTAAAAATAATAATGATGATAATATTAATAACAATAAGAATAATCATAGTAACAATAATAATAAAAAGGTTATTACCTAAAAACATAGTGAAATAAGCGCTTTGGCCCCTTTACCAAAATAATACTAATAATAAAATTAGTAAAATAAATAACAAAATTTAGTAATAATAATAAAATAATAATAATAATAATAATAATAATAATAATAATAATAATAATAATAATAATAACCATAATAATATTGCAGAAATAATAATATTGATAATGGTAATAATAGTAATGATAATAATTGAAGATAAAATGAAGTAGGGTTTCGACCCTATATTGAATAATAATAAAATTATTAAATAAAAATAATAATAACACTAATAATAATAATAAATGCTAGTGATAAAATTATTAATAATACGAATAATAATAAGACTTTATATTTATAATACAATCACTACAATTCAAAATAGGCACAATAGGGTTTCAGCCCTATATAGAATAATAATATCAAAAAATAATAATAATAGTAGTAATAATAAGGATAATAATTGCATAATAATAATAATTATAATTTTGAAATAGTAAAAGTAATAGTAATAATAATAATAATAATAATAATAATATTATTATTATTATTATTATTATTAACAATAAAATATTAATATTAATAATAAAGATAATAACAACAATAAGAATAAAAATGATAAAATCAAAATAAAAATATAATAGGGTTTCAGCCCTCAATAGAAATAATAATAAAAACATTAATAATAATAATAATAATAATAATATAATAATAATAATAATACTAATAATAATAATAGTAGTAGTAGTAATATTAATAATAATAATAGTAGTAATATATTTTGAATAAATGAAATAAAATAGATAAAGACTTGAATAAATAGTGAAAAAGGGTTGAGAGGGTCTAGGGTTCAACCTTAGGCTGGTGGTGACAGGCGGCACTGGCGGTGGTGGCCGGAAAAAGTGAAGAAAAGGGAAAAAGTTGAAGTTTGAGAACAAGATAGGGAGAATAAAGGTAGGGGTTGGGGTGTTTAAGACTACCTAGAGGGAGAGGAGTTGAATGAGGGTGGCGGCGCACGATGACGTGAAGGGTGGCAGAGGTAGGGAATGGGTTGATTGAGAAGGGAAATTTGGACGACTGGGGTGGCTTGTGTAGGAAGAATCGATGGAGAAGGGAGGCATAGTTAGTTTGAGGGCGGTATAGGGAGTACTTGGGTGGCCAAAACGGGCTGGGGAAATGGCGTCTGAAATGGCAGTGGTAGAAAGGTCAAAGTTTTTTTGGGTAAGCAGCCAAAGGTTCGATATAGGGAGATTATGAGGATATTTATAGAGTAAAATGGAGGGTTAAGGTCACAAGAAAAAATGGGAGGATCAGACATGTTGTCTAGGCTTACCAGTGGCAACAAAAGTTGGCAAAATTCAAATTCGATAGAGGGTGGTTGCGTAGGCCAAGGAGGAGGGAAAATCGCACGAGAATAGGGGAGATGTGGTTGGGTGATGGGGTCGATGATGAGAAGGGAAAAAGAGTGAGAAAAGGCTGGTCAAACGGTGAGATTTTCGGATGGTTATAGGTCTAAAAAGTTCCAGGTTGCCAAGGAATGGGGGATGAGGAAGGAAGAAGAAGAAAGAAAGTTGGGGGTGAATTGGCAGTTCGGGAAAAAGAAAATAAAAGAAAGGGAAGGCGGGCAAACGGGAGGTGGCTAAAGTTGTTTAAGCCAAGCGCTACGTTACAGGGGGAAAATGAGATAAAACGCAGCGTTTGGGCTACCGAAAGAAGAAGAAAGGAAATATAGGGAGAATGGGCCATGGGAAGGAGAAGGAAGGGAAGGGACTTGGGCCACTAGGCTGGCCCAGGTTGGGAAGGAGAAAAAAAGAAAAGAAGAAGAAAGAAAAAGAAAGGAAAAAAGAAGAAAGAAAAGGAAAAAGGAAAAAGAAAAGGGAAAAAGGAAAAATAATGGATTATGTTAATTAAATTAATTGGGATATTTTATATATTTAAAATAATAATATTTATATAAAATAATATTTAAATCCCTTTTCAGGCTAATTTAAGGTTTTTAAAAGATTTTTCATAAATTCCATTTTAATTAGTAAAACATCCTAATTTTCTTCAATTAAATTATTTATAGAATTCATATTAATTTGGAACTATTTTCTCCATATTATTTTAAATAAAATAATTTATTTAATTAATTTTCAAAATAAAATTCTTAATTAGCTAAAATACCCAAATTTCTTCTAATTAAAATACTTATAAATTTCTTCTTGATTTACCCTAATCAAATCCCCATTTATTTTAATAAATATAACTTAATTAAATAATTTTCCTAATAAAATCTTATTTAACAATAATTTTTAAAAATTAGAATTTTTAGGGCATTTTAAATATTTGATGACAAGTATGAAAATAAGGGTTCGTTGTTTTAGAACCACATGTTCTAGCATGATTATAAATAGTATAGGGTCTCTGGGTACTTTAATAATTTTGAGTGTACCATGATAAATATTCTAATAAATATGCATGATATGTGTTGTTCATTATCAAGCATGAGTAAAGGGGTTTAGTTGTATTAGATATGTCTGTTTCACCATGATTAGTATTGTTATATGGTATAGGGATATTTTGGTAATTTTATTTATGACATGATGATTATTCTCATAAACATGCAGGATGTGCATTATTTATCGTTAATCATGAGAATATGTGTTCTAATGTTCTAGAAGTACGTGTTAGGGTTTTACATGTAGAATTGTGTATAAGGGTAAACTGGTTATTTGGCATGTCAGGTAAATAAATTATGTGAAAAGTAATTAAATTATGGTTTGTTATTCTTTTTATGGCAAGTTGATAAAATAAAATGGAATTTGTTATAGGAATGGGTGGTAAAGTGGTAGCTTTAGCCTCAACGGTATTTTGGTCATTGTAAACTAAAATGCCTAAGTGTACATAATCGAGCATAGGATGGCCTTAGTAAACTTCTAATGTTGACACTGATAATGATATTGATTTTGGTTACCTCATAATGTTGGAAATGAATAAAAATGAATAAATATGAAGAATTAGATATATGTGATTAATGTGTGTTTTTTGTGGCCACCCTTATAAAATACAAATACTTAAAGTGAATGACCTCGAGATTGGGAATAGCAGCTCTTTAGGGGTTACTACCCTAAGAACATGGTTCTGCTCATGATTGTTTATAAATTTTGCTTGTGTGCCTTATTTCCCTAGCTAGGCTCTATATCTTACTCTATTTAGCTCTATAGACCTAAGTAGGGGTATGTATACTTATGAATTAGGTATCTTTATCGATAGGGTACTGTGTAACTTCATGTACTAATGCTAACAAGGTTCCTTTGTGTCCTTAGGTTGATAGTCAGTAGGATACTATACTGCCCTTGTGTGCTAGTATGATCAGGGTACCTTAATATCTTCAGGTTCATTTGGTCTCCCCTCATGATCAGTGCATAATATATCATATTTCATTTCCCTAAGTTGGTCTTTTTAGCTAATTTTTATCAGTAAATATGGGCTGCCTTATAATTTTAGACCTAAATTCATCAAGTTAAAAAAATTATTATTAAATGGACCTAATTTGCATCTATTATTATCTTATAGGTACTAAAAAAAAAAGAGGAAGCAGGCCATTAAATTAGAAGTCACGGAATTCTCATATACAAGACTAAGTAGCTGAGCCTTCCTTCCGATTAATCTGCCTAGCACCTCAACCAAATAGACTCAGCATTTCTTCTATAGAATGGCAACCTGGAGATTAACAGCTACGATAAACAGATCTAAAATAATGCCGATTCATTTGCCTGAGCAAAAAGATCGAAGAATCAAACTGAAGTATATCTCTCTTTCATCTATATAAATCAGATGAGAACGACCAAATAGAGTAGCAGACAACTATCGGAAGAAGCCGGTTTTTCTCCAAACTGAGAGCAATTGAACGAAGGGACTGGGGCGAGAAGGTGTGCGAGATCGAAGAGGGATACAAGCCATTGGAGTCGAGCTAGATCGAGACCATTAGAGGAGGAATTTGGAGCTTGACGCATCGGGTCACAACAATGATCGAGTTAACAAATCCGGACAGAAATTGAATGAGTCTATCTCACTCGTATACCTCTTTGTATCTAGTTTCCTGAGTTTAATTGACTTTCAATTATTCAAATTTCAGTTTATTTTTTTTTCTTTAGATGATTTGAGACGAATATTTCGGTTATATATTTAACGCCAAGTTAATTTTGGTACTTATGCCTTGCTTGAGATGAATGATTTATGATTCATATATATGTATAAAGCTAGAGACGTCTTGCTTAGTTCGATTGTGAATCTGCTGTTGTCGTTGATTCTTTAGTCCGTAATTGCTATGGAACCGACAAATTTGGCAACGACTAATTTAGATTTAGTCAGTTGCACGATTGGGTCTAAATTAGAGTATTACATAATCTAGGAAAGTTATATTCTTGATGTCTTGAATAGATTTTCATAGGGTTAATGAATTTTTCCTTGGAATTATCTGCTGATGAGTTAGAATTGAGCTAGATTGGTTCTAACTAGTAAAGGAGAATAGGGAGAAGGTTGCTGGTAGATTCTCTACAATTAACCTACTAGATAAATTTGGTGACAAAATAACTAAATTGATATTTGAATTTGTGTGCTCAATTTTAATTATATGCTCAACTGTAAATAATTAAATTAGTTTAGTGTATATAGCATAGTTAGATTTAGATTTAATTTTTTTTTCTCATATTCCCCCCTAACCCAAGTCTAGATTTAAAGCGTAAACAGAGTTCTGAATTAAATTCATCCTAAAATGGTATCCGAGAGTTGTTGCTTGAGAATTTTAGTACTTGTAGCTATTAAAATAGCAAGTGCTAATGACTAGAAACCTGTTCTGATGTGAAATTGCTGGATTGAAATATAGAAATTGAGTTTAATTGTTGAAATTCAACAAGTACTGAAGAAAAAAAAACTAGAGTTCGTTTATGCCCTGAACTTTGTTTCATGTACTGCAGTTGTCCATTTTTTATTATTTCTACATTTGGTTCAAATTTCATCAATCTGTATTTACTGCTGTAACCTGAATTATGAATGAAGAAATTTAGGATGACAATCTAACATTAAAAAACATGTTAAATCACTCTTGAGTGAGGATATGGAGTTGAAAGTTGAATCCTTTTATGATTGACCATACAACTGCAGACTATGCATCTACTCTGATTTATTTTCTGCTGCTATTCCGTCCTGATTTTTTTTTTCAGAATTAGAGTTATATTCTTGTCTATAATGTGCCTAAATAGTAATGAAACAAACCTAGGAAAGTGTAGGTCAACTTGAGTTGCTGAATCTATCCTTATGAATTGTGTATGATTCATGAATCTGTGGTGAAATGCTAAAATTACAGATCTAATTTCAGAACTATATCCCAATGAATTTCCACCTTATAAACCTGTTTGGAGACTTGAAATACTCTAGGAAATTCAGTTACTAAGTGGAGGATTAAATGACATAAATTTTGATAGTTTTCTATGCACCGTAGAACCATTTCTCTTCATGTTTTGCACTGGTTTTGCAACCAATCTGCAGGTCTAATTGTACAGATCTGAAATGGCTTATTTTCCTGCTTATAAAATGACTAAATATCTGTAGTACACTAGGGGATGCAGTCTACAAAGTGCTAAATCAAGTTAGACAACTTTACATGCATTTTTATGCACTTTTGGAGGTAATTTTTCCATGTTTAAGCTGAATTCTGAAGTTAAATTCTAGATCTGATTTTATGATTTTTTACTATTGTTTTCAACATGGTTTGAAGGTTAAAACTTAGCATAAGTTAGTGCAAAATCTTAGGGGCATGTATGGCTAAGTTGGGATTGAGTTTGAGGTCATTTGGATATCAAAATTGATTTTTTTTATAAGCGGTTTGATCAATCTATTTTATTTTTTTTAACGAATTTAATTGATGAATCTGGACTTTTAAACCTTATTTAGAATAGGATAATTGTATACACATAATATGAAATTTTTTTTCTAGTTTTATTTAGTGGAAAGTTAATGCACAGTAATTTACAATGAGCATGAAGCCTTACTTTAGGATTTAGAAAATACATTCTCCTCGTGGGATTGACTCTTATTCATGATATGCTACTTGTTTATAATATATTTCGGTGAAAAATAAGGATTTAATTTTTAGCGCTTAACGACACACTACCACCTCAAGTAGATAAAAAATGGCAATGTTTGATAATTGAATAAAAATGATTCTTGGGAGGATTTGGTAGTAACCTTTGTTCTTATTTGTGGTTGGTAGTAGCTTTTGTACCTAAATGTGGTTTGGTAGTAGCATTTGTACGTACCTGTTGTTTGGTAGCAGCATCTGTGCTTACCTATGATGATGTGTGTGTATTGGTTGTGTTGATGGGCTTACCTGTGTATCGAGAAGTTGTGGGTTGACTATGAGAATTTTGCCTATAGTTATAACTTAAGAATGATGTGGCTTTCTAATTATACTACAAAGCACATCTCTTGGATGATCCATTAGTAAGTTTTGGTTATATAGATGAATGAGTATTGGTAATATATGGTATTGATGTTATGTGGTTATATGAATGATTATCGTATTTTAATTAATATATGCATAATTAAATGTCCATGTATCTTTGTGATACATTTTATGTGTTCCATGTAGACCTTGCATATTAGTCTTGTATAATGAGTTACTCAATACCACTGTATTGAAGGGTTCCTTTCATGGGTCCTTACTTATTCAATGGGTAGTGACCTTTGTAGGTAAGTTCACAAGCTCAATTTAAGGCTATCCTTCAAGTTAAGAGTGTTGAGTTATACAGGGTTATGTCCGGTGACTTAAACCTGAAGTTTCTCTATTTCTTATAGTCTTTTATGTTTCCTTTTACTAACATTTTTGTAACCATAATTATTGGGCTTTTTTTTTTGAAAAGTTAATTGATCTCTTTAACTATTTTACTACTCTAATTTATAATTGTATTCTTAAGTTAAGTGAAGTAATGTTTTAGCCTTAGTACTTAGTAGTAGAGTGGTAGAAGAAATCGGTCCTACACCAAGTACGATGGTAGCACCCTAAAATTTATTTTCTTAGCTTATGCATGTAACTTTTAAAAACGAAATTTTTTAGTAGTAAATTTTGGCGGTGTTACGCACAAATACAGAACTGAACATTAATGACACCACATCAATGGCGGTTTGATCATAACTATTGATAAAAGCATGAAAAGTTTTGAGGCAGAAATGTAGTGCATGTTTTAATAATAGTTTTAGACATTAACCATTATAAAAAGTAAATTAGCTATTCTTTTGATAAAGGTGTTAATTTAACCGCTAAAAAAATGGAAATTCTATGAAGTTTTAATAACGGTTATTACTAAAACCTTTATTAAAACTTATTTTAATAATGATTATATCCATAACCGTTATCAAAACTAGCGCATTAAAGACCCGTCCCTCCCCTCTCACTTATTTACGTCTATTATAGAAACTAGAAATTTGACTTGCTCTCTCTTTCTCTCTTCACTCGGCTTTGTTTTTCCATACTATTTGCTCTCAGTGCTCCCTCATTTACATTAGTCATGTGTTCCTCTTTATGTTTTTCATACTCTCGTCATCGTCATTTTTCTTCCGCTCCTTATCATAGTTCATATGTCTTGTGTGCCCTCCTATAGCCCTTCAAACCTTCTCTTGCCCTACAGCATGACTAGCCTCCTACCTCTCTTCCACAGCCCGTCCCCTTCGTTCATGGATCTTGCAACCGCAACAAAAGCCATCGACCCTGTATCCAGGCTACCTTCCCATCGAGAACCTTGCTTGGTATAATTTTTTTTCTATCATTATATATATATGTGTATTAACTATTTAGTAGGTATTATGTATATTATTTTCTATTTTGTTGCTGTTTGTTGCTATGTTATTATGGGTTTTGGTTTGCCTCTATATATTTTTATGCATGCATGATAATATTGATGGGTTTGTTGTTAATGAAAAAATAGTTTTGCTAGCATTAGAGACCCATATTTTATAATTTAAAAAATTGGATAACAATCTTAGTAACATGAGTTAATGGTTTCTTTATGTTATAGGTAGTAGACTATTGAGATCACACATTTACCCATTATGTGCATTCCTCTGGGATATTTGTGCATGACACTTGATTTGAATTTTTGGAGTCATTTCATATGGTTATATGAGGAGGTTCATCTGTTGTTCTTGAGTGGGTCTTATTATGAGCTATTCCATTTAAGATCATATCATTTTCTTCTAACGTTGCCTCAAGTTAAGCCATGGTCAAAGGCAGTAACTAGTTATTGTGATCTATTTATTAACCTTACCATGCACCACACCTATGATTTTGAAGGGTGTGGTTTTCGTGAGGGATTATGATTAGATTGCCAGAGAGCTAATGGCTATAGATGGCGAGTGGAGGTTTTTTCATATCTCACCCCTAATTATTCGCCCTAGTTACCCAAGCTTATCTATCAATGAACTCTCCATTGATGAGTGGATGACATGTTGAGGCAAGTGGATGCTAAAAGTGATGGGTTTTAGTTGGCATAGGCTAGGCTATCAATGGATTATATAGGATGGTTAGGGAGTGTTGTTAGTTAGCTATTTGAGTTGTAGCAACTTTTGATGTATATACTGTTGCTATCGCCTTAGTTTTTTTTTTAGTTTTTTGGGTATTGTTTTAAATGAGTAGTATGAGTTTACTATCTAATTTACAACCCTTGTATACATATTTGATATGTATATACATATGACCTCTTTGTAAGCAATAATAATTTGTGTATTGGTATATTTTTATATCCTTTTTCTATATATATAACTTCAAAATAGCATGATATATATTATATAAATATGATAACATTTAAAGCATTAGTAATATGTGAATTAGTTTGCAGAAGTGAATTGATTTGTAATAATATTTTTCATAGGATACATATAGATTGGAAAACTATAGATTAGAAATTGATGTTTACAAATGGTTTATCTAGAGAATATGATGAAGGAATTGAATTTTTCATCAAGTTTGCATTATAACATGCTTAAAATGTTAGTAGAATAGTTTGTCCTTGTTTGTTATGTGCTTATATTCAACGCGTCAATCCTAATGATTTAATAAATCATTTGTTTTTATACGAAATTGATATAAGTTACACTCGTTGGATATGACATGGTGAGAGAGAGTCTGAATATAATATTGAGGAAGGTAGGAGGGATAGTAGTGGATCATTTGACAACAAAGGACATTATGCATGCCTGATATGTGTGGATAATATTTCATATTTTTTTTAGCTAACACATGGTCAGAAGACTATTTTTCTCTAGTAATGTTGATTTTTACTGAGGGACCATCATTATTAAAAGAAAAGGAATGTATTCAATGGGAAACCAAAAGAAGGGCATACCATAATCCGGTTGACGGATAGATAAGTGTATGTGAAGATAAAACATTTGAAGATGAGCTCTAGTAACAAGAATGAAGATAAGCTTCCATTAGTTGGCCGGAATAAGATGTCTATAATATTCAACTTTCTATACTGGGAGTCTCTATACATGATGCATGCCCTCGATGTGATGCATATCGAGAAAAATATATGTGATAGCTTTGTTGGCACAATACTTAATATTCCATGAATGACTAAAGATGGCATAAACTCTCAATTGGATATGGAGGAAATGGGTATTAGACATGAAACAACACTATGAGATAATGGAAGAAGAACTGATTTACCACCAACATGCCATACTCTCTCTAGAAAGGAGAAAAATACATTTTGTGAATTCTGTAATAGTGTCAAGGTTTCGGAAGGGTATTTTTTAAATGTTTGAAGACTAGTGTTGATGAAAGAGTTGAAACTAATCAACATGACGTCTCATGATTGTCATATTTTGATGCAACATTTGATGCTAATAGTCATATGTGGAATTTTTTGTTCAAAATGCTATCACCAGGGTTTATTAGTTCTTCAATTTACTATACTCTAAAGGCATAAACATTAATAGTTTGAATGTATTGCAAAGAGGGATTATGATCACTTTGTGCCAGCTTGAAATGTATTTTCCTCCCTCATTATTTGACATTATGGTGCATCTAACCATTCACTTTGTTTTTGATGTATAAATGTTAGGAACTACTCATAAACACTGGATGTGCCCCTTTGAATGGTTTATAAATTTAATAAAAGGTTACATGAAGAATTGATAACGACTAGACGGATGCATTATTGAGAGTTACATGTTAGAATAGGTAATTAAATTTTGCACAAATTACTTATCTAATGCTGAAGGTATCATTCTTTCTAAGTCTCAACGTGTAAGAAAATTTGAAGGACATGGTATTAGGGACATACAATTTGGGCAAGTAGACCCTAACATTATCTGTAAAGCATACCTCTTTTTATTGCACAATATTAATGATGTTTAGCAATATGTTAAAGAACATATGTGCTTTTTAAGGAATGAAATTCCATCAAAGGCTGAGAAGTGAATAATTGATACAAATAATCTTTCATTTATACATTGGATAAGCGATTGTATTATTTTGCTCATAAAAAATTCCTCGACTTCCATTTCTGCAACTGTACATTGGTTATCCCAAATGCCTTGATATGAATTCTTCTCATATTCCAACTATTCTATCAACAGATATACTTTTTACACGAAATGATAAGATGAGAGAAGTACAATGTAGAATAGTGGAGTGACTTTAGTGGCTGATGTAATGCATATTGCTAGCACGAAGGATAAGAATCCTACATATGCAAATATGAATTACTATTGTGTCATCAAATAGATTTGGGAGCTAGATTACACTGTGTTCAAAGTACCTATTTTATGGTTTAGATGAGTTGATAATAGTTAAGGGGTTAGATATAAAGATGGGTTCACATTAGTAGATCTCAATTGGGTAGGTAATAAACAAGACCTATTCATCTTAACATCTCAAGTCACACAAGTTTTCTTTATCACTGATTCTGCCAGTACAAGATGTTTCGTGGTTTTAAGAAGTAAAAAAATAACTCTAAATGATTGTGATGATGGAAACAATGCCAATTGGGATAAAAAGTGTGTCAAAGCCATGCAAGTAGCCAATCATTGATAGATGATAACAATTACATTGCTAAGAAGGTAATCTATGTAAGGGATGATCATTGTGAAGTAATATATGTATTAGATCATGAAACCAATCAAAAATAAAGGAAGAAAAAAAGAATGAAAATAAGGTGATTAGGGTAATAATATTGTAACATGTTTTTCTCATATTATTACTACATTTCATATCATTACTACATATGATTATTGATTTTTTCATATCATTTTTACATATGAAATGTTTCCTTGATATCTTGTTTTGTATATATTTACTCACAACATAAATTATACTAACTTATGTATTCAAATTCCATAGAGATATAGCAAAGCACACAATTTTTAGGGACTCTAGCAATGAATGAGGGAAGAGAGGATCTAATGTGATGAGAATCATCATAGACATGAGGAATAGAGGAGAAAAAGTGTCATTAGTTGTAACACATATAATCTTCCCACTAGCAAGTATGATGAAATGTTTATGACATACATTTCACTCATCACTCGTAATCATGTTCCAATATCCTAGAATAATTGGAAGCAGTTTCCAAAAGGTTACAAAAAACATATTTGGCAAGAAGTGATAGCAAATGATATGTTTTGTTTGTCAAATTTTAATATGTTACATATTAGTAATTTCACTACAATGACACTGATATACATATTTTTGTATTACTTTCTCGAGAGTCTTCATTATCCTAGAGGAGAGGAAGAAGTGATTACTTAAACATTGTGCTAAATGTCTAATAACATTTAGGAAATATTTGGCGATTAAAAATTTGTACAGAAAGAGGGATGGTGCTTTACACTACTATGAAAACGGAAAATAATAACGGGACAATAATAACGGTGGTTCGAAAACCGTTGTCAAACACGTGAAAATTAATGGGCGGGAGAGTTTTGATAATGATTCTAGTTAAAAACCGTTATTAAAATAGCAATGTTAAAATTTGGACGGATGTTTTAATAACGGTTTTATATAAACCATTATTAAAAGAGGTTTTAATAACGGTTCATATTAGAACCGTTGTCAAAAGTCAGAAGGTTTTAATAACGGTTCTTGGAAGAACCATTATTAAAAGATGTTTTAAAAACGGTTCTCTCAGAAACCGTTATTAAATCCTCTTTTTAATAACGGTTCTCTCAGGAACCGTTATTAAAACCCCAAAATCAAAATTTTATTTCGCTCAGTTCTGTTTTGTGCCAAAGTTTTCAGACTCTCTGCACCTTCGCTCTCTTTCTCTCCTTCTCCTTGCAAACCCTTGCACCACCAACTCGCACCACCACACCGGCTCCTCTCAAGTAAAGGAAACCCTCGCACCGCCAACTCTCCACCACGCCTCTGCCATTTTCGGTTCTATATGTACGTGCTGTCATTGTTCCAAAGCTAGCTAGCACTTGCACCTTCATCCTCTGTTGTGTTTGAAGCCCTTGCCTCTCTCAACATTCTCACCGTCGTGTTTGTAGCTCGCTCACTTTATGTATGTGTTTGTTCTTCCTCTCATAACTTTTTATCTACTTATATATGTATATATATATAAATGCATGCATGTTGCTACATGGTTTCGTTTGTTTGTTATTCAAAGATTGTGGTTTGTCGTTTGAAAATGTGTTGTTGAATGTGTTGGCTGAAAATTTTGCTGTTTGTTGTTGAATTTGTTGCGTTATTTTTATATATTAACAAATGCATGTGTTGGCCGAGACCTTTACATATATATATATAATATAATTATGAGTGTAGAATTATATACATTTTCACTCATAAAAACTATATATATATATATATATATATATATATACATATATATAGACACACATACACACACACACACACACACACACATTTTCATTAATAAGTATAGGAGATTAGCAATAAGATGAGGATTAAATAGATATAGAGAATAAGGAATATATAAAAGTGAATAATTAAATAGAGAGAAATAATTGTGTATGATAATAATAATAATAATAATAATAATAATAATAATAATAATAATAATAATTAATAATATGATTTATATATTATGCTTTAATTACATTTAGCTAGGTTTAGGGATTAGGGTTTTTTTTTTGTGGTTTAGGGTTAGGTTTTATTATAATAAATTATGGTTAATTAGCTAGGGTTAGGGTTAGGGTTTATCGTTAATTGTTGTTAATTAGGGTTAGGGTTAGGGTTAGTATTAATATCTTTTTGGAAACGTGTTAGCATGATTTGTATATATATATATATATATATATATATATATATATATATAGAATAGCATGATACATTTGAGATTAATTCTTTCTAAGCATGATTCGTATCGATAATATAATGGTACATTATTATGCTCAATACATAATATTCTAACATAATTTATTTATTTATTTTTTGTAGAGATATGGCCAACAAAAACATTGATAGGGATAGCAGTGATGAAGAAGGGAAGAGAGGACCTACGATTATGAGAATTATCATAGACATGAGGAATAGAGGAGAAGTAGTCGAGTTGGGATGGAATACTTACAATCTTCCCATCGGCCCTTACGTGGATATGTTCTTGACCTACATTTCACTTGTGACCCGTAACCGTGTTCCTATCTCCTATAATAATTGGAAGCAGGTTCCACAGGGTCATAAGGAGCATATTTGGTAGGAAATCACGGTAAATATGCTATTTTATGTAATCATTTTTATATGTCAAATGTTATTAATTTTATTACATTAACATCGGTATACATCTACATGTCTTATTTTGTAGAGAGTGTTCAATGTCCCAGAGAGTAGGAAGAAATGGCTTCTTAGACATTGTGGGGAGCGTCTAAGAACCTTTAGGTCATATTTAGCTCGTAGAAAAATATATAGAAAGAGGGATGGTTCTCTACGACAGAACCCACCCAAACGATACGGTTTCATCGATCTAGAAAGTTGGAACCAATTCATTGCTTATCGTCTTACGGGGGATTTTAAGGTACTTGTTAGATAACAATTAAACTTTTTGTATCAATCCCAGTATTATGCTTAATATTGAAATAACCATGTCATTATGTTTTGGCTTGTCACATAGGAAAAAAGTACCCAAAATAAAGAGATTGCTAAGCAAAATAAATACCGACATAATATGGCTCGCAAAGGCTATGCGGGCCTTGAAGAGGAGTTGGTATGCATTTTGTGATTATCTATTTACATGTAAATGTTGAATTTTATAATAATATTCTTAATTAAGAATATTTTTTGATTTGTAGCTCCTAGCCCAAGACTTGGACCCATTCGTCCATCAATATTGGTACATTATGGAAGAAGGCTAGAGCAACAAGAGATGGATATGTTAATGAATATGTTGATGTTGCAGCCAAAAAAATTATAAGTTTGTAGATATCTAGAACCCTACTTAGTTTTCTTTTAGAAAACTATTATATTATGCTTATTCCTATAAGTTAAATTTATAGGATGAACTTGAAACGTCAGAAGGTGAGGAGGTGGACCAATATAGCATTGTGTCCCAGGCTACAAGAATTATAGAACACCTTAGAAGACACAGGGGCCTTGGATTGGGTGTTACGATAACGAGCATATGTGGTCGATCTCGTGGTTCTTGTAGCACTAATGAGCAAGTCGCCATCCTCACCCAAAAATTGAACGTGGCATTTGAACGGATGGAAACAATGGAGCAAGAGTTGTCATTTATTAAATCTCAAGGGTATAAGCCATCTAATTCAGTAGACCATGATCAGCTTCACATACCTAATGTAAATAGCGTCAGAGATAGTTGTGAAGCTGATGCATTTCTTTCTACTCTTCCCGAGGTAAGCATTACAAACTATGAATTGTTATTAAATGTATTCGTTGTAATAAATTATTAATAATGTGTAATATTTTTGTTTAGGGTTTGCATAAATGTGACTTATTAGCGCATGACCTTTCAACAATTTTGGTGAAAGGAAGGGTCCGTATCAGTCACAGTACCGAAACGCATATAATCCACGGGTACAATTTAGCCCTAAATATAAGGCCGGTGAGTATTGACACTCCAATCATTGGCAGTGCACACCTACCTTGTTATAAAGAGGGCGATGAGGCAACCACAGTCCTAGAAGCTCATGGAAGCTTCGTGGCTTGGCCTGCGGATCAAATACGTCTCACTACTGAAGAGGTATTGACATTTGACATCTTGATTAGACCTTGTTTAGTAGTTACACTATTCATACCTTTTTCATATATATATTTATATGCTCAATATATATTTTGTTTAATATTATCAATTAAGGAATCAAGAAAGAAGACTGCTTCTGCTAGTAAAACCAAGAGAGGTACTAGCAGAACGAGCAACACAAAACAGGGCGCTGCTAAAGGAAAGAGAGCTAAATCTTAAAAATCAGTTGCCCCACAAAAGATTCCTTCTTCAGATAAGCAAAGCCAACCTCCACCAACATTAGCTTTATTATATTTTTATGCCCAAAACTACCTCAGGGACAATTATATTTTCATTGATTGTCGTCCTGAGTATGTTGGGAGGGACGATGCTACTTACATGGTATCGACGGCTGACATAAGCGACATTTATAATCAAGAATGGATGTCAACCATAAGTGTCGCCGTCTATGTCACGTAAGTATTATTTCATTTTGAGATTTTAGTACTCTTAACTTATACAATTGGAATTTTTATGACCTCTTATATGAGTTATTAGTTATTAACAAATATGCATTGTTTTTGTCGTCCATAGGTTGGTAGCTACTTGAGCTGCGATGGAGGGAATGCTGTCCTCTATTGTGTTTGTGTGCCCATACTATATAGCTGACAGTAGTACAATAAGAGAGGGTAGGCACATAAACTATTTGGCGGATCGCATTTTGATTGAGGGACACAACAAGCTCTATCTCATTCCTCACCTCGCAACTGAACATTGGGTTTTGTACGCCGTTCGACCTGATCTTAATAAAGTCTATGTGTTTGATTCCCTTCGAACCTATGACGTGCCTTTTGAAGTTGCTCATCATGGTGGGAAGGAATTTATCGACATGTTAGTATACTTTTCACTTCTTACTTCATTAGCTTATTTATACATATATTCGCCTAGCTTTCATTATTTGAGGTATATATGCGTACTTACAATATTGTGTATCCAACTCTATTTATTAGGGCACTACGGACAACGTATCAAAGGAGAGGTGGGAATGGTGTCCCAGACCCAAAGAATGTTCAATACGAGCCTGTCATAGTAAGTAGGAATGCAACAATTTCATATTTTATTTTATTTAAAATTAATATCTAATAGTTAGAGAGCTAACTGAATTCATTTGACAGTATCCACAACAGTAAAACGACAAAGATTGTGGATACTATATATGTAGAGCAATGGATCTGATAGTCCAAAATAGATCGGTCAACATAGATCCAAGCCATGTATGTTTTCTTTTCGATATTTTTCCATTAATGAATCATGACATATATGTTTGGTACTTGACGTAAGTGCTAACTATATATTAATCAAAACTTGGGATTTGTAGTTTTTCACCGATGATTATGCACAAGGCTAACAATACAATGTTGAAGAAATTGATGAAGTGAGAGAGCAATGGGCTAAGCATGTGCACTCATTCATTCGGTATTAGGTAGAGATCTAGCTATACATTCTACATGCATGTTTAGGTTTGCATTTTGTCTATGTCTTTAAGTCTTCTAAGCTAGATTTATGAACATTTTGCTTTGGGGTGTAGAGCTACCAAGTTGTGGTATGCCTACTAATTTTGATTCTTGAGTATATATGTCCGGTGTATTAACAAGGGATTGATTGAAATTATGGTGTGATTGCAGATTTGTTATCAATTGATGTTGTTTCACAATGCAGATTTGGTAATTATTTGAACATACAATTGTGTATGTGGGTAGGAACAAAACTGCAAAAACTAAAAAAAAAACTGGAGTTTTAATAACGGGTCTTATGAAAACCGTTATTAAAACCTTGTTTTAATAACGGTTTTCATCAGAACCGTTATTAAAAATGTACATTTAATCTCAAATTTATGCTCGTTTAATACGTATTAGGGTTTAATAAATGCCTAAATAATGTCAGCAAGTGTAGTTGGATGATGTTTTAACAACTGTTTTTTTATAACCGTTATTAAAACCCTCTTTTTTAACAACGGTTTGTTTTTGAAAAATCGTTATTAAACATGAATTTTATGCTCAAATTGGCGGTTTTTTTTATATTTTTGATAACAGTTATGAACCGTTATTAAAGATTTAATAACAGGTGTTTTAATAACGGTTGAAAACCATTATTAAAACTATAAAATAACCGTTATTAAAACTACTTTTTGAGGTTGTGTTATGCACAAAGCCCCCTATGAGTTATGGGTTTTTTGATCAAGAGCTTGGGACTAGTTCATTACATATCATCATTTAGAGAAGTTTAAGGTATATGTTAACTAACAATTATGCTTTTTGATTAGGAATGCATAAATTGATACTAAAATAACCAATCATATATATTTACCTTATAATATAGGATAAAAGTCCTAGGAATAAAGAAATTATAAAGGGTAATATGTACCACCATAATAAGGCTTGAAAAGGCTATGCAGGCCTAGAAGAAGAGTTAGTATGACCTTTTGGTTAATGTGTATACATTATAATTTTTAGAGTGTTATAATCAGTTATGCTAATATAATTGCGTATTATTTTGGAATTACAACTCTTAGCGAGGACAAGGATCTATATGCCTCATCCATCAATATTGGTACGTTATAGAAGATGGCTAGAGAAACGATAGAAGGATATATGAATGAAGATGTACATGACATTGCCAAAATAATTTTAAGTTTGAAGCTATCCTCAACTATCGTTATTTTTCTTAGAGCAAACAAATTATGATATTATGTATACTTATATATTACAGGATGAACTTGAGACATCAGATGCTATAGTGGGTTTAGATAAATATAGCATCATGTCTCAAGTGATGGGCATTGATGAAAACCTAGGAAGAGACAGGGGTCTTGAGTTAGGAGTTACGAGAATAAGTGTTTGGGATCAATCCCGTGGACCGTAAAATGCCCATGAACAAGTGGTTCACCTAACAGAAAAGTTAAACTAGGATTTTGAATGGATGACCACAATAGAAAAAGTGTTGGCATCCATCAAATTTCAAGGGTTTAAGCCATTTGATTCATATGCACATGATCCACTTCACATACCCAACATAAATAGCATTAGAGATAGTTGTGAAGCTGGTACACTTTTTTCTTCTCTTCTTGAGGTAAGAATATTTTACTATAAGTTAATATATATACAATTCATCAAGTGTTAACTCAATAATTAATAATACTAATATACTTATCTTGTAGGGTTTGTATAAATGTAATTTGACAAATAATGACCCCTCAATTCTTTTAGAGAAAGGAAGGGTACACATCTCCCATGGTATCGAAACACTTATGGTCCATGAGTCTATATTTACTACAAATTGTAGGCCCATATGTATTGACATTCAAACAATTGTAGATGCACCCTTTCCTTATTACAATGAAGGCGATGAGGTAGCAACAATGTTGGAAGCTCATGGAGTCTTTGTGCCTTGGACCATAGACATGATTAATCTTATAAATCAAGAGGTAATTACATCCTCTATCAATGTTAACAAAAACTCATTACACATTGTTTATACCTTATTAGTATATATATATGAAAATTGCATTATGTTTATTACTATGAATTAAGGGATCAAAAAATAAGAAGGTTCCTAACTCAAAGGAAAAGTGAAATACTAATGGAAGGAGCAAAACAAAAGAGGACATTGAGAAAGAAAAGAAAGCCAACCAAGAAAAATTGGTAGCCCCATAGAAGATCCCATCTTCAGAGGATAACCATTCGATACAAAAACCCCACCGACCACCACCTACATTAGCAATGTTGTATTTTTACATCCAAAACTACCTCAATAGCAATCTAATTATAATTAATTTTCCTGCCAAGTATGTTGGGAGGGACAATTCTGTAACACCCCAAAATTCACTAATTTTTTTTTTAAAACGGAAGCAATTAAGATAGAAACACTTAAACTTGTGAATTCTGGGAATGTTACCGCCACACTTAGTACCAGACCGGTTATCTCCAACCGTTCCAGTACCAAGTGCTAAGGCTAAAGAAAAGATTTACGTTAAATTCAAATTAACGATTCATAAAAGGATTCGAAAGATCATACAACAAAATCAGAGTACGACAAATTAAGAGTTAATTACAATACCCTTGAAGTTTCAAATAACACTTGTAACTTCCAAATAGAAATACATTTAAACAAGATAAAACCCAATGGGTCAAATTCCGGATTGCCTACTCACTCAAGTCAGGCCTGCTACCCCAAAACAGTCTCTGATCTTAAACCTGCACAAGAGGTCTGCTCCCCACCATCAGTGGATCATCACAGGACCCATCAACCAAGGTAGTATTAGTACGAGTCCAGTACTGAGTAAGGTGACTTGATCACTAAGGCCAACACATAAATACATAAATCATGTAGGACGTAAAAGAGCATATTCATAAATGCATATGATCAACCGGGTAAATGTACAAAGGCCCAATTGTAGTCCAGATTAATCGTTTCATTAATCTCTTATCAGAGTTCAATTCACACCATGCCTTTTTCAATCCATGTGAGCATAGGAACACCCCACTATTATAACCGGTGGGCCGGTCACAATAGAGCATCAAGCCCTAACCACTATTATTACCTGTGGATCGGTCACAATAGAGCATCATGCCCTAACCACTATTATTACCGATGGATCGGTCACATATAGGGTAGAAACCCTAACCACTATTCCTAACCGGTGGATCGGTTCGGTTCCTCCTCGCATGGTATTCCACTGTAAGTAATTAGTGTCTTTTATTTGCCTTAGCAAAACTCTGGTTCATTTTTATTGAGATCAGGATCCCCCACTATTATAACCGGTGGGCCGGTCACAATAGGACATCATGTCCTAACCACTATTATTACCGGTGGATCGGTCACAATAGGGTAAAACCCTAACCACTATTTTAACCGGTGGATCGGTCGCACATAGGGTAAAATCCTAACCACTATTACTGACCGGTGGATCGGCTGGTCCCGTCTCAATATCTTCCACTTTAAGTAATTAGTGTCTTAAATATTTTATTCAAAGGCTTTCACCATGGACATGCACGAATCATAAATCATAAATTCCATATTCATCATCATACTTTATTCACCAAGCACACATGTGCTACCACCAAACCCTAGACATGCATGAATCACTCCCTTTACACTTATCCTCCAATTCTACTTCACATCTCACTCTAGGGTTTTATCCCGAAACCCTAATTTAGGCCTTAACATCTCCTCTTACTCCACCTCACATCACCCAAATTATTTTAACCCTCCACACATCACAAATTATCGATTCCATTCTCATGATTACACCTTAATCACCAAAAATACATGATACAACAAAAACCTTAAGCAGCCACACCAAACCTTAATCAACCACCACAAACCATAATTAACCACTCCAACCCTTATTTAACCATAACAACTATAATTAGCCATTCCAAACCTTAATTAACCACGACAATTCACAATTAGCCACTCCAAACCCTAGCTTCGTCTCCTACGTACCCAAATAATGTTCCACGTATTATTTTCCATCCAAAGTGTTTAACTACCCAAACAACGCTTACATTACCTTCCTTACATCCCAAATTAACTTTTCATACGTAAATTTTACTCCCATGCAGACTTTACACATCCCATGCAACCATTCGAACTTTTCATGCAAACCCTAAATTCTATGCAATCATTAACTCCCATGCAAAACCCTAACTCCACCACGCAACCCTAATACCACCACACAAATCCCAAGATTCCATCATACAATACCCTAAATTCAATCCATACCAACCAAATATTCATCCTTACCAAACCCTAGATTCAAATCACATAAAACCGAAGATTCATCCTTACAAAACCCTACATTCAACCATATTAAGCCCAAAGATTCATTCACATAAAACCCTAAATTCAATCCATACCAACCCAAAGATTCAAATCATATAAAACCCAAAGATTTGTCCACATAATACAATTCATTAGATTCTCCCCTTTCATAACCACAAATTAGATTCTCCCATACAAGACCATAAGTTAGATTCTCCCACATAAAATCATAAATTAGAATCTCTCAAGCAAAACCATAAATTGGATTCCCCCAAACAAATCATAAATTAGATTCTCCCAATCAAATCATAAATTAGATTCTCCCATATAATATCATAAATTACATTCTCCCAAATAACAACAAAAATTAGATTCTCCCAAACAACCATAAATTTGATTATTCCATATAACCTCATAAATTACCTTCTCCCAATTAACATCCTAATTTAAATTCTCCCAAACAAACCATAAATCCGAATCTCCCATATAACATCATAAATTACCGTCTCCCAAATAACATCCTAAATTAGATTCTCCCAAACAAACCATAAATTCTGCTCTTCTACACATAAAATCATACATTAGATTATTCTTTATAAAACCATAAAATTAGGTTAACTCACTTCCCTTAATCAAATTCTTTCCCCATCCTCCTTTTTCATCCTTTCTCTCACACAACCACATCGACATCCTCTCATGCATGTCTTATAGGGACACAACACAAATTATCATACATAAATAATACAAATGTCATACAAAACATACTTCACTCCACGTCATACCACATACGACATAATTAATAATTATAAACATGGAATGTATAGCATATGAAGCACATAATGCACATAAGCACATAAAAGGTCTTAGCACCCCTTACCTAAAACGACACCGGTCTTGGAGCACGCTCCTACGCCTCCTTAGGGTTTGACTGGTTTTACCTATTATGAAATAAGAGCTAAAATTAGACTCTCTCCTATCAAAATAATATTAAAAACTAACGTAATATAAGACTAGGCTTTTGGATAAACTAATAATAACAAAAGTACAAAAATAATATCAATATTAATATTAATAAGATTAATAAAAATAGTAAAAATAATAATAATAAGGCATTACTCAAAAATAAAGTGAAATAAGGGCTTTAGACCCTTTACCAAAATAATACTAAAAATATTATTTGTAAAATAAATAACCCAATTCAGAAATAATAATAATAATAATAATAATAATAATAATAATAATAATAATAATAATAATAATAATAATAATGATGATGATGATGATGATGATGATGATGATGATAATAATGATGATAATAATAGTAAAATTAATAACAACACTAATGTTAAAATGTTTGTATTAATAACGATGGAATAAGAATAAGGGAAATTCGAAATAGAAAATAATAATAAGTATTATGCTTATAACATTTTAATATTAATAATAGTAAATATAGAATTAATAAGAAGAATAATAATAAAATCGAATTAAAATATTTTAGGCTTCAGCCCTCTACATAAATAATAATAAAAATATTCATACTAATAATAATAATGATAATGCATATTAAATATATAATTATTAAGAATAATAATAATAGTATTTATATGTAAATAATAGAAATAAAATAATTTAAGGGTTATAAAAATAGGAAAAATAGCTGAGAAGGTCTAGGGTTCAACCATAGGTTGGTGGGGATAGGCGGCACCGGCGGCGGATCACGACGTGGCGGCGGTGGCCAGAAAAAGAGAAGAAAGAAGGAAAAGTTGTATGCTGGGAATAAAATAGAGAGAATGGTGGTGGAAGTTGGGCTGTTTTGCGTTGCCCATAAGAAGAGGAATGGAATGAAGGTGGTGGCGCAGCCAAAGGTGGCGGCGCAAGGCGGCGGCGGTGGTGGCCGAATGGAGGAGATGAAGAAAGAGAGGGGAGGAGAATGAGAAAAAGGAAACTAAAGGTATGGGAAGGTAGGGCAGGGTCTGCAGCACAGTTTGGGAGGTGAAAGAAGCAGCCTTAGCGGCGGAGGAGGTGGCTAATGGCGGCGCCAAGGTGGCGGAGGCAGAAAACAGGGTTGATCGGGAAGAGAACTTCGCACAGCTGGGGCGGCTTGTGCAGGAAGAATCGAAGGGCAAGATAGATTTGGTTAGATAGAGGGCGGTGCAAGGATGACACGGGTGGCCAGAAAGGGCGGCGAAGTTGGCCGTAGGCGGAGAACGAGGCGTCTGAAGTGGCGACGGTGGCAAGGTCGGGATTCTGGGTTGGGGGGATCAAGAGCTCGATACAGAGCTGCTTACGAGGGTATTTATAGTCTTAGAAGGGAGGATAGGGTTCTTTGGGTCGGCTAGTAGATAAGGAAGGTAGGGTTCCGGTCGCCAGTGGCGTGGGTTGGCCGGCGGCAGCAAAACGGGCATGGGTGTGCTTAGGAGAGAGAGAGAGAGAGGATGGCGCGAGAAGAGGGAGATTTGGTTGGGTCAAGAGGGTCGGCGATTCAGGGGGAAGAGATAGGAATAAAAATTACCGATCAAAACGACCGTAACCGGCGGCGAAAAACTAGGGGTGAGCGGCGGTGCAGATGCTGGTCGACGGGCTGGCAGGCGCGAAGGAGGAAGAAGAAGAAAGGGCCGGACCGGGCGGTTCGAGGAGGAAAGAAGAGAAAAGAAAAGAGGGAAGACCGGGCCGGTCTGGGCGCGACGGAGGAGGAGGTTTAATGAAACGACGGGTTTCAGTGTTAAAAGAGTCAAAACGTGACGTAGAGGGGGATGGCAGAAGAACTATGCGAGGCGCGGGCTGGGCTGGGTCGCGCCGAAGGAAGGAGAGCGGGAAAAACTGGGTTGCGAGAGGGGCAGGCCCAAACGGGAAGGAGAGGAAAAAGAAAAAGAAAGAAAAAGAAAGAAAGAAAGGAAAAAGGAAAAGGAAAAAGGGGGAAAATAATTAGTTTTGGTATTTAAGTTAATTAAAATATTTGGGATATTTAAAAATAATAATATTTAAATAAGATAATATTTAAATCCCTTTTTAGGCTAAATAATGATTTTTAAAAGATTTTTCATAAATTCTATTTTAATTAACAAAACATCCTAATTTTCTCTAATTAAATTATTTATAAAATTAATATTAATTTGAAACTATTTTCTCCTTCTTATTTTAAATATAATAATTTATTTAATTAATTTCCAAATAAAATCCTTAATTAGTTTAAATACCCAAATTCCTCCTAATTAAAATACTTATAAATCTCTTCTTGAATTTCCCTAGTTAAATATCCTTTTATTTTATTAAAAATAATTTATTTAAATAATTTTTCTAATAAAACCTAATTTAAATATAATTTATAAAATTAGAAATTTTCGGGGCATTTCAAATTCCATATACATGGTGTTAATGTAGGTTATTAGCAAAATTTATAAGTTTAAATGGATGCCAAAAACGAGCATGGCCATATATGTTAAGTAAGTATTATTTCATATTAAAAATTTTAACATTTTTTTTATTAGTATACCTTTATGAGTTATTAGTTATTAATAGATATGAATTATTATTTTCATCCTTAGGTTGGTAGCTACCGAGATTGTGGCAAAGGGGATGATGTACTCTACTATGTTTGTTTATCCATACTATATATCTGATTGTACTATAATTAGTGAGGGTAGGCACATAAACTAGGTAGCAGATTGCAACTTGAGTGAGGGATACACAAACAAGATTTGCCTCATCCCTCAACTTGCTAATTAGAATTGGGTTTTGTATGTTGTCTATTCCTATCAAACCAAAGTATATATTTTTTATTCCCTCCAAAATTATCCCATTCCTTTTGTTGTCATTCGTTCTGAAGGAAAACATTTAATTAACATATTAGTATACTTCTTATTCACATTAATTAATTAATGCATATATCCTCTTATTTAATTTTTAGGTATATAGAATTATAATATTGTGTATGACCTTTATTTATTATATAGAACACTACACACAACGTATATGAGGAGCGACAAAAATGGTATTCTAGACTCAAAGAATCTTTAGTATTAGTTCGTAATGGTAAGTAGATCAACATCTTGTATTTTATTTCAAATCCAGTTAATATATAATACAACAATAAGCTAACTAAATTCATGTTATAGTGTCTACAACAACAAAACGGTAATGATTATGGATACTATGTTTGTAGATTAATGGATCACATACTCAAGAAAAAAAATCTATGAATATATATCTAATCCATATATGCTTCTTTTTCTATAATTTTTCATTATATAGTTAATATATTACTTATTTATTATTAAAATATATAACCAAATGGTTGAATCATATCAAATTGTAGTTTTTCAAGGATGAGTATGCACAAGGTCAGAAATACAATGATGAGGAAATTGATGAAGTTAGAGAGGAATGAGCCAAACGCGTGCAGTGACAAACTTAGTATTAGATAGCTATAGGTTTTTATCTATTATATCTTATATTTTTCTATACAAATGTATGCACGATTGAAATGCACAAGATTTATATATTTATGGCTTTGTATATTATAGAGTTTGTGAATTGTAGATTCATGAACTTTGAGTGTTGGAGTGTGTACAACTACCAAACTTTGTGGTGTACCTAAGAAATTCTAGAGTTATTGGGAGTATTTTACAAATTGTAGATTTAGTATATATTCAAGCATACGTCTATGCTTGTGGGCTAGAACAAAGTACACAATATATATATATATATATATAAATATATATATAATTATAGTTTTAATAGTAGTTTTAGTAAAACTTGTTATTAAAAAAAATTCAACATATGTTATAATGAATAACTGTTGCCAAAATCTTCTTTAAAATAATGGTTATAATGAATAATTGTTGAAAAAACAATACATTTTAATAATGGTTATAGTGTATAACCGTAGATAAAACATTGTATTTTAATAATGATTTTAGCTTATAATCGTTATTAAAATATGTGTATTTTGCCAAATTTTAGACAATTTTTTATTTTTTATGATAGTTTGATAAACGTTAACAAAATAACTTTTTTTAATAACTATTTTATCTGATAATTATTATTAAACACATGTGTAGTTTTCTAAATTTAGTGCAAATTTTTATATTTTTATAATGATTTTGTAATCGTTATTAAAAATTTGATAACACACGATTCAATAAATATTAGGAACTATTATCAAATCTATTAAAAAACCATTATTCAAAACCTTTTTCTAAAATAGTGATTGTAGCATTGAAGATTCATTTGAGATTAGAAGTTGCACAAACTTAGGCCATGAACCTTCAGAAGTTAACGTACTTACCACTAACTATTATAAGCATATATAATGTATGTTTAACATTAGCATAAATACCACAATTTTTTTCTCTTTGACTATCGTCTCTCTGTAAGACATCTACAAAGTGATTAAAATTAAATGTCATACATGTCTTAAATAGTTTACTAAGGTATATATGTAAGTTAATAATAAAATAACTATGTGAACATTCCCTAATTGGATTGTAGATAATTTTCTTCAATTATAGCAAGATTATCACTATTTAATATCATCGACAAACCATCATTTTGAAATTTACTTGATGAATTGATCACTAATATGTCACATCATACATTATCACTTGATAGATTAGAGTTTTATTTGCAAATAGTGTTGAGAAATGCAAACTATTATCATGCAAAGTAATGAGCTTATTTAAATATTCCACTAAGTGGTGTGAACAAACAAATTTAAATATGCAAATAAAAATTTATACCATTGGTAATGTCACTACATGGTGATAGAGTTAATGGTAGAGAATAGGTATTAGCCATTTTTTAGGCTGAAAAGTTCCATATATTAGCCGAAATATGTTGATTAGGTAACCTTTTCACCATATTGTCTAAATTCATAATAAAATGCATTATGTGCATATATGACAAACCAAACCAACATATTTATAAGATTATTAATTTTTAGACAGAAATTTTTTATTTACTAATTTAAGATATTAATATGTTATATAAAATTAAGAAGTATTAAATATTTAATTAAAATTGCTAATGTGTAAAAAATATTGATCGAACAAATAACATGATATCATTATTAATTAACAAAAATTAAATAAACAAATGTAGCAAATTTTCTATTTGCTGAATACAAAAAATACTAACAAAAATTTTATCAATGTAACACATATTTAATCAACCATAGGCGGAGAGTTCAAGCAATATTAAGTTAATAACCATACAAGGAGCTGTAATGAGTGAGAACCATTTTTTTCGGTAAAAAAATTGAAAACAAATATTCAAGCCTTTAGATCAAATATTAATGTCCAAGATCTTTCTTTCTCTTTTTCCTTTCCCTTTGTCTTTCTCTATTAATTTTATTTAACTTCATAATTTTTTGATTTCTATTATTCTTGTCTGTTTAATTTTTTTTTTCAAGTTAATAAAAAAAATTAAAATAACAATTTCAATAACTAACAATAATATTAATTTAAAGAAAATTATTGATTTAAAAATTCATTTTAATGAAAATTTAATTTAAAATTTTAGTATAGTAGTTTTGTAATTATTATTAATATTAATGTTAGTTTCAAAAATATGTTAAAAATAATAGTTTTAAATTTTAAAATAATTTTTAATATTATATTCAAAACTAATATTATTTTTTATATTATTTTATAAATTTGTATTATTTTCAAAACTTAATTTTATTATTAATTTTAGTTTTAAGTTGTTTAAATTTAGTTAAAAGTAATTGTAATTCATCTAAATTAATAAATCATATAATATTAACACATTTACTCTAATAGCATATTGAAACAATTATTACTTCTAATTTTAGTTTTCTATATTTATAAATGATTAATGAATATATTAATTGATAAGGTAATATTAATATAACAAAAATAAAAATTTCACCCCAATCCATTTCCCCTTTAAATGAATTAAGCAAGACAAACTTGTGCCTACCTGCATCCCAATTCTTTTCCCCTTTCTCTCTTTGATTGTGGGTCCTTTTGTCTTTTGATCTCCATGATGCACTTATTTATAGCCAGCACAACACTAAGTCACCACCGCCGGTTGTGTAGTAGTAGAGTAGCAACTCCACCAACAACAAAGCATGTCTAGTTGTATTTCTTTTCCTTGATTCATACGTATCTAAACGTTTTACTACTTCAGTTAGAGTCGCAAAACTATTAGGTGACTTGTTAACTAACTTAGGTGCAATTTATATTTATAAATTCTAGTATATTTATATGGCTACCTAACAGGTAAATAATCCTACATATTGTCACTTATGAGGAAACTAGAACAAGGCATGCACTAAATAAATTATACTTGACATAATATTATATATATATATATATAGATTTATAAACGATTGCAATTAAAATAGAATCAAGAAACAATCTCACGTAAAAAAGAAAATAAAATTATAATTCAAACCCTAATCTAAGATTTCAATTTATTCCCTAACAATAAATAATCAGTCATCCATAATTATAAAATTAATTACACAGAAATATATATCTAAAATATAAATTAAAAAAAAGAAATAAATAATCAAAATTAATTTTAAATAAAAGATCAAGAATTTATTCAGATAAAAAATAATTTTATCTAAAATAAATTCTATCGATAAATTTCTTTCCTTATTTTCTCTCTTCCCTTTCTTTTGTTTCAGTGCAATTCTTTCTTTTTCTTTCCTTTTCAGCTGACAACGCTGATTCCTTTCTTCGTCATACGTGCATCGAGGCTTCGACCTGTGCCCCTCTCCTTCCGTGCCACTGACTGATGCTACTCTGTCTTGTTCTTTTTCTCTCTACAGCTCTCTGCCACCCTCTCTACTTCTTTTGGTTTATCTAACTCCGCTTTTATTGCGTGCGTCGACTCGTTCTTTTCCCTGTCAAGCCTTTCTTTCCACGTCTGCCCTACTGCGGCTGACTCCTTTTTTCTTAATTAATGCGGCTCATCTCTTTATTTCTATTTTATATGGCTTTGCCTTTTTATTTCTGTGCGCTCATTTGGCTTGCCTCCTGACGTGCGCTGATTTTTCTTGTTCCGGGCCTTTGGGCCTTCGGCTCTTGGGTCGTTGGTCCAAAGGCCCAATTCCTTTTTTTCTTTTTCTTTTATTTAAAAATAGAACCTGCAAAATAAAACTTATAAAAATTAGTAAATAATATTATATTCTAAATTTACTTAATTTTATCATTTTAGCTTAAATAATAACATTTATGCAATTATTACCACTTAAGCATAAAACCATAATTATTCACTTATATTAGTTAAATAAAATACTAAAAACTAAGATTATAAGGACATAAAATATTTCAAAATATGAACTTATCACACCCCCACAGTTAGCTTTTTGCTTGTCCTCAAGCAAGTTATTACTCTGAATAAATAAAATTAAATTAACTAGCCACTTTCGTAGGTCTCACGATTACACTTAGTATGTGCAACAAGCCCTTTAAACGCCTAGGTCACCCATCGAGGACGAGTAAGGTCTCGTGAGGGTTTCATATATGATATACCCACAAAATCACACACAATATGAAAAATAAAAATAAATAATCAAACCTAACACCCTTAACCATTTTTTTTCCAGAATCTTTTACTTTCAAACGTCAAGATTAGCAATCAACCCAGATTCAGCATTAGGAGATTTAAAGGATCAATTTCAACATATGGTTCACACATAAACATGAAAGGTATGAACAAATCAATATTATGGATGAAAATCTATCATGCCTTAGTCACATCAAGATTCATCCTCACTATAGATACCCTCTAATTATTTTCTCTTAGATTCATGGCTACAAATGTAGAGAAACACTCATGTATGTGAGATAATATGATAAAGATAACAAATGACTCACATATATAAACAAAGAAGGCTCATGTCTTGGTGGATAAAACCTTATGAAAGATATCAAATACTTGCTAAATGGACCGAACCATATGCTTAACTCTTGTGACTAATCTCCAATAGATCAAAGGTTGCTCATCTTAAGAATCAAATAGGACTTACTTATTGGTTGTAGTAGGGTTTAAAGTAAAGAAGGGTATGGAGTATTTAGGAGTGTGGTGCTAAAAAGGTTAAGAGCTAGTGGAACCTAATAAGTAGATGAAATATAAGCATAATTCCACATCAACTATCAATGATACATATCTCCAACTTAACACCAAAATAGAACATGAATAGAACTTTCTCAACATCATCTCCATAACTCCCTCTCTTCCTTATATCCTAATATTTTTTTATTCATTTTTTTCTTTTTTTTTCATTTCATTAAATTTTTTTTTCTCCACCAAACATAACCAATCCCCATTTTTAGTATAAATACATATATTTCTTTCAAATACACACATACACAACCACTCTTTATATCCATAACGATTTGATTTCCTTCCACTAGCTTTAAGCAAATGTAAGGATATTAAGGCCTAAAGGTTATTTAATGTGGGTAATGAAGAAAAATATATAATCCATGTACAGGCTCAAAAGGGTTTCTATGGGATATATATCACAAGTTAGGTTAAGTTATTTGGTCATATGATGGAAAATTCCTAAGCTGCCTTTATCATTTTCTCAATCAGAGCATATTTTGACTATACGCTTCAACTAGCACAAGAGTAAGTTCAAGTAATCTCTATAGTCCATTACATGATCTATAACAAGTAATTTGATCAAAACAATTAAACATATATGAGGTCTACAAATAAATATTTGAAGCTAAGAAAAGTAGAATATTTTGTGCAAATGTGCTGAGAAAAAGAAGGTACATATGTTTTAAAAGCTCATTGAAGAATGTGATGAATCTCAACATGCCATGTCGGTGGTTAAAAAATCATACATGTTCTTTCTTCATTCATATGTAGACACATAGATATGTGTTCCCTATATCAAAATTAACACAAAAATTCTCTACTTGCTTTTCTCAATTTTATGATCATCTTTTTGTTAGATTTCAAAGATATACTTCTCATTAACTAGTTAAGGCTCCTACAACTCTACAAACACTAAACACTCTAAAACTCTAAATTTTTTTTATCTCTTTTTTTTTTTGCGAAAACATAAAACACATACACCCCCATACTTAAATCACACATTTTCCTCAATATGTAAAAAACTAGGGAAACATGTAATTTAAAGTATGGAGATAACAAAATATATAAATAAATAAATAACTAGAGGATAGAAAACTCCCTTATCACATTGGTTTGCCTCCCAAGTAACGCTTGTTTTTATACCTTCAGCCTGACATGATCTCAGTTTTTTCTCGTTCAAGGTAGATACATCCACTTGAGAGCTACTTCACCAAATCCTTCATCGTAATTATCATCTTTTTCCTACAAGGAAGAAAAAGACAAAATATTAGATTTAATGAAAGATTTGACCCAGTAAGAATGTAACTTACAGATCATGGGATTTAAACAGGTGTGTAAAGAGATAATATTTTGTCCCATGTCCATGTATCGTGATCTCTCAATCGAAGGAACATATTTTCCCATCTCAAAATCTTTAAACACATCCTTCCAACATAACCTCTCCTTTAGAGCATTACGCTTCTTATTAGATGTATTTAAGATGATTTGATTACTCTCTTCACTCTTGAATTTATATAAATTGCTAAAAGAGAGAAAACAAAGAGTATGGTTAGCATAAATCAAATCAAAGTGGTTCAAAGGATTACCTTGTGTCTCATGGTCATCTTCAAGCAAATTTGCGGAATAAATGTTCAAAGATGGTCTATGGTAGATGAAAGTGATAGTCTTGCCATCCATATACTTCTCTTTGTTCACTTGATCCTTATTTTGATGAGATTCTTCTTCTAATTTTACAAGATCTTATCCAATTATAATCCCTCCTCTACTCCTATTGACACCTATGCTAAACTCCCTGGCTCTTTGGGCTCATTGGTGTCGGATCCTTCCTATTACTGAAGCTTAGCTGGTGCCCTTCAATACCTCACTTTCACCTATCCCGATATTAGATATAGCATTCAAAAAATATGTCTTCATATGCATGATCCCAAGGAGCCTCATTTACATGCTCTCAAATGTATTTTACGGTATGTTAAAGGCACTATAGATCATGGCCTCCAACTCTACGCTTCCAGCACTTCCCAACTCATTGCTTATTTTTCGATGCCAACTAGGCCAGCTGCCCTCACTCTCGTAAGTCCAACCCTGGGTATTGTGTATTTCTGGGTGACAACCTCATTTCTTGGTCATCTAAATGTCAAAACACCATCTCTTTCTCTAGTGTAGAAGTGGAGTATCGTGTTGTTACAAATGTAGTCGGTGAGGCCTGCTAGATTCACCAACTACTTGGTGAACATCATTCCTCTCTTCCGACGGCTACCCTCATGTACTATGATACGTTAGTGCTATATACCTCTCTTCCCACCCCGTCCAACACCAATGAACTAAGATTGATATCCATTTTGTTAGTGATCAGATCTCCCTAGGTGATGTTCGTGTGCTCCATGTTCCCTCAGCTCACTAGTATGTAGATAGCTTCATGAAGGGTCTGCCATCAAGTCTACTTTTGGACATTTTCTCTAGTTTGAGAGTCTTTCATCCTCCTACTCCAACTGCAGGGGTGTGATAGAATATATGATTAATGTAACTTTAGTATTTACCATATTACCGAGTCATTCACCCTTATACGTAGCTTCCCTCCTAATATCTCTCTCATGTAACAACCTCATTAACATTTTTGTCCCACCATTGAACCACAGTAGCCCCCCTCTCATGTGAACAAATCAAACATAATAGCCAATGGGTAGCTTACCCATGGATCTCCTGCAACCACCACATTTTAGCATCATCCGAAGCTTCGTCAGCCACATCCATCACCATCGCCATCCCTTATTTTTGTCTTACCACCACCACCTCAACTAAGCACCACCTCCTTTTGTAGCTCAATCGTGTAATTCCAACCCTATTTTTCCAACCACTCTCATTGTGCTTCCTCACTTGAATTCTAGCGTAGCAACCATCCCAACCTTAGTGGTGGCGCAACGACCTTGAGCGAGACTTCCATCATGATATTAACGTGAATAATACATGCTGCTAGCCCTTAGCTATTCCAATCTAAGTTTGGTTATTTCCTTAGCCCTTTTTGCTTCTAAATGGTTGATTATACTAGTAAATTATTTTTGGTATTTGTACTAATGTGTGTATTTCTCGTGTTGGTTAATTAGGTATTTTTGTTGGAAGATGTATTTTTGGAGTACATTTTGTGTAGCTTTGAAGTAAATCTAATTACTTTTAGGATGGTAGAAAATTATGTGGAAACGTGATAGATTTTACTAGAATAGAAAACATGCTACATTTTATTTTTGTGCTAAAAATGTAATTATGATAATATATCTCTATATGCAAGTTATATATATATATATATATATATATAAGGAAATTCATGAGTTACGATCTCGATTAGGATCTTCCTTCTCAAGCCATTTCCATTAAATATTAAGTGGTATTACATCCCTTACAATAAACAGTAAAAAGGCTAGGTATAAAGGTATAAATCAGTTAGATTCCTATCTAGTTTTATATTTTACATATTTTTTATTTTATAACTTAATACATATTACTGATTCGACTTTTCCAAAGGACAACTAAACTATTCGATAATGATTTTGGATTTTAAAATTATGGTAGAAATAACATCGTTCTCCGACTCCCTTCGCCTATAGCTCTCATTTATGTCTTCTGAATTTTGACCATTGATATTCATTCTTTATTTCTTTTATCTTCTTCTTACATTAAAGATTCATTTTGCAACATCTGGAAATTCAAAGCTTGTTGATGTCAGGCTACATCGAACCCAATTCCTCTTCTTCAACACTTTTATGATCGGTTCATACTTCATACAGCGACAACACCGCCTATTTACTTCCCTATTAGTGCTTTTTTGGTTCAGGGGTAATAGGGGTGGAAAAATTACCCCCATATTTTATATATCTTGTATAGTTTAGTTAAAATTAAATATTCTTATTCTAATGAATACCCATTTTAGATCTTAATGTGATCTAAAATGGGTATTTTATTAAAAATATATTTATTATTATTTAATATTTAATATAAAAGATACAAAAAAGGGGAGAATTTTTTTCACCTCTATTACTACCTTTCCAACAAGCCCTTAGTAGTAACAAAGGAGACAGTGAAACCGAGGCAGATAAGGGACCTTGTATCATTTTTTTATCTTCTCATCATGATTTTTTTTTTTTGCGTTTCTTTTTCCTTATTGAGTTAAATGATTCAACCAACTTTTATTGTCTCGGAATTATTTTCAATTGATATAATTTGTAATCTAACATTATACTCCATACCCTTTTTTGTACAATGTAAGGGAGTCATTTGGTCATGAACTTTCTTTTTTTAAAATTATAATTTAAGTATTTAGAATATAATAAAGTTATTCATTATTTAATAAAACCATTATTTTTACATGGATTAAATTGCTAATGCAAATTATAAAACCCATGTATTATTTAATTAAATTATAAAAATGAAATTAAAATTGATTGCCCGATTATGATCTTTAAAACACTTTTTGCAAGCGATGTCAGATATTGCAAAAATTTTAGCCATTACCATTATCATATATTAGTATTATTGATTTTTACCTCTCAAAACGGTTAATTAGTGCATCATGAATCCATATGCAACGTGCTCGTTGCTATTGATCCATTCTTCCCTTCCCTATGTTCTACAAAACAGTGGAGCTTCGACCTAAATATATCCATAGCACTTTTCTTCCATTCCAATCATCCTCTCTTTTGCATAATTCCCCTCTTGTTCCCTTTAGATTTTTCTACATTCTCTAATAAAATCTTGAGAACATATTTCTTCATAAATTAAACAACTTATATGCTTCACTTCTCCTTTCCTACATGCTTTGAGAGTAGCGAAATATGTATTTCATATGCAAATAGTTGCTAATATTACCAAGTATCAGATTGCAGCCAATGTTTATGCATTCAGTGACAAGTATATTGATATGACTTCTTTAGTAACCGTTTCAAAATACACTAGCAATCGAGTATATTACTATCCAAGATTTCAATCAACAATCTATAAAGAAAAATTGAACCACGAGTTATCTATTGATGTTACTAGAGAAATTGATTGGGAAGTTGTGTTGTGGATAAGATGTGACAAAAGTGTGCAATTTAGATCATACATGAAAACTTCATGATGCAATCTACTGGTATGGAATTTAATGGATATGGCAAGGGTGTGCAATTTATATCATATCTAATAGATCATGATGTGGAGAGGTTTTGTAATAAAATGTTTTTTTTTTCTATTCTAAATCCGCAGTAATTAATGTTTTAACCTAATCCTAATCCTAAATAATTGATATTTAAATCTTGCCTTAATTCCTTAATCCTAAACTTAAATCTAATTCTAATCCTAATTTTAGGTAATTAATATTTTGACCTAGCACTAGCATTAGAAAATTGATAAATTAATTTTATCCTAATTTTCTAATTTTAAATTTAAACTTAATTATGATTATAACCCTAAATTCCTTTTTAATTTCCCTTTTCTTCTCCCTTGTTCTTTCTTCTTTTTCTTTCTTTTCCTCCCTCAATATTCTTTTTCTTCCTTCCTTGTAAGGCCACACCCCCCTCTTGCATAGCTTCCTTTCTTTACCCTTCCAGTCCACTACCCTTGTAACCTAGCACACACCCTATCCTACAATACCCCAACATACCCCATCCTCATCCTTCCTAGTTTGTGTTGCATAGGATGCACAAACCATGCCTTTGAGACCTTACATCTTCAACAATCTCCCCATTCAAATCCTCACCCCTCCCACTATTAATACCCTTTCTCTTCACTCCCTACTTTACTTGGTACTTGGTTTAAACTCTCCCCAAACTCCCTTTTCCTTCCCTCAACTCTTCTTTCCTTCCCTTATCATTGTCTGCCATTTTTCTTCTTACAAAGCTCTATGTAGTTTATACTACCTTATGCAAACCCACCTTCAAAGGTTCAAAGCCTCACACAACAAATCTTTTCTTGCCACAAAAAATCATGCAGATCACCCTGTAGCTACGTCAACACTTCATGCAACACATACCTTAGCTACGCCAAATATTCACAAAACTTTCATCTTTCCACTCCCATACCTTAGCTACAAACATTCACACATACACCACCCTCATTCACAACATCAAACTCACACAAACACACCCAGCGTGTCACTTATTCACTCAAAACTCACCCAAACTACACCATGAATTCTTGGTGGACCACAGAAAGTAACACCCAATCTTTGCGACACCCTAACCACTAATGTGAGGACCTCATGCAGGAGCCCCTAGATGTATGAGTCTCTCATGTTGAAACCCACCTTACTACACTAAATCTTGATGCAGCTAGTTCAAGCTTTTCCATACTTCTCAAATGACATGCCACTACAAAATAATTAACTTATACCAACAGGGCATTATCTATTGGAAAAAGCCATTTTTCTATTGGAAAAAGTATTACCAAAAGATATTTTTCTGTGATAAAACTGTGGGTAAATATGATCTGTACTTAAAAGTTTTTCCCACAGTTAAATATGATTTGTTAGGAATAATTAATAATGCCCACAAATATTTATCTGTTGGTAAAACTTATACCCACAATTATATCTGTAAGTAAAAGTATTAACAACAAAATGATATCTATGACTAAAATTATTATCTACAAAACAATATATACTGCTAAAACTATTACCAACAAATATATATATATATATATATATATATATATATATATATATATATATATATATGTATATATTATATATTCGTAAAACAATAATGATGTCCATAATACCTGTTGTTGTAATATTTACCTGTAATAATAACTTATCCTTATATACAATTAAGTACACCATACATAATCATCAGTGTTTAGTTTATTTATCAAAGTGATAATATAGTCTTATAGGTACAATACTATAAATACAACTTGTAACATACGATGACATACAAGACATCTTTATTAACACATCAAACACCATCATCTTCATTCTCATCCTGTTCAGTATCTCCAACGACTTCAACACCTTCAACATTCTCTTTGATAATCATCAAGATGTATTCCCTAAGAAAATATGCAATTAACTTAATTAGATTAATATAAATTCATACCCAAAAGCTAAATAAAGGAAGTTTTAAAATTTTCTCAAAAATAATAAGAGTCCTTAATTAAGAGGGAGAGCAGGTGCGAGCAAAATTAAGTATTTGGAAGAAAACTTAAAATGGCTCTCTAATCAGTATTATTCTAGAAAAGCATTCTCAATAGTTTTAGAACTTTATCGCAAAATGGTAAAATAAAAAGGAAAACTATAAATTAAATGGAATTTGATTTTTTAGTTACATGTAATAATGTAGGAGCTCGTGCAGCTTGCAACCTTGATTAGGTAATCAGAGTTCACATAGCATGCATATTTCAATCATCAACTGATTTCAATGTTTGCAAATTATACTCTTGGAAACATAAATTAGAAGTTCGAAACCCTAATATTCTATAGGTCTTTTGGAAGTAATCTACTGCAATTGTATATGAGGGTTGTGATGGTGTGTACATCTATAAGATTCATATTCGAGTGTTACTTTAGTCTTGGAAATATTAATTGCAAAATAATATCGTCTAGGGTGAGCAGCAATGAATAGATTCAAGCCTTACAATTTAAGCTTTTTGGTTTTTGACATGGTAGAGTCAATCTATTCAACAAGTTGATCCATTCAATTATTTCAAATCTTCAGAGCTCCCATTTATACTATTCCAAGATGTGTGGTTTCTAGAACTGGTATAGGCAAGCCTATGTCTTATGCCCAAACAAAGTATTCACGTACAAAAGAATATTGAAAGTATAAAATCATCAATTAAGCCAAACCCAATAACTTATACTTTTAGATTCATTAGTTCAAATACATAGTCTAAGAAAGGCAGCATGTGACTACTTATCACCTAAAAAGAGAAACATCACGAATGAATCCTCCCTTTAGGTGTACTCTAATTAAACTTAAATATAATTGATATAATAGTTTGTCTAACAATTGCCCTTAGGCACTTGTCAAGACTTTAATTTATTTTCCTAAATGATGTAATTAGATAACTAATTGTACATACATGCACTAGTTGGCATTATTAAATGTTAATGTTCTTTCTATTTTTAATGTCTTAACATGGCCACCTATTGGACTTTATGTCATTCAATGAACAAAAATATAGAAGTAGGTCAAATGATATCACAATAATAATTAATCATAGTATACAGATCATTATGACAACAATGTTGGAATTACTTTAAGAATGGAACCTCTATGGTCATTTAATCAATTAAATGAATATGATCATCCACGTGATCAAGACACTCAGAGTTAATTCATAATAATTATAATACTGATAGTACTGATAACAATAGTAATGGTAGTAATAAAAAAAAACTATCAATTATGACACTAACATTAGTAAAAGAATAATAATAGCGCATTGAATTTTTTTCAAATCAAATCAATTCAACAAAAATGAGACGAAGAAAACATAACCATAGGAAGAATTGATGCATAGACAAATCATGAAAAGTATTGTCTATGAAGTAGCTTCTTTGATTACGAGCATTAACTAGTTTCCACATAGGTCTCTAATTTTCTGATAATGCATGAGCATACTGACAATTAATGGCTTTTATGTAGGTCCAAGTGAAAAGAGAGTCTAACAGCTTATAAGCTCTACTGGACTTTCATCCTAAAACTACACACTTATGACAAAGTCATCCTATTATTTTTTCATTTTTTTTTCATATAGGATAAACTATATGTAGGTTTCAACCTTTTAACACTCCCACTCACATGTGAGTCCCTTTTATGATTGGCAATTCATGAAAGGCCACAACCTCTTCATAGTGACTACATCAAGGTTGCTCGGAAACTGGTTTTAAAGATCAAGGCCATAACCTCTTCTAAAAAAATTCCAATATGAATTTGAAATCATCAATATATATATATATATATATATATATATATATATATATATATATATATATATATATATATATATATATATATATATATGGAACTTAAATATTTTTAGCGGCTAATAAATTATTGATTAATGATCAAAAATTATATTAGTCACAATAGATATACCAATAATGATGAGTTTTAATAGTGGTCATTAATAATATATTAAGAACGACAAAAAAAAAATTGGTCTCTAAAATGGTCGTTAATGCACCAGTTTATTGTAGTATAAAATAAATAAATTCAACGAAGGAAATATTTGTTACAAATAAATCATTAAAATGATTTTACTACTTTAAAGAGATTTTATATTAAAAAATAATTTATTTTTGCTAATGAAATATAAATCCATAATAAATTTGTAATCACACAACGAAGTTATAATTGGAAACAAATTTAAAATATTAAATTAAAAACACATAATAAAAATGGAAATATATTTTAAATAAAAATCATATAGCTTGTGGAAAAAGAAATAAAATATAAAAATAATATATAAAAGATATTGAAAAATATATAAATGAAATTCTAAGGAACTACAAAAAAATTAAATAATTTCCATAAATGGAATATGTTTTTAAATAGAAACGAAGATCATATGAATTTAATAAAATTCATAATTGTGAATGAATTTTTCTAGAATAATCCACAATGAAAAATGATTAAATAAATTCCAATATGAATTTGAAATCATCAATAAAACTATAAAACCAATCACAAATAAAATAATTAAACATTTTCATTAAATTTCATTAATAAAATCATTAATTTTAAGGAAATTGAATTTAAAAAATATGAGGTATTATAATAATTATATAAATAACTATAATAATATTAGGCCTAAGAATATCTAACAACCATGGATACACCGCCGCCTAGACCCTCATTACATTGATCAAGTAGTGAGACCCCCGTTATATAGGTCATTTGAAGTCTGACTTGACTGAGTATTACCTTTATTATAATATTTATTATTATAATTCATATAATAATGAGAGTTACTATAATTATTAATTATTATTATAATAATAACTTTTATTATTTTAAGAATAATTATTATTATTTTAATTATCATAGTTATGTTATAATAATATTAACAATAATTATAATGATAATTATAAATATGGTTATATATTATATTATTAGAATTTCATATAAAAATTAGCAATTATCATAATAAGAGAAGTATCTCATGTATAAGAGGAATGAATCTATTGTGCCACGAGATATAATAATAGTTGAAACATTTGTCTTCCTTATATACTAATACCAACAGATATATGAGTGGGTATTAGTTTTGTTGGTATAATGTTACTAATACCCACAGATATAAAATTAGGCAAAAGATCTGTTGGCATAACATACTATTACCAAAATATAAAAAATTTCTATAGGGAAAACTTTCTTTATTACCTGTAAAAAAATATCTGTTGGTATTAGTAACTTTTGCCAACAGAAAAAAAATCTATGACTTAATTTCTGTTAGCACAAGTCATAAATTTTGTAGTGTGGTTTGCTTCAATTTTGCATCATTTTCCACCCTTCTTTGCCTTATTTTTTCCTTGGTTTTGATATATTATCCTTGAATATTTGCCAATTTTATTGTGGTCTCAGAATAGGAGCCTTAGGGTTTATACATGCTTATTTATAGGTGGCATTTTTGGTAAAGATATATGTCGTAACTAGGGTTTTATATGCAATGCATAAATTTGTATAAAAGCTTATGTTTGGTATGGTGATATAGATAATGTTGTCATCATAGTATCATTTTATGATGTGTTGTGTGGTATAATGGGAAAGTGAGAAAAATGCAAAAGTATGTAATTATGTGCATTTTTAGCTAAGTTTGGTTTTATCTATATATATATATATATGTTGGAGCTTGAAAATAAATTATGAGGGGAGCTCATAGGATTTTTGTGAGAGTATGGATGTTTTTGCTATTCTAAGGGTATTTTAGTAAATATGGGTTAAATATGGAATCATTAGTATATTAATGTGATAATTGGTTCAAATTATGCTAAATATTTTAGGTGGGATAATTGGAGTAATTATAAGCAGTATAAGCCAATTAAAATGAGAAAATAACATAAACTAGGAATAGTAATACTAAATGTGGGGTCATTGTTACATGTGTAAAATATTGGAGTTAGACCTTGATTTTTAGATATGAGGTTAGTAATGATATTTTATAAATTTTTAATAAATTTGGTGTTTATATGAGTCTTATGAAAAATGTTATGCCCAACTTAAGATCATAGGGTTTCGTAGGGAGTTGTGAATAGTAATCCTTGCGCTAAGGTTGTTATTGCATATGTAAAACATTAGAGTTAGACCTTTATTTTTATACATATTGTTAATAATAATATTTTAGGATTTTTTTTTATAAAATTTGGCGGTTAAATTAGTATTATTAGAGAAATTATGCTCAACTTGTGTAACAAAAGTTTTCTTAAGGAAAATAGGACATTTTTGCTGAGATGTCTCAATCTTCATGTGGTTGTGTGTTATGTATGTTGAATAATTAAGTTATGTTTTGATTATTTTCTTTCATATTTATATTTGTGTCTACATGATGATCTTTAGAAAAACTATAATGAATAATATATTAATCACATAAAGTGAAAGATTAAGTGAGTAAGGACTAAGGTGTTGTATTTGTTCCAATAGATGATAATAGTGGATCGAGAGAATTTTTTTTTTCTAAGAGGTACTTTACAATGTTCCATCAATTTGAGAATAGTGTCCAGAAGCATGTTTCCTTATTATTTATTAGGTTTGTTACACCAGACGGTCATAGTGGCATAGGAGCATTTTGCCTTGAGAGGTGCTTTAATCAGTTCCACCCGATGAAGAATAATGGATTTCCTAAACTCAATGTAAATAATAATATGGAATATTATTATTGTTATATAATATAACCGATAATGGATAAGATACTAACAAATTCAACTAAAAGATCATATGAATTAGGATTGTGGTGTTAAGTTTGTTGTACTGGAAAAGATGATAATAATAGCTCTAGAGTATTTTTTACTAGGAGGTGTTTCAGACAATTCCACTAGTTTAAGAATAGTTCCTAGGATTGTGTGGCCTTGAGATGTGTTGAGTCTATTCCATCAAAGTAATAATAGTGGACATGCATGCTTTTCCCCAGGAGGGTTTTTAGTCTATTCCACCTAATTAAGAAAAGCGGGGTCCTAAATTCAATGTAAATAAGAAATGGATTATGGCTATATCTAATAATGTAACTTTGATTCAGTTATCCTCTTACATAATATTAGGTTTAATGCATAGGCATGATTATTCTTCTATATGACCTTATAACATTGTGTAACTTTGTTATGACTATGTTTTTCCCTTACTCGATATATAGCTTACTAATCATTATTTTCATGGGTTTTGCTCATTCCTACAAGTAGATACCACCTATTTTTACAAGTGAGTGTTGATTACTATTTTTAATGTGCTTACCTTTAGTGAACGCTAAATCGAATTGATGTGGGGTATGGTTATCCGGATATCTCTTTTTCTCTGGTCCTTGTTTTTCATTATACATGTTCCCTTCTCTCTATTTTTTATTCTATATCATGGTGGAATAAAGTGTTTTCTACACCTAATTTTTAGGTATGAGGTTGCCTTTACCTTTCACCTGACATAAACTAGGTATTATGAGTGCCTCTTTTATGTTGGATGCAGCATGGCATCCCCCGTGTTTTGTGTTATAGCTTCCACAATATACTCTTTAAAAATAAAAATTTGAAGTGCAAAAAATAGGGGGTATTATAGATGGCATTAAAGCTTTTGGATGTTGAGAATCATGTTCCAATTAGAGACTCAATTTTCACAATCCTAAATTTTTCTAGTTTGTTTTATAATTCAGATTAACCTTGTGAGGAATCAAAAAATTAGTAGCTTAAGTTGTCTTATGACTTTTCCCTAACATGTTTCCAGTGTTATAGCTCATGAAGAATTGACTACACGTAGCTACTACATCATAAATTATGGTGATCCGGTACACCTACTAATATGGTCTCCTCTTAGGATTTGGAATCCATTTACATAAGTCACACGAAGGCTATGGACAAGAAGATGTGGATGTACCACCTTTCAACCTAGCTATGGTGAAGAAAGCCTAGAATATATATTAGACTCTTAAAGTTGTGGTTCCTGATCATGAGATAGGTCATTAAGCACTTCAATAAACGCCGACAACATGTTGAGAGGAATTTAAGTAGGTTTTGAGAGGCACTTCCACATGGAGATGAATCTACCCTTTAGTGTCACAAATATGGTGAACACCAAGATGTTTTTGTCCAAGAGTCCCCATCTTAGATACACATGTGATACTATCCATTTGACTATGAGCCCAAGGATTCAATCATAGAGTGTAGCCATACACATTGTCAACTAAACAAGGATATGGTTATCAAATAGCAAAAGGCATCCCTCTGGTAGTCTTTAGATTGTGATGCATCAAGCCAACCATCCCCTTCTTCTTTTTGTATCTACATTGCGTGTGGACTTGTCCCTTACCCCCATTTTTATCTTTGTCTTAGACACTCTTTAGATTAGGGTTTTTAGTTCGAGGCTTTAGTATGCCAATTTTTTTTCCTATTCCGAGTCTTTACCATCCACTTTTGTCTCCATTACCCTTGTTGTTATAGTTTTGTGAGGTTTTAACCTTATAGAAGAACATTTTAAAGGAGTAGTACTCGACTTATTGACCTTGACTCCTTACAATGTTTTTCTTGTAACCATAGAGACCACCCTTGGTTCCACTCACTCTACTTTTACCCTAGAAAATCTTTGTATTATTCATCACTTCTCTAATACCTATAACCCCTTAACCCTATATATCATTATTATTTTGATGGAATATAATGTATATCCATCTTGCATGATCAAGCCTAATGAGATTGAGTTAGATGATTTTTCATCCTACAAGGACTTGCCCTTGTAGATTCTACACACAAAGGTACAATGGACCCATACAAGCTCAATTACGCTTGTGAAAATTCACTAGAGTTGCCATGAAGCAAAGGGGGTGACCTGGGAATAGGAAATGACATGTGTGAGACTCATCTTGAGTTCTTCAGCATAGGTGTGTTAGGTTTCTTGGTTCCCTCTCTTTTAAGGAGGTGATACCTCAGATTTTAGTGTCATCTCCTGTAGAATTTATCACCAATACCACCTTTCCTTATATATTTTTTTTGCTTCTTCCATAACTTTGAATTATTAACTTCAAGGGTAAAGTCTCTTTTAAAGGGGTAATGATTTAATACCCCACATTTTATCTAATCCAAATCTCAAGCAATTAATATTTTCACCAAATCCTAATCTTGGATAATTGATATTTTATCTTACCCTAATTCCTCAATCCTAAATATAAATCTAATTATCATTCTAATTTTAGGTTATTAATATTTTAAATTAATCCTAACCCTAAATGACTGATAAATTGATTTTATCCTAATTTTCTAATATTAAATTGAAACATAATTCTAGCTCTAATACTAACCCTAAATTCATTTTTATTTTCCCATTTCTTTTTCTCCTATTTCTTTTTCATTTTTTCTTGTCTTCCTGTCTCAATCTTCATTATCCTCCTTCCTATTGAGTCAATGCACCCCATTTCACATGGCTTTCCTTCATTACCCATCCCATCCATTGCCCTAGCAACCTAGCCCATACCCTAACCTACAGTAGCTCAATGCACCCTATCCCTTTCCTTCCTAGTCTACATCGCATAGGATGCCCATACAATACCTCCTTAACCTTGCATCTTCAGCCATTTCCCTATTCGCATCCTCACCCCTTTCCACTATAAATACCCTCTTCTCTTCACTCCTAACTTCACTTGACACTTGTATTAAATTCTCCTCATACTCCTTCATCCTCCCTCAACTCCTCTACCTTTTATTTGTTCTCAATCACCATTTCTCACACAAATCAACCTTTGTTGTGTCGAACACCCATATATATCACCCCTATAGTTGTGGCAACACTTCATGCACTATATTCCTTAGCTATGCCAAACCATCATGCAACCTTCATCCTTCGACACTCAAACCTTAGTTATGTGGCCTTCCCCATACCTAACCCTTATTTTCACCATCACGCTCATGTAAACACCACCCTATTACATCACTCATTCATGCAAATCCTACCCTAGCTACACCACCAAATCACGTTGCGCCACCCCAAGCAACACCCCTTCTTCACGCCACTCCAACGACGAATGTAAGGACCTCACTTAATATCCCCTAGCTATATAAGTCTCTCACACTACAACCCACCTTACCACACCAAATCCTAACACATATAGTTCAAGATTTTCCACAATTGTCATGTGACTTGTTATAATCTAGTTTTGCTCCATTTTCCACCCTTAATTGACTTAGATTTTCCTTTTTTGTTTTATTAAGTATTAATTATGCATTATCATTAATTATTAGATAATTTTTGGTGGTATTGGAGGAAGATTCTTTAGGTTTACATATGCTTATAGACCACTAATATTTTTAGTAAGGAGACATGTCATAACTAAAGTTTTGTATACAATGTATAAATTTTTATGAAAAATTATGTTTGGTATTTTTATATGGATAATGTCATTATGATAATATATTTTTTTGATGTGTTTTGTGGTACGATGGGAAAGCGAGAAAAATGTGATAACATGAGATTATGTGCATTGTTGGCTAAGTTTGTTTTGTAAGTAAAGAAAGTTGGATTAAATCATTACCTAAATTAGGCTTTCATTTTTTACTTTTTTTATATATGTGGCTGCGTGCTTTCATGAGGATATGTGTTGGATGTAGAAAATAAATAATGATGGGACTAATAAGGGTTTTGTGAGGATATGGGTGTTTTGGCTATCTTAAGGGGACTTTGGTCAATGTGGGATAAATATGGAATATTTGGTATATTAATGTGATAATTGGTTTAAAGTATGCTAAATATATTAGGTGGTATATTTTGAGAAAATATGAGTAGTATAAGACAAATAAAATGAGAAAATTGTCTAAATTAAGAATAAACCCCTTTAAGGGGGTCATTATTACATATGTAAAATTTTGGATTTAGATCTTGATTTTTGGATATGAGGTTAACACACTAATGAAATTTTAGTAATTTGTACCAAATTTGGTGGTAATATGAGTATGATGGAAAAATATTATGTTTAACTTATGAAATTAGGGTTTTTATAGGGACTTGTGAATAATAACCCATGAAGTAAGGTTGTCTTATGTGTAAGACAATAAAGTTAGACCATAAATTTATCAATTCTTTTCAATAATCATATTTTATGAATATGCATTAAATTTGGTGGTTAAATGAGTATTATGGGAGAAGTTATGCTCATCTTGTAAAACTAGGGTTTTCTTAAGGGAAATAGATTATATTTCCCTGGGGGGTGTCCCAATCTTCATGTTGTTGTGTGTTATGTGTTTTGAATAGTGAATTTCAAATTATTTTCTTGCATATTTATATGTATGGCTGCATTATGATCTTGAGGAAAACATTAATGGATAACACATTAATTACTTAAAGTGAAGTATTATGTGAGTTAGGATCGAAGTGTTGTGTTTCTTCCACCATAAACTCATAGTGGCTCTAGAGCGTTAGTGTTCCACTAGTTTTAGAATAGTGGTCAGGAGTGTGTTGCTTTGATAGTTATTAGGTCTGTTCTATCTCACAATGATAGTGGCATAATAGTGCTTTACCTTGATAGGTGCCTTAATCCACTCAACTAGATTAAGAATAATGTGGTCCCTGAACTCAATATAAATAATAATATAGATTATGATTATATCAAATAAATGATAATAGAAAATTCATTAATCACTTATAGTGAAAGATCATATGAGTCAAGATTAAGGTGTTAAATCTATTCCATGGGATGACAATAATGGCTTTGGAGCATTTATCTTTTGGTGGTGCATCAGACTGTTCCACTAGCTTAAGAAGAGTGGCTAGGAGCGTGTTACTCGGGGAGGTTATGAGTGTGTATCACCAACTTAATAATAGTAGCTAGGCACATTTTACCCTTGGAAGTGTTTCAATTCTTTCTGTCAGATTAAGAATATCTAGGTCCTAAACTCAACATAAATAATAAATGGATTATGGCTATGCCTAATAATGGAACTATGATTCAATTATCCAATTACATTATATCATGTTTAATCAATATGTATGTCTATTCTTCTATTTGACCTTATGGCATTGTGTAACCTTATTATGACTATACTATTTTTTTACACAGCATGTAATCTTTTGATCATATTTTTTATGGGTGCTCCTCATTTCCGTAAGCAAATACCACCTATTTTTGTTTGTGATTTTTGATTACTACTTTTAATGTGATTATCTTTTGTGAGTGCTAAATTAAATTGGTATAGGGTATGGTTATCTAGATATCTCTTTTTCTGTATGAAATCTTAGTCCTAGGTTTTTTTAATACATGTTCCTTTTTCTCTATTTTATATCCTTATTTGAGGTAGAATCAAGTTCTTCCCATACCTAATTCCTAGGTACAATGTTACTTTTTCCTTGCACCTGACATAGACTACGTATAGGGAGTGCTTATTCTATATTGGATGTGGCATGACACACTTAAGTTTTGTGTTTTGGCTCCCATAATAACTCTTTAAAATAAAATTTTTAAGTGCTAAAAATGGTGGTGTTACAAATTTTTCCATTAGATTATTGTAAAACTTAGAGAAGACTCTAAAAGTACCATCATGATCTGTATAAGTACATCCCATGTCATTAGTGATTGATAGAATTTGATTTACTTGCCTTCCCCCCTTTGACAATAACATGGAAATATTTATTTTTTGCATCTCCCAAATTCAACCATGTGATTTTTAACTTTTTGTGAAAGAAGAGTTCCTCACACTTAGATAAATATGAAAGCCTTTAGGATAGATTCATCTCTTGTTGACCTAAGTTATTGCCTAAAGGGTGTTGTCCCAACTAATCTTGAATAACCAACAATAATTCCCTTACATTAATAACCTTCTCATTAATTCCTCAATAATGAAGTTTATTCAATGTATCTAGGGGTCCATTGAGAAGTTTCAATTTTTACATAACACAATTGAGTGAGATACCTAATACAGGAGAGGAAAGATGGTAACCAAAATAAGGGAGTGAGGTATAATGCATAGAGCTTGGAAGATTGCATTTGATCCTCCATAGCTGTTAAACCAACAAGATTTCCCCATGGATCTATCTAATTTGCATAATATTATGTCAAAACTTGATTTTTTATTACACCAAGTAAATAACTAACTTGTGAATTTGAGATCAACAAGTTGGAGATGAGAAAGACAATTAGCAAAAGCTTTAATAGCAAGCAAGCATGCTACACGTGCCTGTGTACACGTTTCCCTAATTCCCAATAGATGATGGCTAAGCAAAAAATGAGAGCAGCACCAGCAACTGATGTTGATTCTGGCAAAAAGGGTGAGCAAAAATTGGTGGAAACTCCAATTGATTCGAAGAAAGATAAATAAACTAATGGGTGTATTGTGTCGGACGAAGTACCAATTGAGGGCCAGTTATTTACCTAAAGTTTGAATGATACACAAAATGTTAGGGTAAATATGCCAACTAGTGAATTCCAATCGAAATTTTCTACTCCAATCAAAATCAAATCGAAACCTTCTATTGAAAAGAATGGTGAAATCTAATTAAAATCTTCTACTCCAAACAAAATGATGAATCTGCATGTGCTGCCAACTAATGGGACTCGACCACTTCCACTGTTTCAATAGGAAGCTTCACATATGTCCTCGAAGGATATGTTATCTAGAAATCGTAACCTAAACCATGTTCTTCTCCTTGCATATGTGCCTTCAATTGTCATTAATAGCCCATTAGTGAAGATTTAGGAAGAGGAATGGTAGACTCAAGTGGAGAAATGGCGCTACTCCCTTGTAGGTTATGTCTTTGGTATGTCCGCCACTTTTAATCAGACAATGAATTTTTTAGAACAAACTGGAACTATGTTAAAATTTTGAAATTCCACCTTCATGATGAAGGTTTTTTCCTCTTCTAGTTTGAATCTCAAATGGATAGTGATGCTATCGGGAATAAAGCATTTTGGATATTTTTCAATTTGCTATTTGCTCTGGAAGAATGGACAGAAGGTTTTGAGTTTAAAATAGAAAGGTTTCAATTTTTGCGAACTTGGTTGAATTTTTCTGGTATACCATTGCCTTTGTGGTCTTAGAACTCTCTCAGTCGCATTGCCAACTATGTTAGAACTCTAGTCTGTGCAGATGTTGTCACTACAACTAAGGCTCGAGTCTCCTTTCCCAAATTATTAGTGGAGGTGCATGGACACACATAACTACCTAAAATTATTCCCATCCAGTGTCCAAATGGTAATGTCATTCATTAAAAAGTTGAATATGAATGGAAACCATAGCTATGCTTGCACTGCAAGAAGTGCCACATTATCACTTATTATGTGAAATAGAGATTATAGGAAAAATAGGAAGCAAAGGAGGAATGGGTGGTGGTTAAGGATCAAAGGAAGAATCAAGCTTCTACCAAGAATGAACCTGCACAACAAGTTCCTCAAGGTGACAACAAAGGTAAGAGCATACAAAGTAGTACTCCAAATATACAGTTGCTACAAAAGCCTCTTAAGCAGGACATAGCTACAAATAGTAGCACCACAATGGCACATAAAGAAGCTGATCCACCTATGTCCATGATTGACTTTTTGGAGTAGCATACCCATAAGTTGGACTTGGATTCAATTGATGTGTAACTACCTTGTAGCTTGGGGGTAACTTTGTACCTTATTCTGATCTGCATTTTGCCTAATATTATGTTGTTGGAATATAAGAGGTTTAAATAAACCTAAAAAAAGGAATTAAGAGTATGGATGAAAAATAAAGCAGTCTCAGTTATGGGTATTGTTGAGCTAAGAGTAAAGTAATCATAAGCAGCAAAGATTAGTAGCAAATTAAATAGTACTTGGAAATGGTCGTTTAATTTCCCTTACCATATAATAGGAAGAATGTGGTTAGGATGTAATCCTCAACAATGGGTGATTCAAAACATGGGGCCATGTGATCAAGCTCTCACTTATCGAGTACAGAGCATTACCAAAACTCACAAGTTTATCTTAACTATTATTTATGGTCTGAATACAAATTTTGGTAAAAAGGCACTATGGCAGTGGCTCTCTCAATCTCATCCTAGTGGTGAACCATGGGTGTTATTAGGAGATTTTAATGTGGTTGCATCTTCCTCTAAGAAACTACAAGGAGACCCACCTAACCCTGCTGATATGTCAGATTTTGTGAGCTACCTTCAAAACCTATCACTTACAGATGTGAACTACACAGGTTGTCATTATACATGGTCAAACAAGTAGCAACATAGTAGTAGAATATACTACAAACTAGATATAATTTAGAGTAATGTGGAATGTTTCTCTCAGTACCAAAACTCACATGATATCTTTGATACCCCACTAATGTCAGACCATTCTCCTATGACACTAATGTTTGGGGACAAATAGAAAATAGGTAAAAGACCATTTCATTTTTATAACATGTGGTCTCTTAATCCCAATTTTGACACCATTGTAAGAACTACATGGCAAAACCAGAGAAGGGGGAACTCTATCAATGATTTTTAGTAGAAATTGAAGTAGGTCAAGGTGAAACTAAAGACTCAATGAAAAGAATTTTGTTAACATTGACCACAAAGTCATCATAGCAAGAGCTAAAGTGCAAGAAATCCAGCAGGCTCTCACTACTGATCCACTAAATGCAAATCTAATATAGGCCAAAAAGGATGCTCTTCAAACATTGCATCACTATTCTCTATATGAGGAGAGATTTTACAAGCAAAAGTCCAGAGTGCAATGGATTCATCAAGGTGAAAAAAATATAAAAATTTTTCATGCTTAAGTAAAGGGAAGGCAGCAAAGGAATAAAATTCACAAAATATAAGACCAAAATGGTAATATAATAATTGATCATAAGGTTATTCAACAATAGTTTATAGATTTATATAAGAATCTTATGGGAACCTCAGCCATTTCCATAGTCCACCTTGATGAGAAGGTGTTATGCAGGGCAGGAAAACTTAACAATGAGCAACAAAGGAAATTGTTACAATCGATTCAGAAGTATGAAGTGCAACAATTAGTGTTTGAAATGGGCAGTGATAAAGCACCAGGACTAGATGGCTTTAATGGATTTTTCTATAAGAAGTGTTAGCCTTTAGTAGGAGACCAATTATGGAGAATTGCTTAGAAATTTTTCTATTCTAGTACTTTCCCTAAGAGTTTAAACATAGCTACACTTACTTTAGTGCCAAAGGTTGAAGTAGCAACCAAAATGGAGTAGTTCAGGTCCATTGCATTCTATAACACCCCAGTTTTTACTATTAATTTTTTTTGTTTTTGCAGCGTAAGTAACTAAGTAAAATAGTGGGGGTTACCGCCGTGATCGACATAATTCTAGTTTATGCAACCATCCTAATATCAATCTCAAGGCTAAAAAGTTCATGGTAATATAAGGAGATTAGAAAACAAAAGTACATTTATTGTACAAATATTGAGTTTGGAGTTTAACCCTGAGTTTTACAATACCAAAATACAAAAGGAGGATACCGTGGATCAAGATTTCAAAAGGGTATCCAGTTTAATACATAATCCGGATAACATATACTCTTCACCTGACCCCAACCTAAATGGAGTTACGCATCCCCACATAAGGCGTCATAGGATGCAAAGTCATCTACCCTATCCTCTAAAACCTGCACAAAAGATCCAGGGCCTTCTCCTTGTGGGAATGAGTAGCACCATAACATGGGTGGTCAGTACGCTACGTATTAAGCAAAGGAACAATACTATTGAGAATAGGAATACAAGTAGCACATGCTTTCACATTAAATGATAAAGGAAAAAGCAACCAAGTAAATGATCATCTTATAAGGCATAATATGATCTAGATCCTTTTATTAATAGTCCATTTTCATTCTTTTATGTGCGATGAGTGCAGGAACCCCATTATTCTTAAACAGGTGGAATAGTTTGAAAATTCTTGGGGAAAACACACCCGAACCACTATTCTTTCTGATGGAACAAAGGTAATAACATCTTATTGAGGTAAAATACTCTTGAGCCACTATTCTACCTGGTGGAATGGGAATAAATCACCATGGTCCTGACTCATGCATTCTTCCACTTTAAAATATTAGTATCTTTTCCCATAAGCTGTAAAGGTATGTTTTTTTCACGATGAGTAGGCACCCCACTATTCTCAACCGATGGAACAGTTTGAAACTTCTTATGAACAACACACCCAAGCCGCTATTCTTTATAGTGGAGCAGAGATTAAAAACATCATCTAGGGGCAAAACACTCCCGAGCCACTATTCTACCCGGTGGAATGGGAATACATATATATAGATTTAAGAAAAATAATCCCATGGCCCTACTCACTTACTCTTTCACTTTAAGTGATTAGTATCTTGTTTAAGATTGATTCTCAGGCATATAACACAGTCAAACAGATATGCACATAACATAGATCCAAAACCTCGAGCCTTGTCAAACCATAATTACACTTCCTTTAGTGTTCATTCTCCCATGTTTGCTATTCTACGCACATTATATTATGACATCTCCCAAGTCCCATCATTAGTATCATGCCCAAAAATCACAACCTAATTCCCATGAGTTTGATTTAGTAATCCCATCCTGATGTATATATATTAAACACTGAAGTGTCCAAGTTCAAATCCCATAAAATTGTCATAACACTTTATATAAAATATTCATCATAAAGGCTTCAATATGCTCGTAGTAGTAGTTAGCAGCCATCACATCCTAAAGACTACAAGATGTTAAGGATAAAATCCAAGATAATAAGTACTAAGACTCGTACAAACATGCATAAGCTAACTACATCATTTTCCCCACCCATCTCTCATTCATGGACAATCGAGTATCAAAATAATTGAATTTGTCAAAAATTTGAGAAAAGAATTTTAGTTTAGGGCTGATACCTTCCTATGGTATTAGCTCAAAATTATCTGTATGGTAAAAATCTTATGGTATCAGTTTAAAAGTTCTTAAAAGTAGGAAAGCCTTAAGAAATTCTCTGATACTAACCTATGGTATCAGCTCAATTATTGTTGAAAATGAAGTATTTTAAAGAAAAAATTGTAATACCAACCTATAACATCCTCATTTTTCACTTCTAAAGAATTTTGTTAAATCATGTTGCGGAAGCATAAAACACTTAGAAAAAATAGGGTGTTACCACAGTACCTAACATAAGATAGACATTTGCCGCCTATCCCATATCAAATACAAGGGTAAACCACTCAATGCTTAATCAATAGAGTGCAAAAATAATATTTTAATTGAAATAATTCCAAGGGTATTTACATTAGATTACCCTAGCAGGCATGATTAGTGTTTTATTCATAAAGATGGGTGACTATACAAGGCTCATACAAAGCTAACAAGTCTATTTTCATATCAGTCCATCTTAATCCTCTTATTTCCATTTTTCCCAACCGTGTTGGTTTGCCACTTATCCTTGGCCAATGTTATTCATGTCCACCATTACATTCGATTCTAGCCCAAGCTAAGTTTCATTACTCTTTTCTCAATTATCCTCACTTATCATAAGTAAAATTTCCATTTGATCCTTCCATTACTCATAAGGTATACCACAACACATGCCATTAAATAACCTTGGAATAATACCAATCATAATATCCAAGCATAACTGAACATAAAAGAAATAGATTAAGTGAACTAGTCAATTGGTCTAGCCTAAGTAGTTAATTGGTCTGGCCCGATCAGTCGATCAATTTGGCTCAACAAGACCATGCTTTCCTCAAACCAATCAATTAGTTTGGGTAAACCTGTCGACTATTCATAGACCAGTTGAATGATTTTTCCAAATCAGTTAATATGTTTAAGAAGAGATCAAGACCAAGGTTTGTCAAGCATACCAGTCGATGGGTTGGGTTAACCAATTGACTGTTCTAGGAACCAATCAATTAGTTTGACCAAACCAGTGGATTGGTTTGCCCTAATACAACACCAAGTTATCAATTTCATGTAGATTCTTTCATGCAAATCACGTTTGGTCATGTCAAAACATGTATACAAAAAAACTAACATAACTCCAGCCAATTATCATGCTTTTCTCACCATAATATCATCATAGCCTATTTTATCCATTTTCATGCTCTTTACTCATTTAAAGCCATTTAAGCATGCAAATAATGCATACAACTACATTTCTTCATACCAACATGTATCAACCAACAAAAGATATCACTTATCATGTAGGAACACATACTAAACATTTCAAGAGCAATAATTACTTACTTGATGTAGACAAAAATCCTCTTAAAATAGAGATTCCAATAAGGAAAATTATTAACTTTGAAAACCTTAAAATCAAATTCTCAAACTCAAAAATAACATCAAAATGTTATGAAGTTTCAAAATCTTAAATCAAAAGAGAGTAAAAACTTACCAACTTAAGGTTAAAATAGAGAAAAGCTAACTAAACCAGTCAATCTTTTTCCATAATCTAACTCTTCCTTAATTGAGAATCGAAACAAGAATGTGCTAAAGATAGGATTAGAAGAGTGTGTGAAAGTAGATTAACAAGGCTCGAAATGTTGAAAGAAGAGAAGGAAGCAAGATTTAAGGAATTTCAGTGCCTAAAAAAAGGGTGAAATGTGGGGATGATCGGGGTTATTTATAACTAACCAATCAAAAGGAATTACTTAGGGTTTAGAGATTGACTCAAAACCCAACCATTGACCATTTTAATTAGATTAGACAGGAGGAATTTGTCTAGGATTTTCTAACCTCTTCTCTAGATATCGAATGGTCAATTAGGCCATAATATACATTTACAAATGGAGAAATAAAAATTCAGTGTGGAAGGAATCTTCCAACTACTCAGAATCATGTCTGAGATTAGAGCATTAGATCTCAGAATCACACAAAAGAGAGAGGAGGAAGAAGATAATTGCTTAGGTCATATCTTCCCTTTCGTGTCCCAATCGACCTCCAAATTAAATCGAGACAACATTTCAGATCAAATACATCATAAAAATGTTTAGGAATCTCTTAAAAATAGTCTTGTATGGGTTGATAAGGTTCTAATTTAATGTAAGGAACTTTCTAAAAAAATCAAACTAAAAAACGAGACTAGCTCAACAACCAGTTGACTATTCATCAACCAATCGATTGGTTTAGTTAAGGAACCCAATTTCACTAAAATGACAAACCAGTCAATTGGTTTATGGAATTGATTGAAGGGTTTGCTTGTAAAACTCAATAAACTTTATTTTCAAATTAGATTTTATCCCAAATCAAATCATAACATTGAACAAAAATCAAAGGCCCAAAATTTGACAAAAATTATCATTCATCCATTACAAAAAATTTGGGGTATTATACTTTAAATTTAAATGCACTTGACAAACCAGTTAGAGTTAGCGAAAAAAATTACAAAAGACCAACCCATCAATCTATTCATACCCAAAACTTGTCAATAGAAAGTGTTTCTTGCAACCAATTAACTATATAGGTCCTCCCTCAATTAAAGGAGTTCCTTCCACCATTTTAACTGCATTATCATTTGTCCCTCGCTTGATAAGCTTTCAAGAGCTATTTGATTCTAAGAAACTTTTAAGGAAAGGAAAAAAAAGTTTAAAGAAAGTTATATTTTTCTGTTTAGTTGTGTGAAAATTCTGATAAAAAAGAAAATAATGGATAAAAATGATGGAAAGTTGAACTAACTAATTTTTCTTACAAATGTATGTGGAAAGTTTGGAAAAAATAGAAAACCATGGAAGTGCACCACAGAGGAATAATAAAAAAAGGTTGTCTAAAACCTAGACTAGCAAGTAGTACAGTTCACAGGTCATAGCACACACGGAGTGGTGGGCAACAATTTCTCCTAATTCTTTTTCATTCCTCTTCTTTTTAGTTGTGCTCGACTTAAATAATTAGTTAAACAAGTAATGTATATTCATAATTTGTGTGTGTGTGTGTGTGTATCCAGTTATTGTTTCTTTTTGCTCAAAGTTTATTGTGACATATTTAAAATGAAAAGGTATATGTGATATTCCATATATCTTTAAAAAAAAATTAAAATAATTGTAAGTATTTTATGTAATATTTTATATTATTTTTCTAAAATAATTGGCATTAATATATAATTTATACAGTTTTTATGAATTTTAAGAAACTTCATGGAATATTTCATGTACTAATGTAATATTTTAATATTTTTATTAAATATAAAAGGGTATCCAAATAGTAGTAGTAGTAGTAGTAGTAGTAGTAGTAGTAGTAGTAGTAGTATTAGCAACAACAATAATATTAGTAGTAGAAATAACAATGATGATGTACTCAACTTTTCTAAAATTTTCTTTCTAGAAAACCAAACAAAAGGATTACTTTCTAAGAATTTATTTTCTATAAATTTTTTTCCGACAACCAAATAATGAAAATAAAATTAATTTATTTCATTTTCTTTCCTTTAGGCTCTGTTCGTTTCATGGAAAACATGAGGAAATGAGAAATAAATTGATGGAAAATGATTTTACTATATTTGGTTACTTAAAAAATTAAAAAGATAGAAAATAGGAAGAAAAATACTAATGAAAGTTACAGTAGATAACTTTCCTTATCATTAGCCAAGGAAAGAAATGAAATTCCTGAGAAAATTTTTCCTGCCTCCACCTCCTAACATATGCTTGTAATTTCTACCTCCAACCTTCTGACTCTCCTCCATCAACTATCCTCTATTTCCTTCTCCTTCATCAATGACTTTTTCCTCCATCCAAGACTTCATTCTCCTCCATCAACATTGACCACTCCACCTCCATTGACATTTTCTTCTTCCATCGAATGCTCCATGTCCATTGACCTTTTCTTCCTCCATTGAACTCGTATTCCATCTCCTCAATCTGAGCAATGAAAAAACACTAGCAATTACTTTTGCTTCTTTGGTTGCCTATCAACCTATCTTCCATCTCCTCGATTCGATTTCTATAATTCTATTCCCATCAATATTCCTATCAATGAGCTTCCTCCGACCATGGCTTCTCTCAAGCACGACATTCACAATGGTAGGTAGTATCATTCCAGCTCCAAGATCCATATTAGTATACCTCCATCTCAACTAAGTCGTAGCCTACTAGATCAATTTGAATAGGTAATTTCTAAACCCTAGATTAATTACATATAAAAAGATTGAAACATTTGTGGTTGAAGGATATTAATAAATTTATTTTCCTATTAGAGGGAGTTTGAGTATGTTAACACTAGTTAATACTAGTGTCAAGTTATGTGTTTATTTAGTATGCATATCACCTATTGTTGGTAGCCATGAAATATTCTTACCTTTGTTTTATGATACTAGTGTTGATACTAGTTGCAGATTTATGTTTTTATTGGATATACTTCATTCGATATTAGAGATAGAGTTAGGTTTTTATTCATTAATAGTGAATATACTAGTTATTGAGTTTTCAAGCAAACTCAGTGAAGATGAGGGAGGGGTAAAAATAAGATAGAGGAAGATAGGGAAAGACAAGAAAAGGAAAACCAATGAAGATGGGGGAGCGATAAAAATCAGGATAGAGGAAGAGAAAATAGAGAAGTGATATGTTTCCTCAATATATATATCTTTAGGTTATTTAGGTTGATATTTGTATAGAAGTAAGCTAAAATTTAAATTGGTAGTTTTTACTTATCAATAAAATGCATTCTTCTATTATGTGTATATTTTTCTTGTGGCAAGGAAGACCGCGAAGGGTAGAGGGTTATTTATTTGGGTGGAAAAGATAGGAAAAAACTATCTCTTTCTGTTTTAGCTTTATTATATCATGTTTGCATTTCCTCGGCTACTTTCTTATGTTTGTTAGAAGGAGTCCTAACCTCACTGCATGCAATTTGATCTTTGATGTTTGATGCATTTCTCAAATCAATGGATATCTATTGTCAACACAGGTCTTGACAACAAACCTAACTCCTATCTTTCTAAGCAACACTCAGCATATAAGATATGCTGGTAATGTGGTTGCTCCATTTTATGCTATATTAGAGGCATAAAGGATTATAACTTAATCTTAAGGTCTTATGTTGTTTCAGATTTATAATTATGTTTAAGGGATATGATTGTAAGCTTGTAGTATACTACATTTGAATTTTATAGCTAGCTAGGTTAATTTATATATACCCTTCTAGTTTGTATGTAACTTAAGAGGGTTCATTTGGAACTGGATATATGGCCACATAATTATTAGTATCTAGCGGGATATATATGAATTGATATTGTTATGGAACAACACTATAGAGATGTAATATTGTTTGATATATTTTCCTACATTTTGGAACAAACATAAATTTGAATGTGAAAATTTTCTATGAATTCATATGTTTGAAAAAGGTTCTCTAAGTTGATAAACTATTTACATGCCTAATAAAATGATGGAAAAATGTAAAATAATTTTAACCTTTGGTTATGTTAATACTTGAGTAGCGTCTCTGGCTTAAAAGGGTGTAAGCAAGACAATTAGAGAAAATTTAGCACAACCATTTACATTTTCTATCCCAAATCTTCTAATTCCCACATATATATTTCTTCTGTAATCAACTCTTGTGGAGCTAACAAGAAACAATGCTCTACACATTCTTTAGTATTTCCTTAAGATTTATCATACACTAGTTTCCACTTTCGAGTATTGGAAGAAAAATCTCAAAGTTGGCATTGTCATTTTTAAGCCTTATAGCTCCATCACTAAGCATGAGACCTAATGGAAGTCATTTACCTCTATGTCATGATTCTATAAATTACATAAAATTAAAAACTTATTAAGAGTAGTACTTATCAAAGGATACAATGTGAGAACAGATGTATAATGAAGGTATTTTAAGAGTGACACTGTGAATAGAAATATAATTGTAATGTAACTACTCTCTAGGGAATCCTAAAATAGATATAGGAATACAATGGTATTATCTTGCATTCTAACCTTTGTGGGACCAAATCTTCATAAAGAAGCTCTACTTAGCCCTAGTGCGTAGTTTACTACAGATAATGATCAATTGTATCATTCCCTATGAGAGATATTTTGATTTACCCATTTACTCCATGCAGAAGTATTTAATTAAGGACATTACTCTCCTCTACCAATATCTTCTATAATTTTCGCCTTTATGTTATTGAGATATGGAAAATAACCCAAAATAGAAGAAGCCTTTCTTTCTACATACTTCAAAATGTATTATCTCTTCATTGTAGGTCAATTATTAGCTATGCCAATGCATTACACATATATTTATAAAATACTATATTGTAAATAGATATATGATGAAGTTATTGATAATAATAGAATCAAACTCTTTGTGCATTGAAAGAGTTTATATCCATTACAAAATGAAAAACAAAAGCAAATAATAATAAAATTAATGAACAACTACTAATAAACTAAAATTCTCCCTACAGCAATGACTACATGTGTACCTATATGTATCAATTCAATTCTTACCCCCGTCTCACCCACATCCTACTATGTTAAATCCCAAAAATCCATCATTTAGTATCCTTTTCACTTTTCTGTTGGAATATCCTTCCGTCTACGCTAACTCATCATTACGAATGTCATGGTTGATGTGTTGGGTTTTTATCTAACGTTTGGGCTTTTATATGAGCTATAAGAATTGCGAGTTGTCGTATAATTTAAGCCCGTATTTAAGTGATCATAATTGCATATAAATTATTGGGCTTAATGTATCTAATTAGATTTGAGTTTGTATAAGTAGAGATGTTAGGTATTCCAGATTGTTGATGGACCGAATTAGAATAACCCGATAGATTATAGATTAGATGTCTATATATAGAGTCATGGTCCCTGGGTCACACACACTTTGTTCTATCAAATTTCCATAAGTTAATAGAGACCAGCAAGCCTGTGGTCGATCCAAAAGATCTCAGTACCACCCTTGTCCCAAATCCATCAAGTAGTCCCCCATTATGGATTTAAATATGCTTCCGCATTATGCTATCTATGAATCTTGATGAACTAGCATTCAATTCAGTTGGATATATAGATTAAATTAATCTATCAATTAGTATCAAAGCTTCTACTAAATTAATCAAGATTAAGAAAACAATATTTTGGTAATGTTCATTATTTAGATGTTTTTTTAATTTTGTTCAAAAAAATTTCATCTATACAATTAGACATTTATCTTCGTTGTATAGTCGGTTACAAATTTCAATTTTTTATTTGAAATTTTGTTTCAAATGGTCATTGTTCATGGAATCAGATTTGGCTTTATTTTTTTCAGTCACTATTCATGTTTGGCACTATTTATCTTAGGCACTATTTACATCTGACACTATTCATTATGTTTGGCTTTCTCTCTAACCTATGTCTCTCTTTGTGGTTTTTTCCCATCTCTCTCTCGCCTTTGTTGAATGGTGGTGGGAGATGAAGAGTATGAAATGAAAGGAGGGAAATGAAGGGTAAAAAGGGTTATTAGGGTGAGAGACATGAAGGGTCGGTAATTAAAGGTATTAATCAATTAAGGATATTTTAGTAATTAAAAAGAGGAGGTCTAATTTGGTTGCGTGCAGGTTTTGAACCTGGGACTAGACCATAGAGATGAAGTGTTCCATATCAATTATGCTACCTAATTATATTTCTATATTGTTCAACTTATTGGTTATTATTAATAGACAATTTAGGGCAACACCCCCATTCCAGCTTATTGGGTCGTTTAGATTGGGTCTTTTTAGCTAGTTTTGACTTACTGGTTGTTATAGCCCAATTTTTAGTTTTTGTGTCTTTTGGGCTATTAATTTGGTACTCATTAATTTTTTATTATTGGAATAATAATATTAATTAAATATAATTAGCCTAATTAATTTAATTATGTATTTATTTTATTGTAATCTAATAAATTATTGTGTGGGTCTTTTATGTGTATTATTTAGCATTAATTTTATTATAGTACCAATATGGTAAGATTTATTATAATTTTGTGGATATTAAATCTAAATAAAGTTGGCCCTAATTTTATAGATCCATATTTACCAATAAAATTGAATAATTAATTTATTGAAATTATTGGTTGTCTAATATTAGTAGATAGGATAATTAACACAATATGTTGCTAAAGTGACCTCTTTTGTGAAAATTATTTTATTAAAACTATTAAATATTTATGAATAAATATTAATTCTTACAGATAATTTTTCTGTCCAGAGGAAGGCAAACCTCTGACAGAATTTTATGTATACCTCTAGTGATGAATATGTGGTAATTATTTAGATACCATATAGATAATGAGTTTATCTAAAGATTATCTCATTATCCAATGGGCCTTTTTGCCAGTATTTGATCACTACGATAAGAATACTACTTGTAGTTAATATTACTACCTAAAGACTTTATATTAATGTCACACTAGTTTCTTGTGATGGGATTACCATTATTTAAATTAGTTGATTGTTTACTATGCACTTTCCCTATGAGCATGTATATTTATGCTATTGTTATGTTTTCTATATAGTTATGTCTGCTACTACGATATCAGCCAACTTGAAATCCATTCTCATGCTAAAAGAGAAAAGTTTAAAGAATGCAAGGACAACATTTTAAATATTATTGACTCTATAGATCTAAACCATGCACTTCGGTTAGTGAAACCCACTAATCTAATAACTGAAAGTTCCTTTGATGAGAAAAAGAACCTTGAGAAGTGGGATCACTCTAATCACATGGGTCTTATGATCATTAAGCACAACATTCTAGAGGCTTTCAAGGGTAGATTATGTGATGAGATCACCGATTTAGAGAATTTCTTTACCGAATTTGAAAAATATTTTCCAAAATGATAAGGCTTAGACAAGCACTCTTTTGTAGTGCTTTATTTCATTAAAGCATAAAGGTAAAGGAAATATCAAGGATTACATCATGGAGATGTCTAACATTGCTTTAAAACATAAGGCACTTAAGCTCGAACTAATAAATGACTTACTCATACATTTAGTATTAATATCTCTTCCTGCACAATTATATTAATGCAAGGTTAGTTACGACTGATAAAATGAGAAATAGACTCTTAATGAGCTCATTTCATATTGTGTGTAAGAGGAATAAGGATTGAAGCAAGATAAGACTGAAAGTACTCATCTAGCAATTACCGCTAAAATTCAATACATGAAGAGAAAGAATGAAGTTGCTCCTAAGGGTCCGGTCTAAAAAAAATAGGAGAAGGAAAAAGATAGCTGCTTCTTTTGCAAAAATAATGGACATGTTAAGAAGGATTGTCAAAAATATCATGCATGGCTCATGAATAAAGGTACAATCCTTGCTTTGGTCTATTCTGAGCTTAATTTAGCTTTAATACCTAGAAACTCTTGATAGTTAGATTCTCGTGCTACTATTTTCATAAGTGTTTCTATGTAAGGTTGCCTAAACAAGAGAAAGCCAAAAGATGGTGAAAGACACATCTATGTGGGAGATGGCAAGGTAGAAATAGTTAAAGCGATTGGCACTTTTAGGTTATTATCTAAAATAAATTATTATTTGGATTTGAAATAAACTTTTTTTGTACCGCCATTTAGACGGAACTTGGTTTCTATTTCCCTATTGGATAAATTAGGTTATTATTATTCATTCGGAATTAATAAATTTAGTCTTTCATGAATTCAAATGTTATTGGTATTGGTTCATTATGTGTATACGATAGCCTATATATGCTTGATGTCGTCATTTTCATATCATGAAACCTTGTATGTAGAATCATATGGTAGTAAACTCAAATTAAGCAACAATAATTCAGCATCATTATGGCATAAATGCTCAAGTCACATCTCAAAAGGAAGAATCAAGAGACTTGTGTTTGATGGCATTTTAGATTCCCTTCACATTACAGATTTAAACAATTATTTTGAATGTGTTAAAGGAAAACATACCAAAATAAAGAGAATAGGTTTAAAAAGATCTTCAAATGTCATAAATTTGATTCGCACAAATATCTGTGAACTATTCCCTAAGGCTTCTTGGAATGATAAATAGTATTTCATATCATTCATTGATGATTAATCATGAGATGGCTACCTGTATCTCATTCATGAAAAGTCACAAACATTGGATGTGTTCAAATCTATTAAACTTGAAGTTGAGAACCAACTCAAAAAAAGAATCGAGTGTGTTAGATCTTATTGTGGTGATGAGTACTATAGTAGATATGATGTATAAGGTGAATAATTTCTAGAATCTTTTTCCAGATTCCTAGAGGAGTGTAGAATTGTCCCATAACACACCATGTCAGCTTCTCCTAGCATGAATGGTAAATCTGAAAGATGAAACCAAACTCTTAAGGACATGGTCAAGATCATGATTAGTTATTATATCTTACCAGAGTCACTCTTAGGATAAGCACTAAAGACATCAACTAACATTATGAATAGAGTACCAACTAAAGTAGCTACTAAAATACATTATGAACTTTGGACAGGAAAAAAAACCTATTCTGAAGGATTTTTGTAATTAGGGATGTCCAGCTAAGGCTAGGCCATATAAGCCATATGAAAATACATTGGACTCGAAAACAATTAGTAGCTATTTTATTGGTTACAATGAGCGATCAAGGGGCTATAAGTTCTATAATCCCACACTTAGATCAATTTTTGAGACATGAACTACCACATTCTTTGAGGATGTTGAACTTATGGGGGAAATAAGGTTAGGAACATTATATTTGAGGAGGAATTGATTATAATTCCTATTATTGTCTTTGAGAATGTGCAAGTCTCTACACCTACCATTGATTAAGAGGTAAAATAAGATCCTTTACAAGACAATACTGAACAACCACCTATTGATAGTAAGGTGATTGTTCCACAAGAACAAACTCAACAACCTCAAGAGCTAAAGAGATCTACTAGAGAAAGGAGAAGTGCGATTATAGATGATTACATTGTATTTCTCTAAGAACATGAGGTAGGAATTGGGGTAATGGAAGATGATATAATTAACTTCTCACATCATGGAGAGTTCAAATTCTCAGAGGTGGATTGATTCCATAAATGAGGAAATAAAGTCCATGATGGATAATGAAGTATGGGACCTTTTCCCATTGCTTGAAGGAAAGAAACTCATTGGTTGAAAATAGATATTTAAGACCAAAAGTGATTAAAAGGGAAATATGGAGAGATATAACGAACGTATTGTCACCAAGGGCTTTACAAAAATGGAAGGAAAAGATTTTAAAGAGACTTTTTCTCTAGTCTCTTCTAAAGATTCCTTGAGAGTAATCATGGCATTAGTGACACATGTTGATCTTGAGTTACATCAAATAGATGTAAATACTGCTTTTCTTGATGGTGAAATTGAGGAAATGATCTATATGGTACAACCAGAAAACTTCATGTCAGGAGACCCAAAGAACATGGTTTGCAAACTAAAGAAATCCATATATGGGCTCAAGCAAGCATCTCGACAATGGTACTTCAAATTTCATCAAGTTATCACCTCTTTTAATTTTCAAATTAATTTGGTATATGAATATGTATACCATAAATTCTATGGGAGAAAATACATTTTTCTAGTTCTGTATGTTGATGATATATTACTATCACGTAATTATATAGGTTTGTTTCATGATACCAAGACATTTCTAGCTAAAAAATTTCAAATGAAAGATCTTGCTAATGCCTCTTTTGTATTAGGCATAGAGATACATTGGGATAGCTGTCGAGGTATCTTAGGGCTGTCACAAAAGGCTTATGTCGAAAGGGCTCTCAATCAATATACCATGTATAACTACAAACTTGGAAACACCCATGTTGCTAAAGAAGACAAATTTAGTCTCAATCACTGCCCTAAGAATGACTTTGAAAAAAAGGAAACAAAAAGTGCTCCCTATACTTCAGCAATAGGAAGTCTAATGCATTCTTCATTGTGTACACATCCAAGTATTGCATACATTACTAGGATTCTTGGCAGATATCAGAGTAATCCAAGACATAACCATTAGATTGCAGCTAAATGATTCATGCGGTATTTATAGAAAAAAAGGTTAAATGCTCACATATCAGAGGTCAAACAAGCTTGATATCGTAGCATATTCTGACTCTGATTTTGCTTAATGCCAAGATAACATAAAGTATACATCAAGTTTTATTTTTCTTGATGGCTGGAGGTGTTATTTCTTAGAAGAGTGCTAAGCAAACAGTAGTGGCCTCTTCCACTATGGTAGCATAATTTGTAGCATGCTATATAGCTTCCACTTATGGTATATGGCTACAAAATTTTGTGATAGGGCTGCTTATAATTGATGGTATTAAAAGATAGCTCAAGATGTTATGTGATAATAAGGTTGTAGTTCGGTATTCTAATAACAAGTTAAGTTCTATGAAATATAAATGTATCGATATTAAATACTTAGTTGTTAAAGAGAAAGTACAGAAAGGAGTATTGTCTATAAGGCACATTAATATAGACTCAATGATAGCAAATCTACTCACTAAGGCTTTACAACCCAAATATTTCTCGAGCATGTTGCCCATATGGGTGTTATGTCAGCTGATGATGTTTAGTTCCAATGGGAGTGTGTCCCTTCATTTGTTCTATATATGAACACTTTTTTTTGGCTTAGTGATATTTTTCACCATATATTTTTTTTAGAAATAAAGTTTTAGTTTATTTTCATTTTGCTTTGTTGATGATTTGATCTCACTAAATTTTTATGGTGGACCAGTTGGAAATACGTATGTTAAGATCACAGTACATGAAATTTTCATACTACACATCCACATCTTGATCCATATCATTTAGTTATATTTGCATATGTGACCATTGAAGGTTTAGATACAAAGAAATGTGATGAAAGCCGCATTGATCCTATGTTGGTGTGACTAATGGATCAGATTGGTTATAGATACATTTCATAATGAAAAAAATATTGAGTTCATTCATTTATTATGCTATTTGTGGTTATAAGGCCACACATATAGCCCAAGTGGGAGATTGTTGGATTTTTATCCAACATTTGGTCTTATATGTGAACTGTAAGAATTATGAGTTATCGTGTAAATTAAGCCTATATATAAGTGATCATATTTACGTATAAATTATTTGGCCTAATGTATCTAATTAGATGCCACCCTATATCTATAGAGATATGGGGTATTCTAGGTTGATGGACCGAACTAGAATAGCTTGATAGACAACAAATCAGTTGTCTATATATAGGGTCGTTGTCCATGGGTAATAAACACTTTATTCTATTAGATTCCCATCAGTTAATAGAGACCAACGATCGTGTACCTGATCTAGAAGACCTAAGTACTGACTTTGTCCTGAATACATCGGTTAGTCCTGTGTTATGGATTCAAATACGCTTCTACATTAAGTTATGTATAAATATTGATGAATTAGCATTTAATCATATTGGATCTATAGATTAAATTAATCTATCACAACGATCTTTAGGATCATATTTGGTCTACATTTCTTGGCTCATCATGCAATGACATTAAATGTGAATGTTATTGAAATTGATCTTTGGCCCTAATTACACTTTAACTACATGCAATGATCTGACATACATTGCTCAAAATAATTTGAGAGAATCTTGAAAGAAAATACTAAAGATGAAAAACATTTAAATCAATGCATGCCGCTTTGTTTTTATTGCTATCTCCGAAGATGGAGCTAGTTGGATTTATTCTCCAAATATGTAGAGATGTCAGCACTATGCTTTAGCATCTAGTGGAATTATAAGAGGTCTTGTTACAACAGTCATGTTGTATGAATTGCTACCTCCTGAATGAACATTTTTTTCTTTCTATAGTAGGTTATTCTCAATGATGATGATACAATCGACATGTCATGTAAAGAAATTCCACCAATTTTTTTTTGAGATATTTAAATTGTCCTTCTCCTTTTTTTAAAGATGTATGGTTATTATTCTTGTGGTGTTCAATGGTGCTTCTTTGGTGATAAAAATATATAATTGTTTTCAACATAGATTTCTTTTGCTTTTAAAAAAATGAATTTATGCATGATTGAAATAACTACTAGTATTAGCATGATTGAAATAAAATATATTATTGAAATAATTTTATTTTTCTCCCTGCTTTATTTCAATTCCTATCCAAGGGTTATTCACCTTTTACAACTAGGAATGGATTTCATGATTAATATATATGGATGACAACAGCTCGATGCACATGGGACGACCTGAAGCATGTTTAAAAGAGACGAAAAAGCTGATGACTATACTTTTGATACAACAACTATAGCCTAATTGTTGAATAAATTGTGATGATTTTTTTAGCTTTTATCAGAAATATTTTATACTTAAACTTATAATAAAAAATTATTTTAATTTTTGTAGCTTTTATTTTTCATTATTCGGCTAGTTTTTCATCTTTTCTCTGGCAACCAAGCATTGTGTTAAGGCTAAGTTTATATCTTTTGCTATATATATCTTTTAACAAGTTTGTTTTATTTTTAATGTGTTAAAGATGCTAGTGAGGAATCAAATCTGAGGTCAAGATCAAGGTTCCAACATTAGAGACTAACTAACCCATCATGTTAATGCAAATGATACTATGGAATCTAAAGAAAATAAAGAAGTATCCTTTTCTAAAGATAGCACTTCCATCATCATGTCCACCACCAACACTGATTTTTTCTCCATTTTTGTTGTTTGAATCATTTAGGTGCATATATATCATAATATGCATGCATGTTTAATTTCCTAAACTTTTTTTTTATTGATCATATTATGTTAGCTTAACTAGACTGAAGAGTCAAACAAAATAAGAAGATGGGCAGCAGCATGTGTGGTCACATATGGATCATATGATGCTAATTTATTATCTTTGGTTTGTCATAATAATCATGTTGATAGAGATATTTTTAAATTGGGAGATTATAAGCGGAAAGGTTTTTTAAATCGACTTACATTGGAAAAAGATGAGGATTTCCATGACCAATTGAGGATGAAAAAGGAGTCTTTTGCTAGGCTTGTACCAATATTGAGAGACTCTGAGTGATACTCATTCTAACTACATAGAGGAGAGAGTGGCTATGTTTCTCAATATTCTAGGTTATAATAGGAGAAAGTGGGTAGTAAAATTAGATTTCTAGCATTCCGGTGAAATTGTAAGTTGAAATTTCCACCAAGTGTTGAATGATATCATTTATTTAGTGGATGTCATTTTACAACAATCCGATAGATCTCACTTTCCTCCTAAAATATCAAGTAAATCCAAATTTTGGCCATATTTTAAGGTCAATTTAATAATGTTATAAATTAATGACTAGGTGCATATTACAACTTGAATATTTTAATAAAATTTTCTGGCATTTTGACACAAGATTGTGTTGGAGTAATTGATGGATCACGCTTTTGTGTGAAATTACCAAATAATGTGGTACAAAGATATCAAGCAAGAAAGGATTTTTTTTACTCAAAATGTGTTAGCTACTTTCTCTTTTGATTAAAAGTTTTTATATGTGTTGTTGGGATGGGAAGGGTCTACATCTGATTCAAGGATACTACACAATGCTTTATTTAGATATATAGACAAATTGGTAGTGCCATCAGGTAAATTTTACTTAGGTGATGAGGGTTTTCAATTGAAGAATACATTCATTACACCATATTTTGGTACTCGATACCATCTCAAAAAATATAACATTCAACGTCCTCAAAATGAAAGTGAGCTTTTTAATCTAAGGTATGATTCCTTAAGAAATGTTATTTAGAGGGCATTTGGTGTTCTAAAGAAATGCTTTTCAATATTAAGAAGTGAAATTAAACCATTCTATCCTATTGAAACTCCAACAGACATGGTTTTAGCCGGATATATTTTACATAACTATCTCATGGGAGTAGAACTAGAAGTAAGATTAATTTTGGAGGTTGATAGTAAGATAAGAGTTGTTAACACCCAAGTAAATGTTGCATCCTCAAGTTTAGTAGAAGAGTGCTGAGAAACTAAGTAATTAAGAGATGGAATTGCAACTTCAATGTGGAGGGATAGTTTAAATAGCTAATGGCAGAGATATTATTATTGTTAAATTCATGTGGGGAAAAAATTATATTCAACAAGTATACTAAATGAAAATTTACTTGACATCAAAATGCATATATTAGTTTTTTATATTATTTGTGTTATTGATTATCTAATAAGTTGATTTGAACATAAATAATCTTTCAATAAAGTACTAATTTCAGGATGGATAGCAAATTTTTATGCAAGAACCAATTGGTGGTGACACAACATCAAATGAGAAGAAAATTTTAACCTGGGATGAAGACATGGATACATTTTTTATAGATCTATTGACTAATCAGATGCACTTAGGTCAAAAAATGGGTGGTTTATTTTCAATAATGACATATACTAACATTACTAAAGGGGTTAGTGCTTAGTTTAGGCTTGGTTGCTTAGTTATCCATATAAAGAACCGAATCAATACCCTAAATAAGAATTATGCATTGGCATCTACGGTCTTGCAAGTAAGTGGATTTGGTTTTAATCAATCTACCTAAATGGTGGAAGCTAATGAAACGATTTGGGTAAGATATATATTGGTAAGTCTTAAACCTTCTCATTCTATTATATCATAGAAATTACATTTGTATTTCTTTTCCTTCATCCTTAGGTAAGTCTTAATATTTTTTTCAGGCTTATATTGATGCTAAATAGCTTTGCTATAGGCCTATTCAAATTACTATAAGTTAGATATTTTATTTGGCAAGGACCGAGCAACTGAAATTTTGTTCATTGGTCCGAAAGAAAGGTCTATGCACTTAAAGAAAAATAACATGAAGAAATAGTGGCTAGTGCATGTAGATCAAGAACTACAAAGAAAAGAAAACTAAGAGATTACTTATCAAAAGAGATGAAAGCTCTAAAACAAGGGATGAATGTAATTGCAGCATCTCTTGATAGAGGAAATTCATATAATTTCACTGAATCTGAGTTGTATTTTGAGCTTGAAAAGGTTGATGGGTTAAAGAAATTTCCTTTGATAGAAATCTATGCTAATCTTGCAGCAAATTTAAGTGTCGCTCAAACATTTCTTGGTCCTTCACCCTAGGATAGAGTAATATGGTTGTGCGTGGAGTTTGGTACTAACAATTTTGATGATCCTAAATAATGTAACACTCTAAAATAATTAATTAGTTACTAAAAACTATAAATTATCTATTTTCTTTTCTTTTTTGCTTTTGTTTAGATCTTGATATATTAATATTAAAAAGCTTTCATGGTTTGCATAAGTTTTGGTTTTTAAATTTTTACATTAATGAATAAAGTAGGATGATTTATTTTATTTTATTTTTCTTTACTTTATCTCTTATTAGTATGATATTTTGAAGGTTATTGATATTTTATGAATATTGTTTTAGAAATTATGCTTAGTTATGCATGTAATATTAAAGAATTTCTCTGAAAAAATTTAAAATTAGTAGTGAGTTCATACAACCTTTATGATTTTATTATAAACTTTACAAAAATTTCCATGTATCAATATAATATTTTAATTTTTATTAAATATGTAAAATAATTTAAATAATAACATTCAACTTTCCTTAGATGTTTTTTTGAAATCAAACACTAAAAATATTTTTTAAGAATTAACTTTTCCTAATAATCAAACAAGATAAAGAAAATAAATTTCTTTTATTTTCTTCTTTCTATTTTTCTTTCTTTCTCATTTTTCTTTCCTTCTTATTTTTCTCAAATCAAAAAATCCTTAATTTTATTTCCTTTTCATTTTCCTTTCCAAATTATTTTTCACAAACCAAACTAAGCTTTACAAATTTGCAAGTAAATATGGCCTCTTAACATTACCATATATTGTAGTTTTATCCGTGATTCCTCTTCTTATTTAGTTAAGTAAAAGTACAAAGAAAAGGAAAAATAAAAGAAAATAAAATAAATGAATTTAACTTTTTTTTCTATAGTTTGGTTGTTAGAAACTTTCTATAAAAATTAAATTATTAGAAAGTATTTTTTATATTTAGTTTTCTAAAAAGAAAATTTTAAGAAAAGTTGATTATGATTATTATTATTATTATAATTTGTACATCCTTATATATTCAATAAAAATAAACAAAATAAAATACTACATCTGGGCATGAAAAATTCTATGAAATTTCTAAAGAATTATGAAAACTCCATAAACTTAATAATAATGCCATTTAAAAAAACTAAAATATTACATAAAAAAAAGCTTATAATAATATCTAAAAGATTATTAAAAAAATTTATATTCTTTTTCATTTCAAATATGCCATAACAAACATAGGCAAAAAAATGGTTCATGGTTACTAATTATAATATCCCAAAACTCTAATTTAAGAATTACAAATAAAATAAGGATTAAAAGGTGAGATTTAATTAACTATACCACTTTTAATAAAATAATAATATAACAATAAAAATAATTAAAGCCAAGAAAGGGGGAAAAAGAATTTAGGAATCAAATTAGCATAGGATAGAATAATTTACTAAACTAAAATAAATTTTAATTAAATAATTGTAATAATTTCTAAATTAATAAAAAATTAAATATTTATTTTTACTAATTTTATTATTTCCAAAACTTAAAAATAAAATTCCAAAACACCCCAACCACCTCACTTGTCTTTTTCTTTTTCCTTTTTCTTCTCCTTTTCTTTTTCTTTCTTCTTTTTGTTTCTTTTCTCCCCTTCTCTCACAGGCCTAGGCCCTGCCCAACATGACCCAACTCCCTCTCCCTCTCTTCTTCTTTTCTCCTTTCCCCCCGACCCAGACCCTCCTTTCTTTTTCTTTCCCTTGACTAGCCCATCCCAATGCAAGCCCTCCCCCATTTTTCCTTTTCTCTCCCTCTCTTTTTCCCCCCTTTCCTTTTCTGTCGTCACCCCTACCTCCCGCTTGCACACCTGCACGCATCGCTGCCATTTTCACAGCTCCCCCTCCCTTCTCTCCCTCTTCTATTCCTCTTTCAACCATGAAGGGCATGCAGTTGACACGTCCCCTACATGATCCCCCCTCCCCTCCATGTCCCTCTCCCTCACCTTCCCCTTACCCCCTAAGAATCTACCCCCTTCACAGGTCTAACAGCCTGCCACTATAGATAGGCGGCCACCTTCTCTGCCCCTTTTGTCCCCTTCTATCCCATGTCCTCTTCTCCCTCCCCTACACCTATAAAATCCCCCCTCACCCACTTCTCCCCTATCTTTTCTACCCTAATTCCCTCATACCTCCCTTTCTTCTATTGCCCCTTCAGACATCATCTCTTCCTTCACCAAGCCTTACCATCGTCCCAACTTCCTCCTTTCCTCTTCCTTACACCACCCTCCACCAAACAAGGCCTCCCCTACCCCTAACTCTCCCTTCTATTCTCTCCCCACCTGTGCAAAGTGGGCAACTCGATCTGCTCTTTTATACCCCTCATCGCTCCTTACTCCACCCTGCACCGCCGTCACCATAGCAACCACCACCTTCACTACCTCCCTTTCTGCTCAAAAAACCTCCCCTAACTTCCCCACCACCAATTCCCCTTTTATATTGTCCTTATCCTCCCCCACAACTTATAAATAAACCCCTAGCTCTGTCTCTCCTCTCTTTCTCCCTCGTCGATCCCTGCCTGCGCCTTTCCATTTCCTTCTGCCACCACCATCGCCGCAACTAGGCCACGCTACTACCCCAACTCCACTCCTATCCTTTCCCTGCATTCCCCTAAACCTACTAAGCCCCTGAACTCCCTCTTTATCCCCTTCCTCTCCTCTCCCCGAGCATGGAAAGTGGGTAGGTTCACACCACCCTATGTCACCCGCACCACCTTGAGCTGCCACCAACACCAGCCCATTTCCCTCTCTCTACGCCATTACCACACCTTCACCTTCTACACAAGTGCCCACCCTATACAGCAAGTGAAATGCCCCAAAAATTCTAATTTTAAAAATTATAGTTAAATAAGATTTTATTAGGAAAATTAATTGAATAAATTATTTTTATTAAAATAAAAAGGAATTAATTAGGGCAAATAAAGAAGGAAATTTATGCACATTTTAATTAGGAATAAAATTGGGTATTTTAGCTAATTAAGAATTTTATTTTAGAAATTAATTAAATAAATTATTTTATTTAAATAAGAGGGAATAAATGGGGTCAGCCCTAATAAGGAATAATAATACTAATGATATTGAACTTAATAATAATATTATTATTAATACATAATAATTATAATAATAATAAAAGTGTTAGCAAGCCCTCTCCACTACTTTCTCTCCTCCCTTTTTCCCCTTCTTCCCCTCCCTCCCTCTCAATTGAGCCACCACGGCCACTGCCACCACTATCGCCATAAACCACCTCCCCTCCCATTAGCCCACCCAATGCTAACACCAACCACAACCATAAAGAACCAAGCCCCACTCTTTTTCCAACCAAAAACCCACCTCCACCTTACACCACCACCGCACTACCCTCCACTCCTCTTACCTATTCTGGTCACACCACTCCCCTCTTCATCCATTTTGATCTTCTTTTAATTAAACTCATTAGTTTGATTACTATTATTATTATTATCATCATTATTTTTTTAAGGAAAGAACAAAAAGGAAAAAGGTAGAAAAAGGATAAATTAGCCTAAGTTGGGTATTCCCATTTTAGCTAGTATTCTAACGTCCATAGGAGAGGAGATGTAGGGCTTTACTACTTCAAGATCAGAGCCATTTCGCTAAAGATACAGTATAACTAGGGTTTTTGTGCTTATGAGATTTTTTTGTGTGATAAGTGAATACTTGCAAGAAATATATATGTCTAAGGTTTTTTTGTGCAGCTTGTCTTCTACGGACCTAAGGTAAAAGTATATGTGGTCTTGACTGCTTATTTTATATGCTATTGTAAAGTTTTATTATGTGTTCTTGAGGATTGTGTATTTTAGGCTGTGAGGCTTAGGTAGGGTTTGGAGGACTAGGGGCATTTTGGGTTAATATTGTGGGTGATGGCATATGGGGAAACTCTATGGGAAAAAGTTAGCCAAATATTCCTTGGAAAAATGTTGAATAATAAGTATGATAATTATAGATGGGGATTAGGGTAAATGTTGCATGGAGAGAGTTGAACATGCATGGGGTGAGTCAAACTTAATGTGGCTATGTCTAGGGCTGACTAAGGGAGAGATGGTTGTGAAGGAAGGTTAAGGGGGAAGATGATGGTGTTTTTGGATATTTTGGCAAACATGGAGAAGTCTTTGGATGTTGAGAGATGGGAAAGTACTAAATAGGGAAATTAGGGTTTCAAGGTTTCAAAACCCTAATGGTAAGTTATTATCATATGTGGGAGATGGGGGAGTTGGGTTGTGCCTCCTAACTAGGGTGTTGGGTATGTTTTGTGGGGAATGTGTGGCAAGTCAAATGGTTTATTGGGATATGTAAGAGTGGATAAAAATACAAAAGGAGAGATTAGGGTTTTGAGAGTAGTCATTTGGGGTGGTTGTTATCGCATAGGGATGATAATGCGGTGGGTCAGGGATGGGGACCCCATCTCCATTCCTGAACCTAATAAGAAAAATTATCCCCAAACCCACCCTAATCTCCAATTTTTTGTTATCGGGGAATCCCTGATCGGATCCCCACGGGGATCAAATCTCCATACCTTCCCTGATATCCTAACCTAGATCCCCATCCTCGTCCTAGATCCCCATCCCCATTACCTGATCCTTTTCCCCAATCCTCATCCCTATTATCCTGATCCCTACCTCGTTATCATACTCTTACATTTATAAAAATAAAATTATGATCTAATAACTTGTAAGAAAATCCCGACAATGGTATTTCCTAATTCCTATACTGAGGAAACCAATCTAGATGCTTGAACCTGAAGGGTGCTCTAATGACATGCTTCCATAACTTAAAACATAAAGTAATCAACTTGATTAATAGATAAAAACAAGAAATAACATAATAACTTTAGCTTATATAACCCATGGACCATTCTAGACTAAAACCATAACGTGTTTGTAGAAATTACAATAGATAACTCATAAACTACAAAGATATATATAAAATAAACATACAATTTCTATGTGACAACACTTTAAGTAATGCCAAACAAAATTAGGTTGAGGCATATTCATTCTTCCATTACAAGTAATCAGGATCGTATCCACATGTAATAACCTTTAACACATCTTGTGTAGGTTGTGTTCATAATCATTAAAGGCATAAAAAACGTCTAGTGTTGTAGAGTTTAAACAATATAATTATTTCACGATTTAGTAGACTTACATACTCATTTAGGAATCCACAAATCACATTAGATTGCTCCTCTAGTGTTGCTCTTATCTGTACATACCTTTGTTGCCTACAAAGTAGTGTAGGCTGGCATCATGTGTATATATATACTATAAATATAAATTATATGATTTACATTACAGAACCCCTATATTTTTCACACAACAAGACCAAGATATAAATCAATTACCTTTATATTAGCATCAACATCATCATCAAAATGTTGACACTCCAAAGTAGCAATAGAGTTTGAAAGAAAAAATAAATAGCAAAGTAAGCAAATAATAATATTTATAATAAAGAAACCTACAGAAATAACTAAAAATATAGTATAATACCTTCAATTTCACTCCATAACCAATCTCAAGTACACATCAAAGCCTCTATGGTGTTAGGATGAAGCCTACTTAGATGAGCACTTATAACCCTCCCACTAGTGCTAAATGTTGATTTAGAAAAAACAGCCATCACAGGAATGGCCACCACATCCTTAGAAATATTTTTCAAATTGGGATACTTGTAACCATCCATCTTCCACCAATATAAGATATCAAAATTAGCGATAGTCCTTGGTGCAAAAGGATCCTCCAAGTACTTATCTAACTCTGACTTTATAATTTCAATGCTAGAATTGGTCTCCGTGAATCTTTCTAGTCTACCACACTTAGAGATTAGAGGCTTTGAGGAAGATCAAGATTGTGACACTTGATGGATAACACAATATTGCTAAGATTTCTTCTACTATTCTTTAATCAGGTTACTCGCCACTTTCTACACATCATTAATCTTCCCTAAAGACACATCACCATATATAAGATGGTAATACAATTGAATGGTCTTAAACTTATACCTAGGATCCAAAATGCTTCCAATAGCAAACAAGCAATTTATCTTATCCTAATACTTTTCAAATTTATCTTTCATATTAATTTCCATACTTCTCACCCTAATCTCATTTGAATTGATCTATTCATCAATTGCCAACTTAATCTCACACATAGTGGTGAAGAATAAATTCATAGTGACATACTAAGTCCCTAAAAAAACTCCTTCACATCATGAAAAATCTCTAATTTGGAAGAAATATCTCTCACATTTTACTAATCTTCTTTAGTGGGAACTCTCTTATATAAAGGCTCATGCTACTTCAAATGATAACAAACATCTTTATATTGAATTGCAGTGTTGAGCATTAAATATGTAGAGTTCCATTGATTCTTACAATCAAGTTATAGTTTCTTAATGCATTGAATTTTCATATTTTTAGCTATTTTAGCAAATTTTTCATCTCTTTTTGGAGTTGCTGTCCAAAATGTAAAACTATAACAGACATTTTCAATAGTTTCAGTAATTAACTCTAATCCATCCTTCGCAACTAGATTCAATATGTGTACAAAACAACGCATATGAAACAATCTTTCTTCTAAGATAAGTGAAATCAGAGGAAGCTTTTCCAAAATGATATCAACCATAGCATCATTAGAGGTGCAATTATCGATATTCAAACTGGAACATTTACTATTAAAATTCCAATCAGATAAGTAACTGACAAGACAATTTGCAAGTACCTTAGTCGTATACAGACATGACATGTACACAAAACTAATAAAAGAGAATATAGCTTAGTAATTAATTGTATTATTAGTTTATGTGTACAGGGTTGTTTTGTAACACACATAGAGTTTACCTAACAAGTCAACATTGAATTTTCCACAAATCATCAATGAAGTGCATTGTGATAGCACTGTGATAGCCTGAATCCTCTTTTCTCATTACTTAAAGTCCACATATTGATTGTAAATGCTATGTAGTTTGCATTTATCTCCAATAACTTTAAATTTTTTTTCTCTTTTTCAATATCAAACATCTTCAGGATGTCACTTTTGATTATGTTTTGAGAAATGACTTTAAATAATGGTTGTAAAATATGAAGGAACCTTCTAAATCCTATATGCGTAACCATAGACAATGGGTACTCATGCAACATAATCATTTTACCAAGATCCTCCTTTGCATGATCTTGGTTGAACTAATATGTACTAAGTTTTGATGATCCATCTATGGACTTTGTTAGATTTAAAAGAAATTATGTCGTAATTGCTTGCTTTTTATGTACACATGTCTTCAAGTGACCATGTACATGCTTAGTGCCATTCTTACTCTCTCCTCCCAAGTGTTTTTTTACAATAGTTACAAATTGCTTTCCATTTCCCACCAATTCATTTTCTTTTGAAAGGATCTCATACAATTGATCCTTTTTTTTACACTATTTGCATCCATGTTTCCTATGTTTTCATCATCGGAATTCTGATTTGACATCTCCATATTAGATTCAATATTCTCATGTTGAGATGTTTGTGCTCCACTTCCCCCAGTTGGAGTACTTTCCATAACACTATCAACCTCTTTCTCAATGTTTTCCAACTATTTATTAAAAAATAGTAGATATTAATAACCTATATATCTCTATAGATTTAAATATAAATACATGATATACAGTAACTTATATTATAAAAATATAAATTATATAGCTAATCATAGAATAATGGCTTTGTTTTCTTATCTATGTCGATGATTATTTATATATGAATTGGTGATTATATTCTTTGTATTTAAGAGCCTTCAAGCTTAGTGTTATAAATAATTTTTGTTATTAAATAAACCATCAAGCTCTGTTAATTTTCTAGTAATTATTTGATTTTACCGACCATTACATATTCTATCATATATTTGGGTAATTTTTTTAATTTACAGCCATAGGAATTAGGATCTGTGTATCTCCTTACATAATTGAGGCTCTAATTAATTACCAATTAAGGGATCTAACCTCAATTATTGGCTTAGTTTAGTACTCATTATTTATAAATCTATTGCAACTAATACTAATAAGCTTTGTTAACTTAATTAGACCATAGATTGTTGATTGTCAGATTGTTTCCATCCACACATATGAAACAATCTACAGGATGTGGTAAGTCGGCAACAAGCAAACCCCCAACCACCATCTAATGTCAATAGACAACAAAACACAAATAAACAACTCTACTATCATTTCAATGAACCAACAATATAAACCAAGCAAAGCCAATGAAATAAGATACAAGTAATACAAGATGAGAACACAGACTCGCAATGTGACTACCGATTTCATAACAACAAATTTATAATAAGATATAATCATACAATCATATTAATCTTATACTCCATGATAGGTAAAATTTCCGTCACTAACACCATATATTATTATACAATTAGAAATCTTATATCGTGCAAGTGTGCCTGTGTGTGACTACAGTATGTAGAACAAAATTAAACACCCAAGTAGCCAAACCAAGTCAATACTTATAATAAGCTAGAGAGAAAAACTACCTTATATATCAGAATCAAATTATCAAACACTAATCACCCGACATGCAACAACTGATCCAGCTCTACTATTCTGTTATGTTCTATGAGTTTGTCATGAATGGAAGATGATAAGATGATGGGTGGGTCATGTGTTAGAGGATTCGAATACTCTAAGGTGTTTAAGTTTTCAACATCAATAGGATGGTGAATACATAGGATGTTGAGGACTTGATGAGGAAGATAATGTCGATTGACTTTATTCTTGATAATAGAGACTGACAAGAGAGGGCTGAGTGCGAGTGAGGACTGACTGAGTCATTGAGGAGTGAGGAGTTGAATTAAAGTTACTAAACCTATGGGTAGGGGAAGAATTCCATACTTGGTTAAAGAAGAAGACTCAAAGTTGCAAAGCATGGCAGATCGGAAGGGATTTAGGAAGGTTAAAAAATTAGGCCCCGGTGGGAGTTTGTTCGTTGTTGTTGCAGATGGATGGCATGGCCATGGTGGAAGGATTGAAGGAAGGAAGGGGTTCAAGGGAAGGGGGCAGTGAGGCAAAGAAGTGAAGAACAAAATAGGAAAACACGAGGGACTATCAATTGAAGGAAAAAATTTAGGAGCAGGGCGAGAGAGTCAACTCGAGTGATGAAAGAACTATCGAGTCATGGGTGTCGAGTTGGGCCACTAAGGTGGGGACAGTGTCTAGTGTGTTTAGTTTGGGGCAGGTTCAGGAATAGGGACCCACAACCCATACCCAACCCATCCCTAAATAAATCCCCGATAAAAATCCCTGACCCCAAACCAGATACTTGAATTTATCCTCCAAACCCAAATGAGTAATCCATAACGGGGCCCTGGACCTACAAGTAAAATTTCCATCCCTATTATTGCATGTGCAAAATGGAGTAGTTAGGCTACAAATCCATGGGTATAGATGATCTTTTTAGTGTATGCATGGTTGTGGGAGTTTAAAGCTAAATAAGTAGTGGAGGATGGGTTGGGCCCATTTTAGCCAAAATAAGGTTTTGAGGGGTAACACTAAGGGCCAATTGTTATCACATGTGAGAAATTGAGGAAAATGGGATATGACTCATGAGTAAAAGGTTCTAATGGCATTTGTAGGTTTTTTGATAATATGGAGACTCAAAAGATCATTAATGTGTGAGGATAGCTCAGACTTGGGAAGTTAGGGTTTCCATGGGGCCAAGGTTGGCCTAGGGAGATAGTAGGCAAGGAGTCATATATGGTTTGTGCATGCTTATATAACATCTGAACCAATAAGACATGAATAAGATACTAATCACTTAAAGCGGAAGATCACTTGAGTCGGGCCCAATTATACCTTATATTTGTATACTGGTCTATCGGTGAGAATAGTGGTTAGGAGCATACTACCCTAGGTTATATCATGTATATATATATATATACACACTAATCCACTAGTGAGAATAATATATAAGATTGTGCTACCTTGGATTTGTATCATATTTACCAATCCATTGGTGAGAATAGTGGGGGCCTTGAGCTCAAGTAATGAAACTCTTGGATAATAATAGTTTATGGAAAGAAATTAATTACTTATAATGGAACACCACGTTGGTGGTCCACCGGTAAGAATAGTGGCTAGGAGCATGCTACCTTAGGTTTTATTGTATTACCAGTCCACCAATGAGAATGGTGGGGTCCCCCAAGCTATGTGGATATAATTTGAGAAATTACTAATTACTATACTAATAGTTTGAGTTCAGAGAGTAACGAACGAACTACTATAACCTTCTTATGTGCCTTCATGGCTTGTTGTAGTACCATGAACTACTACATTCTTATTTGAATGTATTGTTACCTTACTCAGTATATAGCATATTGATCACCCCTTTCATGGATGTTGGTCATTCCCAAAAGGAGTGCCCCACCAAAGTCTGTGTAGGTGACTAATGATGCCATAGATAACTTTGCTTCATATGATGATATGGTCAGGATAGAGTGATGTTGTAGTATCCTAAGATTGGGGCCTAAAGAGTGTGTCATCCTAATATGTTCCCTTTTCAGTTTCTAGATTATCGTCTTATTTCAACTGAATAATTTTTTGTATTTTAGCATTTTCTTGACATCAACATTTAACCCTTATTATGTCATGAAATGCTTTTCTTGCTATGTTTATTATGCTTACATCTATTTTTGATAAGCCTTGTAGTTGCTATGAGGATGGCCTGGGGCTATATTTATACCAATTACAGTGGTAACGCCTCCTCTTATGGTGTATGATTTTAAGTATTAAAATGAAAATTTTCAATGGTAATTTTTGAGGGTGTTATATTAAGTGGGGTTCATGATATGTTCCATATGTCCATGCTCCGAAAGTATGTGCCAAACTTCAGTCATGTGATTCAGCGTGAATGATTACAATTAAGGTCCAACCTCACATATGATGAGGAGCCATTGATATCATTGATGTGAAGCAACAAGTCTTGAGATTGAGAATAGTTCCACTAATTAAAGTCCTATTGAGGAACCAATCAACTACAGAGGCTACATGGGATTGAGAAAATGAAGTCAAAGAGAAGTATCCACATTTATTTTGGACTAAGGTATGTAAGTTTTGGGGATGAAACTTTTTGCTAGAAGGGAAGGTGTATGAATGGTAATGAAATTTTTAGCTAATTGTCTTATCATATTTTCCTAAGTTAGATTCATTCAATGCAATAATAATAATAATAATAATAATAATAATAATAATAGAATTTAATATGGTATTAAATATTGGTAATTATTAGCCTTCTTTATTGTTAATAAGTTATTGGGTATTTATAGACAATCTATGTTCTTTCGGAATTTCCATTTATAGACTTGTAGTACTGATATGATAATTTGAGTTACTAACTTGTGATTTATCAGTCTAGTATTTATTCAAAGGTAAGTGAGAGGTCTTGGATTTTTCACATGTCTATCTAATCAATCGTGTTGCTTTTATCTATAAATTATCCAGAATTAATCCATCAGAATTTTATTATCTTTTCCTTTGTTCTATTACCTTATCTCTACTTAACTTTTATCATATTCTACCTAAGGCAGACACTCAATGTCTACTTTTCTTTCTCCTTCCTCCCTACTACTGCCTACTCTGATATTTCAACAATCTTTATTGTACTGTAACCCTACTGAGGATCGGTTGACTAAAAGCCAATATCGCTTCCATTACTTTTGGGATAACATAATCAGGTAAGTATCTAACCTATAGACTTTATCATTTGTATATATATATATATATTATATCTATTGTTTGCAATAATTTTCTTATTATTTTTATTGGTTCATACAATATTAGCTTATGAATGACTTACCCCTTAGCCATTCCATTTATAAACCTATTCTTTCGTAATAAGCTTTTACTCTTTATTTTTATCATTAATATTGATGAAATGAGTTATGGATAAAATTATGATTTATTTCTCTATATTTTATTTTTCTAACTTAGAATCAAATATTTTATTGATTATATTTGATAATTTTAATAATCTTTGACATATAATTATTTATATTGTATTTCTTGTTAGTAGGACCTTTTATTTTTTTTTTATTTTTTTTGTAACTATGCCCCAAAGGGTAGGGTAAACCCTTATTGGCCCATTTAGTAAAGTGAGATTGTTAATTGAAACTACTAGTAGTGTGCTAGGTAGTATATCATATTGGCTCTCACCAAACGATAGAGGGGTTGTCAATTAATTGTTGTTATTATTCCCTAGCTAGAGGCCCCCTAGTGGCTACATTTACTTCATTTATTGATTGTTTTGATTTCTGTGATTGGTTATTGAATTGATTATCAGTCCTACTAACCTTCATTGTTTTGTGAACAATTAATTCATTTGCGGTTTGCAATGTATATTCTTAAACACTTTTAATGATTATTTTATGACCATTTGTATTCCATGTTTTTATGGTTATTCCTTTCATTATTTTCTAGTACTTTATAAATTTAATATGATTTCTATTTTGGCTGGTGGAGCCAGTAATTTTTTGAGTTGTAGTTTAGTCACCCCTTTAATATTTCAGGTGAGTCATATGAAGCATGATCCGAAGGTCTAGAATCGAGTGTATTGGTGTTTGGCTAGTCGAATAGATTAATGAAGAGTTTATGATAATAATATAATACTTGTTGAGTCAGCTTTATTTTGAATAAAATCTTAATTGTAATCTTGTTGGAATCTCTTTTCTATGTAATAATTCAATTATAAGTGTTATTATCTCATTTTTTTTTGTTTAGCCTTGCTAGCTATATGAGTTCCTTTTGTAGTTGGTGGTGTGTAACACTTTCTTCCTAGGCTATGTGTTAGGTGTAATACCCTAAAATTTGAAAAACCTAGAATTTAATAATTAATTCTCATTTGGGGATAATTAAAATTTTTAATTATTAATTTAATTATTTTTTAGACTTTAGTTTATAAAAATAGCTATGATTATTTAATAAATTAAAATAAATATTTTTTTATTTTATCATTATCATACTCTTTTTATTTAAATAAATTTTCAAACCCATATTTTACTAAAATTATCCTCTTAAATTAATATCTTAAATTTAAATAAATTAACATATTAAAATAATTTATCCATTTAAATAATTAAATACCCTAATTCAAAAAATTATTTTATTTTTTATTTTCCCCCTTTTCCTTTTTCCTTTTTCCTTCTCCATTTTTCTTTCTTTTTCCTTCCTTTTTCCTTTTTCTTCTTTTCTTCCTCCTTTGGGCCTCCCAACCCTTTTCTTTCTTCCCCTTCCTCCGTTGGGTCGTTGGCCCCCTCCTCTTCCTTCTCCCCCTTTCACCCGTCCAACCCTTCCTCCCCCTTTTTTCTTTTTCTTCCTTCTTTCCTCCCTGATTGTGCCAGCCCAATCGCCCCCTTCCTTCCTCCTTCTCCCTCATGTGTGGGCTGGCCCATCTCCCTTCATTTCTCCCTACTCGACCGGCCTACTCCACCTTCTTCTTCTTTTTCTTCTTCCTTCGCCCCTGCATCGAACCAAACAGCCCCTCCATGTTTGCACCTGCCTGTAGCCTTTCCCCTCTACACCTGCCAATGCAGCCCTGCTCTCTCCCTCTCTCTCTCATGCCTTTCCTTTCCATTTCAAGCTAAACTTTCCCCTCGCATAGCCCCTCTCGTGTGCCACTTTCTTCCCTTTCTCTTCCCTCATTCTCCCTACCATCCTTCCCTAACCTACAACACCTACCCCCTACAACCACCTACCCTGCACGAACCCTATCTGCCCTTCTCTCCCTCTTCTTTTTCTCTTTCTCCTCTACCCATTCCTTTTCCTCGAGCTCCCTTATTTCCCTTGTAAAACCTCTTTTTTTTTTCCTTTATTTCCTTCTCCTTTCCTCCCCTATTTTTGCTTCATCACCCTAAACCACTACCTCTACCACCCAACCAACCACCACATCAACCCTTGGCCTCCCTTACTTCCTCCCTACAACACCCAACAACCGCCACTCGCCCCCTACAACCACCTTTCTCTTCTCTTGTCTTTTCTTCTCTTTCTCGACTTTCTCCATGCACACCACCTTTGCACCATTGTCTCCCCTCTTCCACCATCTCCAAAGCTACCCCTCAACCCCCTAACACCTCCTTTACCACCTCCCTATCTCAGTAGGGCGAGATCTCCCCTATAGCCCCCTCCTTTCTCCCCTTCTTTTTCCTTCCATCTCCTTCTTCTCCCTTCCTTTCCACCACCTTTCTAGCCCTACCGCCATCGTCTCTGCTACCCTGAGCTGCCGATCTCTGACGCATGACCACCACCTACACTTTACCACCCTCCCTGCACCCATCCACCACCTTCACTCTCCTCCATAAGCCATTTACCTAAACCTTAATTACTTGTTTTGAGACCCTTTATCTTCCCCTCATCCACCACCTTCCACCCTCACTCTCTCACTTCCCCCTTCCCATCCTGCATGCAGCTCACACTGCTTATGCAACATGAGTATTACTGCATATTTTGAGGCTACTTAATCCAAAATTTTGAGGTTTAAATATAGATAGTGTTAATATATAATTAATAAGCTTTTTGTAAAAAATCATTCTTTTAATTTTCTTCTACTAATATGTTATTTTTTGTATTATTTCTAGGTATTAATTTTTACTAATCAAAGTTTAAACTTTATACCCTGGTTAAATGATTAATTATTGGTGGAAATAAGGTAACTATTATACCCTACTAAAGTATATGGATATACGTATGCTAGCATATTAGGGTTTTGAATATGTTTATGTGCATATCATGTGTTGTTAAGTATATCATGATTTGTAGCCTATGTTGAAATTGAAATGAAGAGCATGCTATATTATAACATGTGTCATGTGCAGGAATGGTGGTTAAGAAAAGAGCCTCATTGTAAAAACAATATTAGATGCATGTATATATCATGATAAGCAAATATGTCCATTTGTAGTAGAGATAATGTTAATATGGGCCCAAGGGGCATTTTAGTCATTTTTCTTGCACAAAAGGTGTGGCCTAAATAAGTATGTATGGTAGGTGATAATGGGTATTAATAATAAATAATAATGGTTGGTGGTCTTAGATGGTGCATATGGTCCATGGATATTAACATTTTAAGTGTTAGGGGTATTTTGGTAATTGTCTCATGAAAAGGGGGTAACTTGGTAATTTTATGCATAAAAGGGGTAATATGGTAATTTAGTAAGTAATAGGAGTATTTTGGTAATTTGGCATGAAAGAAGGGTAGCTTAGTGATTTACAAAAATTGAAGGGTAATTTGGTAATTTTAACAAGTATGAAGGGTATTTTGGTAATTATAGAAGTGTGAAGGGTAAATTAGTAATTTCATATATACGAAGGGCGTTTTGGGTAATTATACAAGTATGAAGAGTAATTTGACAAGAAAAATGGTATTTTAATAAATAGGCTAATAAGGGGAGTAATTTAGTAATTTTGTAAGTAAAGGTGGGTAAATCGGTAATTTGCATATAATATGGTAGTAGGTTTAATAAACCATCCTAATAAGTCATAAGGGATGTTAAATAATAGAATAAGGGTTTATGGACTTAGTATCACTTTTTTAAATATAATCATGTATATTTTAAGGATATGGTTACGGCTAAATTGTATGTTTTATGTGTTCATGGGTGTTTTGACATGTGCTTGTATTATACGTGAGTATGGACTAAAATATATGTAGTGCAACTTGTTATGCATAGAGCTAAGGTAAGCTGTGTATGTGTTATGATATGTGTGATATGACTTGTATTTTATGATATGATCTTATGTATAGTTACTATAATATGACATATATACTAGGAGACCTTAGGAGGTACGATGAGGTTGTGGGGAGCTAAGAGAAATAAAAAGGGTGGAGTGATTATGGATAAGTGAGAAAAAACCTAAGTACCTTATGATCCATGGGTTACAAAATAAAGGGATAAAAAAAATAAAATGAGGAGTTGGAGAAAATCTTACATGGGAATTATAAGGCTTACATGGGGTGGTTAGCCTTTGCATGGCCTTAATGTTTAAGCAAGAAAAAGTGGTTTAAGGTTTAAGCATGGTAAGGGAAGAATACTTGGGGTAATTGGAGTCCATGGATGAAAAATAGTACGTGAGTTGGTGGAAGTGTGCATGGGGACTTAACTAGGGTTTTTGGGAAAATCGCTAAGTAAGGGAGTGTGTGAAAGGGTTGATGGTGATTGGCTAGAGTTAGGGTTGAGATTAAAAAGGTATTTTATGAAGGGGTTGAGTCAAGTGGTAAAGAGGGTGGACTATATATGTGATGGGTTAGTATAAAAGAAAGGAGGAATATTAGGGTTTCAGGGTAGCTGACTAGGGTCTTACATATCACATATGGAAGATGGGGAGTAAGACTATGGTGTTGGATGCGAGTTGAGTGGAGTGAAGGTGTTGGAATCGAAGGGAGCTAGGCCATGTATGATAAAGAGAGGTTAGGGCCACATAAGCCAGATTAGGGTTTCTAAGGGGAAACCCTAGTGGATGATGACGAGCTACGGTGGAGAGATGAGAAAGTGGGCCTAGACCCATATGCATGGGGGATTTGGATTTCTTGGTGAGTAGGAGAAAGGAGCACTAGAGATTTTGGAGTCTTAGGGAGCGTAGAGGTCCCAAAATATGGGACCGGGTCATTCAAGAAGTCTGGGGTATAAGTTTGGTGTGCATTGAGGGCATACATGTCTAGTTGGGTTACGTTTGGAATAAGACACGAGTAAAACACTAATTACTTAAAGTGAAAGATTATCTAGCCAGACACCTGTTAGAGTATTTTTTGGTCCTTCAGCTATAATAGTGGCAAAGCGCCTTCTTTCCCTGGAGTGTATTCTAGTCCACTAGCTATAATAGTGGCCAGATATGTTCTACCCTAGAGTAGTATTTTTGGTCCACCAGCTATAATAGTGGGGGTTCCGGGCTTGATAAAACAAGTTTTGTATAATAATAAATCATGGAAAAGACAATAACTACTTACAGGTGAACGCCATATTGGTCAAGGCCAGGTTAGGATGATTTCCAGTCCACCAGCTATAATAGTTGCCTGGTGCATTTTGCCCTGAAATATCATTCCCGTTCCACCAGCTATAATAGTGAAGTTCTCGTACTTACATAGATCTAATTTTACAGATGGTATGGAATAATATTGATTTATGGCTTAAGACCAAAAGTATTCACTTCACCATTGTGATCAATTATTATGATATAAATATGGCCTTGGTGCCTGTCACTCTTGGTAAGTGCTGGAGATGCTAAGTAAATGGACTTCATGTTATACAATTCTTATTAGTTGTTGTGTGTAACTACTCTTGTGTGGTTGTGATTGTCTCTATACCTACATATGTTATTGTTCTTATATTTTTTTATGTATGATGTGTTTCATGTGAGCCCTAGTACCATAATATTGAAGGGTTCCGTTTGTAGGTCTCTGCCTAATTAATGGGTAATATCCCTTGTAGGTTAGTAATAGGTGCTATTCAAGCTGTCATCGGGCAATAATATAAGGACCGTCCAAAAAGCTTTCTTCTTTTGTCTTTTAGACTTTCATAATTCTTTATGTAATTATTCTATTTTCTCATAACCACTAATAGTGGGTTTTACCTTTTGTAATGTGATTTAACGTGCAAATTTGATTTAGGTATAACTTAGTTTGGTGTCATGCGCTCTCATTATTTTTAAACCTTAGTACTTGGTACTGGAACAGTAGAGAAAAATTGGTCTAGTACTAAGTGTAGCGGTAACATCTCCGAAATTTACCCTTTTTTCTTTTGCTAATTTTTAATTAAAATAAAAATTTTCAGTAGTAAATTTTGAGGGTGTTACATTGTGGTGTGACAGATATTAGTTACAAAAACAAAACAAAAAAACAAACAAAAGATGAAAGAAAGAAGCAAGAAAAACTAAGAAGAACATTAACTAACTCAACGAGAGCAATCTAGAGCTTGCAAAGGCTAGTAGTGGTACCCTGTTATTAACATTAGTGACGTAATAGAAAAAAGTTAAAAAGATGGAAAATGAGCTTAAAATGATGCAAATCAACTTAAAAAGGTTAATATATAATCAAAACCCAAAATAGAGGACAATAACAAAGTTGAAACTTAAGACTGCTTGTTTAATATTAACTTCAAAAATTTAAAATCATTTACGACTTAATCACTTGTCAGTAAAAAAAATGTAGCTCTTGAATTTTACTTAAGTTGTACAAAGAGAGACAAAGAATAAAGCTAATAATTTCAACCACTAAACCACACCCACCCCACCACTCCCTACCTCCCTACTTTTTCAAACTCAACCAATTCTCAGATGCAAAATACAATGCTAAACTCATTTCAATTATGTAAATTTTAGCTCATAAGAAGTGTTGATGTAAGAGTGAAACATAAGCTAATTCAAAACAAACCTCAAGTCTTCCTTTTTCTCAGTTTATTCAGTATTGTTTGCTCCGTCGGCAGGATCATAATAGATTTCTCTCAACTTTGTTCCATTTGATCTACCATCTCTCTTTAGTCTTCCTCGTCCACGCTCGATCCCTAAATAGAAAAGCCTACTACAAAATTTAAATTTTGAATAGTATTCCCTAGGGATTGATACGGGTAAGACAACACATGACACACAAGTAGATGACACCTAGGCGAAAGAAGTTATATTACATTTCTTATAGGAGTTTGGATCAAAGTGAATTGGGGTAAGGGTAAATATGAAAAATAAATCTAGGTAAAGAAAATAGAGGTGAATCAGGTTGAATGTTTTAAAATGTTGTTTGGATAATATTAACCTAACTTTGGTAAATATTTTTAAAATCTCGTTTGGATTGATATGAATGAATGTTATTTACTTATATTTTTACATTTACTTCCATTACTCCCGAAATTGACATTTAACAAAAATAATATTAATCGAAATGAATGGAGGTAAAACTTTAACTCCAATTCACTTAAATAAAGTTAATAAAATACGTCCCCAAATAAGATGGAACAATTAATTCATCTTTATTAACTCCGGTTCACCCAAACCAAATCAAGCATTAATTTTCTTTTAACAATCTGAACAATTTCCTTCGGTCGGATGACTGACACGTGGCAGAATATGAATCTTTGGTTTGAATCAGCTAATTGGGGGCGGGGGGGGGGTGATGTTCCTTTGTATTCTTCGTTAGTAAGTAAGATTTTGATTGAGTCGCTTTACGCTCGCTTGTGGTGCTGCTCTTTACTGATTGTGTCTCATCCAATTTTTTTTCTTTTTTTCTTTCATTCTGGGGGAGGGGTGTAAGATTAAGGCGAATATTCTATATGAATTGCACCCACAAAATAGAATTGATTTTCTCTTGGCTGAAACATGGCAGAACTCTTTTTAGTATTCCACACTTTATGGATCAATATAGATAAATTTATAGGGCAAACATCAAATCTGTTCATCAGTGTTTTTGCTGAAATTTTTGGCATGCTTCCATGCTGTGAGTTTTGCATATGACTTCTTCATATACTGCCCCAGATAACATCTTCCAGTATTTGGTGGAAAATAACTTCAGCAGTAGCGCGTTCTCTTATATTGATCTGATTTTTGTTGCATATACGACATGATGTTTTTGTAGGTTAATACTAGAGTTTTCCCGCAACAGATAATGGAGTCTAGTGAAGTTTCTGGCTCTGCTTACTACATTGTTTGGTCTGGTTTCGTTTGTACTTGGAATCTTTGCTGAGAACAAGAAGTTGATTGTATCCATGTCGTAAGGTGCGAATGCTTTGAGTTTGTTGGGCATTAAGCGTTTGAAACATCGCGCTAGTCGAACGTTTTCTTAGGTTGAAAAAAATATATATAAATATCAACCTGACTGATGATATTTGAATTCAAGATATAAATAAAACAGGGAATCCAGCTATTACATGAGAGAGGTGCCCTGCAGTCCCTGGATATTGCATTGAGGCATTCTTGTGCCACGAACAATAATGGCTTAGTACATCCATCCCAAAAGACAGAAAATGAAAAAGATGCAAAGGAGACACAGCTGATGCGATGCAATCTTTTTTGGGTAAAGATGGAAAGTCTTAATTCTAAGCATACACTAACTAATGTAAGCTGAGAGAAGCAAATTGGGTAGACATGCACTGTCCTGAATCATCAGTACTCCCTGAGTCATTACGACTTCGTATCGATTTAACACGCCATGACATCGGAACAACCAAATCCCTGCAAGATATATAGAAGAATACACATGAATCACGACATATATATATATATATATAGTAATATAGAGATAGAGACCTACATACATACGTACCCTTGTGTAGATTTGTATCGACACCGCTGAATGGTATCCACCGTATAATTACAGTATAATTTCTGAATAGTCATTATGAGTCTGTCAATCTTGCTTTTTGGTAAGACATCCCAAACTTTTATCACCTGTACCTGCTTACTTGAGCTCTCCACAAAATGAATATCGACACTCCAAATCAGAAACAGCTTTCCATCATCCACTCTATATCTCTCTACCAGTGATCCCGAACACATCCGTTGCTGACCACGACGCCAGCCGCCTGCTAGTTGTCTCAATAGACACAGTACATATTTACAAGTCTGGGTGCTTTCAATGTTTCCCATTGATTTCCAGAATGTATCAGTAAAGGAAACCTGCAGCAATCATGCATGCATCGAATTCAAATGTGGAGTATTCATTTGACTGCAGATATCAGACATCATATATTTGCATAGTGTTATCATATATATGCATATTGTATACCTTCCACCTTGCTTCGTCAAACTGCAGGAAACTTGAGTTAAGAAGAGCATGAAATTGGCGTGTCTGAATCAAGGTATGAAAGATAACTTCATGTAGCTCCTTATCTTCATCTGCGTCGTGGTAACATCTGCGTTTCTCTGCATCGATCACGAGCTCCGTCCATATCGAGCGACTCTTAACTAAGGTTGCAGCATTCCCTAATACCCAGAGACAGTATCTGTACATGTGTATATAAGAAGGACATCCATCGAAAGCAAATACTATTTGTCAGTCAATATTGCATGGTTAGTAATTATTAGACATATATATTTCTATACATACATACCTTGCTCTGGTTAGAGCAACATTAGTTCTCTTTAAGTTTGAAAGGAAACCAATTGATCCTTTGCTATTGCATCGAACGGTAGAGATTATGATAACATCTTCTTCACCTCCTTGAAATCCATCAACTGATCGGACACTGACACAGAAGTTGCTTTCGTTGTCTGAGCTGTACTTTTTACCCAGTTTTTCCTGAATTGCCGAAACTTGACCTTTGTACGGTGATATCACACCCACACTAACCCTTTGTTTGCTTGAAACATGACCTGCACATTGATCGCGTCCAATCTCAATGACGAATTTGATTCATTAAATGAGCTGACCAAGAGCAATCAACAAAGTTGCATGATTCATACCTCTGAAAAGTCTAGAAAGAATATGATCCACCACGGCTACTTCCATCATATTTCTTAGGCTATGCCCTTGACTGAAATCCTCTATTCCGTTGTCTATATTTATGAAAGAATAGGATCCATACATTTTATCCGGTAAAAGATGTCGTTCGTAGCTTCCTTCTTCAACATTTGGTGCATTTAAAATCTGGTTTTCGTAGAACTCCTTATTTGGGAATTGGCTAATTGAAGGATGCATCCTGTACTGAGCATTCAACAGAAGCTTCTTCTCGCCTAGCAATACTAGCCTCTCAAATAAACTTCTTCCAAATTCAGCATTCTCTGAAATCTGGAACATCATATATATACGAATTAACATGCATGTCTATTAGTAAAAGATACAATGTGTTTAATGAAATTGATGAAAATTAACTAAACCTTGCTATGAACCATTGCTGGTAGTTGCTTATCATCTCCTATGAGAACAGCGTGGCATACACCAGGAAGCTGCAGTGGAATAGCCGCCTCACATTCTTTAAGTTGAGCTGCTTCATCTATGACCACCATGTCTAGTTTCCCATGCTTGTGCATTTTAGCTGAGCTCGAAGCAGTGCAGAATATCAAGCGCGCATTGTCTAGGCAAAAACCCCGCATTAATTTTACAACCGAATCATGATCTTTGAGCTTTGGAAGGTCATTTTTGATCATGTCATTTAACTTTGCATCACTAATAAATGAAGGAATGGTTTTCAAGGTTCCAAGGCATTCTTCTCTTTTCATGCTAGTAATTCCTTGTAACCGGATCTCACCTAGGACTCTTACCATTTCCTGTACGGCGTGTAAACTGATACAAGAAGTTGGTAAGTGAGTGTACAGACCGTTAATACAGAACAGCAGTTTTGCTTCAAGAGAATCGTATTTCTTTCTTGCATATCCCTCAAAGCTTAGAGATTCAGTACTAGTACCAGGTTCCGTGCTCACCACACCTTTCTGATAATTAGTTATCTTCTCCTTCTTAATAGTTATTTTCTCCTTCTTTTTCCCTTTTCCTCTGTTGTGATTCTCCTTCTTGGTGTTGTCCTTCATAACACCCTTTGCTTTCAATTTGGGTGATTTCCAGTTTCCTTTTCCTCCCTTGCTGCATTCTCCATTAGCATGCATGCTACAGTCACCAGACTCACGACCGCCTCTTCTAAACTGCTGCAAGTATGTATTATACTGCTTTCGAGGGTCCTCAAGGAATGACACCATAGAGTCCAAACAATGCTTCAGACCCGTAAATGGTGAGAGACACTCAGCAAGAATATCAGTTCGATAATCAAGAAACACGTCTTGAAGTTCATGATCCTTATCATCCATAATGGTCATCCTTTTCTTATTCCCACTGAGGACAACATCTCCTAGTCCTACCCTCCCATCAGAAGAGGAGGGACGATCATTGTACGGACCAGATTTTAATTCCTTGACTAACAACTTCATTAAACGTTCGGCTATTTGAAGTATGGCCATGTTTGTAGGACCACAAGCTAGAGTCCTGCGGTTTGAACTTAAGAGCAGAAGCAGTAAGGATGCAACAGTGTTTGTCTTGCCTGTACCTGGAGGTCCCCAAATTAGCCTGAGTACATCATTTTTGTGGTTGTAGTTCTTCATGGAAATGATGCTCAGAACCGCAGATCTTTGTGATTCATTCAGGTTCAAGGAATTAAGTCTGTCCATCATACTTGGCCCTGATCCTCGGACATGATTGATATTTTCCAAAGAATGGCAGCATATAGACTCGTCGTTACTAACCTGTGAAATCTATAAAATATTTTTTTGTACGCAAATACGTATGCTTTGTTATCAATGGGATAAGAATCTATGTGGACTTAAAAAGTAACTAAATGGGATGGGATTTTAGTTATTACAAGAATATGGAGGGACTTACCGAAGTACTAGGAGGGTACTTAAGGACTCTTCCAATTATATTCAAGTTCATGCCTTTGGTGTACTCCAACGCGTCCCATATACGAAGATTTGTAGTCATGTTCATCAAGTAAGTAGCAAAGAGTGTTTGACATTCGCCATCATATAACCGATCAACATCGATTTCCCTAGACGCCCTGACTCGTACTTCATTGTAACTGTCGTCGTACACAAATCTTTGAACAAAAGCTAAGAGATAGTTACAAGGCGTCGGCATCACTTTATCTGTCTTGCTTAAATCTCCAGTGCAACGAGTTATAGCTTGTGTAATAGCAAAAATATCTCCGGGCTCAGGTTCGTACGCTTGATCTTCTCCTCTGCGGTTCTTTTCTTTTATAGAAATGTTGTAGTATAACTTCTTCGGGGGCTTGAAGCCTTTGGAGAATTCGATAGATGATATCTCACATGAAGAAGAGGATGGATTATTGTTCGCACATAATGCTTCAAGGCCTGCACACAGGTTCGATCGTGTTTCTTCTACAAGTGGAGTCTTGAAAGAGGTGAGGTAATCAGGAGGGGAAGAAAATGTCATTGGAATTTGCTTCACCTGCATTACTTAGTATTTTAAGTAACAGCAACTTATGGGTATTGACTAAAACACTAGCTAGTTAATTAATGAAACGTTATGCGTATTTAAAAAGATGGAAAATGACTAGTTTGATTTAGGGAACATATATATCGATAATCATTATGATCAGAAGATTGTTTTCAGTATCTATACCTTGCTTTTGTAGAGCTTGTTGTTAAGTGCGTCTCGTATAGTCCATGAAAATACAATATCCAACAAGCCTGGGCTCTGAAGGCTGCGGGAGCTGCCGCCGCCGCCGCCGCCGGACCGCGCGTCTACTTTACTCCAAGTAAAACTCTCCTCGCCGTCGTTTCTTGATGCCATGCTGATGAGATGTTTTATCTCCGCCGCAAATAGAATTATGCAAAAGTGGGAATTGTGAGGGATGTATCGTTGGCCGTTGTAACTGGGTGAGTATATATTGGGGTAGACCTCCCACGCAACATGGGGGAAATTGAGTATCCTTCACCTGCAAGGATTAAAAAAAAAAAACGAAAAGGGAGTGTTCGCTAATGTGGAGGCATTTATTTTTTGTTTGAATATATAGTTTGAGAAATATTTTCTCCCTTTCATAATATATGAATTATAGTTTAAAAAAATTATAATATAATGTCTATTACAAAAAATACAGAGTATTAAATATTTTATTGTCTATTTTGACATTTTATTTTTGTTTGTAATTATAAATAAAGTAAAAGTATTAATTAGATAAACATAATTAATTTAAGGATATATTGATGAATTCAGGTACCAATATTTCTATAATTTATTACTTCTTATTTTATGAAATGGAGAAAATAATATATTTAAAAAAAATGAACTATTTAAAATGACTAATATAGCTTTTCATAAACATATATTTAACAACTTCTTAATAAAAGTAAATAAAATATACAGTATAAAATATAACATTTAATTTATATTAATTTTTTTTAATATAACTTATTTATTAAAGTAACTTTTTGAAACAGGGAAAAGAAAAAAAAAAGATACCTAACGTGAAACTGAGCAAGGATTAGTCATTGTACGTTTTCCTTCTGAGGAAGTAAGTCACTGTTTGTAAACGTCTCCCAAATTTTGTTCCTGCTAAGGAAAACACGGAGGGGACAGGCGGCGCTTTTACCCTTTTAAGGACAAAGGTCGGTCAACTTTCCGCCCTCATCGTGTCACATTCATCTTCGATATTCTTGTTCCAGCGCTTTCTTGTTCTCTCTCCCGTTCTCCCTCGTCTTCAACTATCAGCTTTGTCATCTCAGCTACTCCATGCTCAAGACTTCTCGACTTCTTCTCCTCCATCTTCTGCAACGCTATTCTCCGGGCACCACCATCTAGCATTGGCGGCTATAAATGCCAATAATGAGTTCGACTTCTGATAATTTTTTTGCGGAACTTGATTGATTTCATTCTTAATTCATTGTAGTTGTTTGGTGTATGCTGGGCGATAAGACACCAGGCTACATCCAAACACAAAAGGGAGAGGAAAAGGGGTTAAGAAGTGGATGGCGTGAGGGAAAATGTGGAGCAAAATAAGGGTGGAGGGGGGGGGGGAACATGGTTCATTAACTTATTCTTCACCTTCCTCACGCTAGAGCAATTCAAATCCTCCATTTTTTTAATGTGCTTTTAAACTACCTCTTATGGAGCCAAAAAAAGAAGAAGAAGGGAAAGACAGTTTAGTATAGAGATAAAAGAAAATGAATTAGGTTGTCAATATTCTTGAACTTTATGTAAAAAAAGATGAATAATTTCTTCTAATTTTATAATCATTTTTACTTCAATCTATTCTGATCTAGTCCAGAAAGTGTTGATTTTTTTTTCTAGTTTGGTTTTCTATTGGTATGCTTAGATTTGTTCAGATCTATTTTAGATACTTTGATTTTTTTGAACTAGTCCAACGAATGTATATTTCATTCATATCTACCATTATTAGTTTAGATTCATGTTTCTTTCTTGTTTGTAATGCAAAAGGGGTCTTTGCTGATGGAGTAAAAAAAAATTTGCCAAACAAAAAAAATGACTTTAAAAAAACTACTAAAAAAATTGTTTTAGTTTTTGATGTGGAAGGTCCAAATTTAATTTTTTGTTTGGCAACCATACAACATACCTCCAAGAACACACACACACACACACACAAAAGAAACTTTGGCGGTGTTTATAAAGTATGCAATTTGTGATTTTTTTAAAAAAAATATATATGTTCCCTAATTTCAAGTCAAATGTATATCTATGGTAAAACTCTTGGCCCAAATACTTGGTAGATTTATTTATTTATTTATTGAATCTTTGTCCTGCGGTAAGATTTATCTAACTCTTTTAATATTTGTAAACTCTTGAATAAAAAAATAAGAGTAATTCGATTAATTGCATATTTATTGCTAAATATTTATACACAGTTTGGTGAATAGACAAAACTACAATAACTCAAAAAAAATAGATGATTTGTGCATATCTATATATCCATGAAATGCATATATAATTAGGTAAACATTCACCTAAATGCAATAGGTTATTCAATTCACCAAATCAAATTATCTATTCACAACAATTTTAAAATTTATACTTGTGAAAAAATTTTCTTCTTCCTTTAACTTTGGTATTTGTATAAACAAGTGATTAATTTTTATTTTCTATTGTATAGGACCTTTTTTTTCTATATTATTATAAAATTAGGGTAGTGATCAATGAAATAGAAAATTTTACGTGTTGAAAAAAATTTATTTGTTAGATTCCTATTATGCCATTACTATTTCAGAATCGAATACAGTATTTCTGTGGTAGCATAGAACGACTCGAGGTCAGCGAGGCCAGAACCTGCCCCGGCCATTTCTCGCAGTTTGGGCTATGAAGATGAAAGAGAACCGAGGAGGGAGAGAGAATGATGTTATGGTCGACAAATAGAGAAGGTTTAGGTTAATGTAAAGACAACACACAGCTGAAGCGATGCAATCTTTTTAGGTAATGATAAAGCCTTATTTCCGATCATAAACTGGCTAATGTAAGCTGAGTGAAGCAAATTGGGTAGACATGCACTGTTCTGAATCGTCAGAATGATTACGACTGTGAATCGATTCAACACGCCATGACATCGGCACCACCAAATCCCTGCAAGATATAGCATGTTACATACATACATGAAGTACGGTGTATATATATATATATATATATAGAGAGAGAGAGAGAGAGAGAGAGAGGCCTACATATATACGTACCCTTCAGATGATTTATATTGACACCGCTGAAAGGTATCCACCGTATAATTACCGTATAATTTCTGAATAGTCATTATAAGTCTATCAATCTTGGTTTCTGGTAAGACATCCCAAACTTTAATCACTTGTACCTGATGCCTTGAGTTCTCCACAAGATGAATATCAATACTCCAAATCAGAAATAGCTTCCCATTATCCACTTTATATTTCTCTACCTCTACCGGTGATCCCAAACACATCCTGATCCTATGATGACTAGAATCCAGTCCTTTCCATTGCTGACCGCGACGCCAACCATCTGCTAGTTTTCTCAATAGACACATGACATTTCTAAAAGTCTCGGTGCTTTCAATGTATCCCATTGATTTCCAGAATGTATCAGTAAACGAAATCTGCAGCAACCACGCATGCATCGAATTCAAATGTGGATTATTCATTTCATGGAAGATATCAGACATCACATATTTGCATAGTGCATCATATATATGCATATTGTATACCTTCCACCTTGCTTCGTCAAACCGCAGGAAACTTGAGTTAAGAAGAGCATGAAATTGGCGTGTCTGAATCAAGGTATGAAAGATAACTTCATGTAGCTCCTTATCTTCATCTGCATCGTGGTAACATCTGCGTTTCTCTGCATCGATCACGAGCTCCGTCCATATCGAGCGACTCTTAACTAAGGTTGCAGCATTCCCTAATATCCAAAGACAGTATCTGTACATGCGTATATAACATGGATCTCCATCAGAAGCAAATACTATTTGTCATTCAATATTGCATGGTTAGTAATTATTAGGCATTCCTTGCTCTGGTTAGAGCAACATTAGTTCTCTTTATGTTTGAAACGAAACCAATTGATCCTTTGCTATTGCATCGAACGGTAGAGATTATGATAACATCTTCTTCACCTCCTTGAAATCCATCAACTGATCGGACACTAACACAGAAGTTGCTTTCCTTGTCTGAGCTGTACTTCTTACCCAGTTTTTCCTGAATAGCCGAAACTTGACCTTTGTACGGTGATATCACACCCACACTAACCCTTTGTGTGCTTGAAACACAACCTGCACGTTGATCGCTTCCAATATCAATGACGAATTTAATTCATTAAATGAAGCTGATCAAGAGCAATCAACAAAGTTGCATGTTTCATACCTCTGAAAAGTCTAGAAAGAATATGATCCACCACGGCTACTTCCATCATATTTCTTGGGCTATGCCCCTGACTGAAATCCTCTTTTCCGTTGTCTATATTTATGAAAGAATAGGATCCATACATCTTATCCGGTAAAAGATGTCGTTCGTAGCTTCCTTCTTCAACATTTGGGGCATTTAAAATCTGGTTTTCGTAGAACTCCTTATTTGGGAATCGGCTAATTGAAGGATGCATCCTGTACTGAGCATTCAACAGAAGCTTCCTTTCGCCTAGCAATACCAGCCTCTCAAATAAACTTCTTCCAAACCCAGCATTCTCTGAAATCTGGAACATCATGTACATACGAATTAACATACATGACTATTAGTAAAAGTTACAATGTGCAAAATGAAATTGATGATAATTAACTAAACCTTGCTTTGAACCATTGCTGGTAGTTGCTTATCATCTCCTATGAGAACAACATGGCAAACACCAGGAAGCTGCAGTGGAATAGCCGCCTCACATTCTTTAAGTTGAGCAGCTTCATCTATGACCACCATGTCTAGTTTCCCATGCTTGTGCATTTTAGCTGAGCTCGAAGCAGTGCAGAATATCAAGCGTGCATTGTCTAGGCAAAAACCTCGCATTATTTTTACAACCGAATCATGATCTTTGAGCTTTGGAAGGACATTTTTTATCATATCGTTTAACTTTGCATCAGTAATAATAGAAGGAATGGTTTTCAAGGTTCCAAGGCATTCTTCTCTTTTCATGCTAGTAATGCCTTGTAACCGGATCTCACCTAGGACTCTTACCATTTCCTGTACGGCGTGTAAACTGATACAACAAGTTGGTAAGTGAGTGTACAGACCGTTAATACAGAACAGCAGTTTTTCTTCAAGAGAGTCGTATCTCTCTCTTGCATATCCCTCAAAGCTTAGAGATTCAGTACTAGTACTAGGTTCCGTGCTTACCACACCTTTCTGATAAATAGTTATCTTCTCCTTCTCCTTCTTCTTAATAGTTATGTTCTCCTTCTTCCTTTTTCCTTTTCCTCTGTTGTGATTCTCCTTCTTGGTGTCGTCCTTCATAACTCCCTTTGCTTTCCATTTGGGTGATTTCCAGTTTCCTTTTCCTCCCTTGCCGCATTCTCCATCAGCATGCTTGCTACATTCACCACCGCCTCTTCCAAACTGCTGCAAGTATGTATTATACTGCTTTCGAGGGTCCTCAAGGAATGACAACATAGAGTGCAAACAATGCTTCAGACCCGTAAAAGGTGAGAGACACTCAGCAAGAATATCAGTTCGATGATCAAGAAACACGACTTGAAGTTCATGATCCTTATCATCCATAATCGTCGTCCTTTTCCTATTACCAAAGAGGACCACATCTCCTAGTCCTACCCTCCTATCAGCAGACGAGGGATAACCATAGTAAGGACTGAAATCTAATTCATTAACTAACACCTTCATAAAACGTTCGGCTACTTGTTGTATGGCCATGTTTGTAGGAGCACAAGCTAGGGTCCTGCAGTTTGAGTTTAAGAGCAGAAAGAGTGAGGACGCAACCGTCTTTGTTTTGCCTGTACCTGGAGGTCCCCATATTAGCCTTAGTACATCATTATTGTGACTGCTATTTTTCATGGATATGATACTTAGAACCGCAGATCTCTGTGGCTCGTTCAGGTTGAAAGGAATAAGTATGTCCATCAAACTTGGCCCTGATCCTTGAACAGAATCAGAATTTTCAAGAGGATGGCAGAGTGTAAACTCATCCTCGCTACCCTGTAAAAGCCATCATGTTTTTATTTTCATACGTACATATAGTTAATCAGAAAAGAATAAGACGTCTTGAGATTTAATAAAATAGGATGACATATCAATTAATGCAAGAATACGGATGGACTTACAGAAGCTGGAGCAATTGAACGGTGCTTAAGAACTCTTCCAATTACAGTCAACTTCCTGCCTTCGTTGTACTCCAACGCGTTCCATATACGAAGATTTGTCGTCATGTTCATCAAGTATGTAACAAAAAGCGTTTCACATTCGCCGTCATATAACCGATCAACATCGATTTCCCTAGACGCCCTGACTCGTACTTCATCATAACTGTCGTCGTACACAAATCTTTCAACAAAAGCTAAGAGATAGTTACATGGCGTCGGCATCACTTTCTCTGTCTTGCTTAAATCTCCAATGCAACAAGGTATAGCTTGTGTAATAGCAAAAATATCTCCAGGCTCAGGTTCGTACGCTTGACCTTCTCCTCTGCGACTCTTATCCTTTATAGAAATGTTGTAGTATAAGTTCTTCGGGGGCTTGAAGCCTTTGGAGAACTCGATAGATGATATCTCACATGAAGAAGAGGATGGATTATTGTTCGGAGATAATGCTTCAAGGCCTGCATACAGGTTCGCTCGTGTTTCTTCTACAAGTGGAGTCTTGAAAGAGTTGAGGTAATCAGTAGGTGAAGAAAATGTCATTGGAATTTGCTTCACCTGCATTACTTGGTATTCAAGTACCAGCACCATATAGGTATTGACTAAAACACTAGCTAGTTCATTAATGAAACATTATGCGTATTTAATAAGATGGAAAATGAATAGTTGATTTAGGGTAGGGAACATTATACATCGATGATCATTATGATCAGAAGATTGTTTTCAGTATCTACCTTGCTTTTGTAGAGCTTGTTGTTAAGTGTGTCTCGTATAGTCCATGAAAATACAATATCCAACAAGCTTGGGCTCTGAAGGCTGCGGGTGCTGCCGCTGCTGCTGCTGGACGCTTCTACTTTTCTCCAACTGAAACTCTCCTTGCCGTCGCTTCTTGTTGCCATGCCGATGAGATGTTTTGTCTCATCCACAAATAGAATTATGAAAGATTGTAGCGGGTAGAAGAGCATTCAAGGAAGGGGAATGAAGTGTTAGGAAAGTAATCGACGGAGTTGCAAGTGGGTCACTATTATGATAAAACCTCCCGCAGGACATGTGGGAAATCGTAGGGTAATCTTTACGCTTTGTGTTAGCAACAATTCAGATCGTTTAGCTTACTCGGTATTACTTGTTAAAATTAATTATCTATAATAATTATTTTTTAAAATTAAATTAATTTTTTTTAAATAAATAATTATTGAAATAAATAGCTACAAACATAACATTAATTTTTTAAAAAGCATTATTAAATTCAAATTGTAGTATTTCTTAGTACAAGTTAATTTACTTTTCAAATGATGAAAATAAATCAAAAGTTGGCAATCAATCGTCAACACGAATAGCTTTCCAAAAGTGGTGCCTAAGAATACAGTAATAAGCTATGAGATACTTTAAAGAATACCCGAACACAAGTCATTTCATCTCCATTTTTTTATTATTAGAAAATAAGATCACCTTACAAAAGTTAAGACATTATTTTTTATATTTATCCTTATTTCTGTTTTATTTGTAAGTGTACTCATTATACTTCAATATTTTCTCTCTATTTTATAAAATGAAAAAACAAAAGGACTCATTTAAAATACTAAAATTATGTGTATCCACTCCTAAAAAAATGTAAACTATTGTAAAATAACTGCTTTTTATTCATTCTTTTAAAGTCCCTTATTAGATATTGCTCCAACCGTTTACATAAGGAAGTCCTTTTTAGGTGAATTATTTTTTATTTTAAAAAAATCAATGTTTATTTTTCAGTTTTACCCATACCTTTTTTATACATTAATTATCATTTTATTTTTTATTAAAATATGTATTTTTTATATAAATTTTATATTTATTATCTTATAAAATAGTGTGTAAATAATTAAAAAGACCTCGTTTTAAAAACAAAGTGAGTACTTTATTTTAAATGTGTGTGATAACGAACACATTCTTATATGTATACATGTTTACCATCATACATAGGTTATGAAATGTCAATAAATTGATAGAATCCATTTGCTATAGTGCATAAGATAATGTTAATGTGTCAAATCACTTTCCAAATACTTCATAGTTTGAAAATCAACATGATTAAAAATTCTATCAAAATAACATTAACACACTAACATCTCATTAATTTTATAGTTGTAAGTTTTGTTTATTCTTTGTAAGCCAGTATGATTACTTTAGAGAAAGTGAATAGAGTAGTTTATACAATAATGCCAAATAAAAAATTTATGAGAAATATGTAGAGTGATGAAAAATAATAAACCGCTTATAATGGTTCAAGAAACTCTAAAAATTTTCTCTACATTCATTAATAAAAGGTTTATCCTTTTGAATTTGAATTTCTCTTTATTAATAATGAGTGTTTGATGATAATTACTCATCTCGTGGTTTATGAACCTATAATTCTAATAAACCTCTAGAAGATGATTTATACTTTACACAATTATCCTTTCTTTATGACACTACAATTTCAATGACCTCTCTTAAGAATGTGAGCAAACACACAACTCTTCACTTGTGTTTGAGATTATGAGCTAGAATGGATACAATAAGAATCATTATTAGATAGCATATAACAACAAGTAATCACTAGTGAAGATTTTAATCTAGTAAAAGAAACAATAATAAGTATATGAGAACTCTAGCTAAATATGAAGAACAAATTGAGAACTAAAGAACCTTAATTTGGATTTAAAAGTACAAAATACAACTTTCTTTGATTCCTTATAAGGTGTGAAAATGTGTGAAAATGATTATTTTAAAAAAGATTTGCTAGTTTGATTGATGTTAATTAAAGTTAACAACTCTTATTTATATTTATAAAAGATAATAATAATAAAAGCTACTAGCCGTAGGACATAAAAAATTATTCCAACAATCAAATTACAATGAAAAGAAAATCTCAAAAATGTCCAGACTAGTTGATCCGTTTTCAAACTAGTCGACTGGTTTGGAAATAAGTCGATGGATTTTAAAACTAGTTGATCAATCAACTTGTTATTAACAATACACATCTTTATTAAAAAAAAACATAACTTAAACTACAAAATTGAAAATTGAGTGACACCTTTTTTGATGTAAAGTATATATATTAAGTTTTCCAAAGATATATTATTAATCCAAAAATAATATCTATAAAATTTATGGTAAAATTTTCAAGTCTCATAATATGAAAAATTGCTTAAAATGTAATTAATTTAAGATAAAATTTTGCACTAAATACTTGAATATATTTTTGATGTATGAAATCACTTTAAGATCTCTCAAAAATTAATTTTGTATAAGATTAAAAATATCAAATCATTGGAAAATCTAAGTTCTCAATATGTAAATTATATATACATAAAACCTAATAATATAACATACTCTTTGAAGTTTGAGTCATAGTATCTTGAGCATATTTTTTTATCCTTTCATGGTTTGTGTATTCCACATATAAAATTAAAGTACTTGAAGCTAGAGTCTTATTTTTTCCTCCTTCTTGATTTTTGACTTGTGCTTGGGATTTAATTTGTAAACTTGACATCTTTAGCACTCTTTCACTTAGTTAAGTGTTGAATACTTTAAATTTTTTCTATGATACACATGTACACTTAATAAGATAAGTAAAATTCATAATTAAGTTTGTTATCATCAAATGAAAAGTTGTTTAACCTATGAGGTCAACATTCTTGCTAGTAACGAGCTTCTTCATTGGAAATGTACACAAATCTATAGTTAATAAGAGCATATAAATTAAGTGAAAAGATTATTTTTGTCAAAATAAAAGCCTAGAAAGCATTTGGAGAATACTTAAAAAATAATAACATGAAAATAGAGTGGAATGAAGGGAGTATCTAATCATTAAAACAAAATTGAGTGATGTATAATGCAATGCTTATTATTTAACAATAAAGGCTTGTTTGATATGTAGAAAATAAGAGGGGAGAATTTACCACTATATTTTACATGTCTTTTTTAATCTATCCAAATTGAGAAATACACCCATTTTAGGTCTTTGTTTGGAATAAAATGGGTTCTCTTTTAAAATATTTTTTTCATTCCTAAATAGATCATTTAAGAGATGTAAAATGATAATGTATATTTTCTACTCCTATTACCCTCATTCAAATGAACACTGGAAGGTAAGTGTTCCCTAGACAACGTGGAAAATATAGTATTTCTACTAAGTGCTTAATTAGTATAAGGTTAATAAGAGTGAAAAATAGAATCCTAAATTCTATGTCTTTTGAATAGTACATTTGGAAATAACAAAAATATTTTAAATATCCACCCATTTTGGCCCAAATAAAGATCTAAAATAGATTTTTTTCCAATAAAATTATTATTTTTATTTACATAAGCTATATATGTTAGATAAAATACAGGGATAATTTATTCACCTCCTATTACTTCCATACCAATTAAGCAGTTAGTGTACATGATTACACCATTATCTTTTTCCTTTTAACTTCTATTACAGCCAAACATGCCAAGGGTACACAATTACACCATTAGGAATTGTTTCAAACACATGGAGCTAGTACGAATAAGCTCAGGTATTATTCTCATTTAGAAATATACTCTATAAAACAATGAGAGATTGAAACATATATATATATATATATATATATATATATATATATATATATATTCCTATAATGTTTTCCTTCTTCTATTGAGTGCACATGAGTATTTTCTAACAAGAAAAGGAAAAACACTAGTATTTGATGTCGCTAGTGCACTTTTGTTTTTATAGAAAAGTTCACTAGATATACCATTAAGAGCTATAAATTTAAACTTTATTGAGTGTCCAAATATACTCATTATATAAACCATCCTTATAATATTATGGAGATGAGCTTTCAATAAAAGAACTAATGGTGGTATAAGATTATCATTGATCATTTAATGTGGATGCCCATGCTATGCACAAATATTTTTAAATAAATAGGACTGTAATTACATAAAGATAAAATGTTTGGGATTTCTTCCAACTAAGTATGAGATCTATTAAAATACTCCAAGCATTCCAAAGAGAAAGTTATAATAGTGCAAATTATTATTCAAAAAAGTTTTAGACAAGTTAAGAGCTAACTTCCACTTTTCTCCTTATTTTTTCTATTTCATATATATACATGAATTGTTTTGTCGTTTTTAAGAAATAGTATAAATATAATCTTAAGGTTAATTTTATTATTTTCTTAAAAAGTTTGCAAACCATTAAAGTTACTTTTTTTTCTTTTATTGAAGAAATGGTATTATTTATATATAAATATGGTATGTTATGCATTGTATTTATTAACATACACCATTATAACACCCTAAAATTTACTACATAATTTTTTTTTGCGAAAGCATAATTTTACAAAATTAGATGTTACATCCATACTCCATATAAGTTCAGCTTACCATACCATTCTCATATCAAATGTGAGCCAAAATGTTTAAACTTTTAATAAGATAAAAGAGAACAAAAGGAATTTTCATAAATCTTAGATTATAGTTTACAAATAAAATTTTGAGTATAATGTAACCAAAATAAAACAAAAGGGATTCAATAAAAATGAGAGTCCATAAGATATTCAGAAAAAAAATGCTAGCTATCCTATAATATAGTCTCTACGTCTAAGCTCCAACACTCATCTACAGGAATTGCATCATAACTAGTAAAATCATCAAAGTAGTCTCTAGAATCCTACACATCAACACTTAGATCATCTACTCGTGAGAATGTGTAACACCCATGAAAATGAATATTAATACTTCCATGTTGAGTAAGGTAACAATACAAGTTATAAGAAAAGGGGCATACCTAGCGAATAAGGTCACATGGAAAAATTATACATGAAACATAATTATGACATAATAAGATTCAAGAGAGGAACTGAGAGGGTTCTATGATAAATGATTATGTGTTCCAATTATCTAGTCTCTAAACTTCAAGATCCCACTATTTATAATTGGCGAGATGATATCAATCAATAAAAAATAAGGGCATAACTCTTCTGGCCACTATTCTCATTCGGTAAAACAGACTAGTACAACCCTAAGGATAACGCTCATGGTCATTATTCTCGTCAGGTGGATCGAACTAGTACATCCATAGAATAAGGATTTTGGCCATTATTCTCATCTAGTAGAACGAGTTGGTAAAATCCCAAGGCCTAAAAATTATTGCCACTATCCTTTTTTAGTGGAATAAATTGATGCAAATTGGGGCATAATGCTTCTTACCGTTATTCTCATCTAGTGGAATACAAATTGGTATTGAATCTGTTTTCTTTTACTTTATATATTGATTTATTAATAGATTGTTGGTTATATCATTAATATCATGAAAACTTAGCATAATAAATAGGGTACGTAAAACACAAACAAAGGTAATGTAGATAATTCCATTAAGGAAAAGAACCCAAAAGCCCTAGTGAAATCCTATTTTTACAAGTCAAGCGTAAGTTCTTCCATGAGATTCACCCAACCACAAATTATATCAAATCATCCTAAAATATCATTATTAGAATGATATACAAAATTTAAGTTCTAAATCTAATGCCTCACATATGTGATAACGAGCCTAACCCCTAGGATTACTATTTTTAATTTAAGTTATTTTCTCAATTTATTAGACTTATGCAACTCATAATTACCCCAAGTATTTTTTTTTTGGTAATTAATAAAAAATATTATTAAAACCAATAAGAAGAGATTACATCAAGAGTTTCAAGAGTAGCAAACTAGAGGGGAGAGTCAAACTCCTTAGTTAGCATTCCTACTTCCCCTACTACTAATACAATGATTGAATCTAATGTGAAAGCGCTTTATAATATCCTTGACCATGTGAGTTGGGTGTTGAGTTAAGCCGCTGAACATAAAAGAGTTTCTACATCTCCAAATCCCATAGATGACTTCTCCAAATAGGGCCTTAGTACACTTAGCACCTATGTTGTTCTTTTTTTTGCACTGTGCTGCAGAATGAATCAGTGCATCCCAAGTCTCAGCCATGATGTCCATAACCATCCTATTCTTGATCAAACCCCAAACTGTCCTAGCATAAAAACAATGTACAAACAGGTGGTCCATTGATTCTGTTTCTTCAGCACAAATACTACATTCAGGGGGTACCTGTAGGTTCCATTTTCTTAACTTTTCTCTAGTTGGGAGGCACCTGTGACAAGCAAGCCAAGTAATGAAGGAACATCGAGGTCTTCCAAAGTGGTTCCAAACAAGGGGAGCCCAATGCTTCTTATTTTCTTTGTACCTGAATAGTTCATAAGCCTTATTGATGGAATAAGAAGTTGTGCCATATTTACCATCAATAATATGCTGCAGGAGAAGGGGTCGAATGTACATAATATTTTGATATAGCCAGGAGTGATAGGAGTAAACTCTGGCAGTAGCTGTATCTTTATGTTTTAGGTAAACACCATGCACCCACTTAATCCAGAGACTTTCTTTATTGAAGATGATCTTCCACAACCACTTCCCCAATGCTGCTTTATTCCAGCTTTTTAAATCAATCAAACCAAGGCCTCCCTCCTCCTTGGGAAGACACAATATTTTCGAGGCAATAGGATGTTTATGTCCAGTGCTAGACCCAGACCAAAGGAAGTTTCTCCAAATACTCTTGATTTGTGAGAGAATACCATGGGGGAGAGGGAGTATTTGTGCCCAAAAATTTTTAATCCCTTGGAGCACAATAGAAATCAATTGGGATCTACCTGCATAGCTAAGATATTTACATGTCCAATTTCTAATCTTGGCCAACAGCTTGTCAATAACACATTGGTAGTGCTGAGTTTTCAAACAAGAGGTAGCTAAAGGGAGTCCCAAATATCTGAAAGGAAGAGATCCTTATGTACAACCAAGATATTCAGTAATGTCTCTCTTTACCCTGTCACAAACCCCAGCACAAAAAACTGAGCTTTTGTTAGGGTTTGCTGTGAGTCCTGAGCACTTGGAGAAATTGTCCAGGGTGGTCTTTAGCTTTACAATAGAAGTAATATCTCCCTTGCAGAAAAGAAGAAGATCATCTGCAAAACTCAAGTCAATAATCTCCATTTTCTTACAACTAGGGTGGCCATGAAAATAGTTTCCAGAGTCTGTGTAAGTCCCTATGAAGATATTCCATACATAATACAAACAATTATGGGGATATAGGGTCACCCTGTCTAAGGCCTCTCCTGCTCATAAAAGGTTTAGTTAAGGAACCATTAACACTTATGGAGATGTTGGCAGTTGAAATACATTGGATAATCATGTCCACAAATGTCCAGGGGAATCTCATAGTTTCCATTACCTTCTTTATGAAGCTCCATTCAATAGTATCATATGCCTTTTGGAGGTTAACTTGAAGGAAACTTCTAGGACTGACATTTTTCATAGAATAATGCTTGATAATATCTGCAACCATAAGAACATTGTCAAAGATCACACGACCCTTAATAAAAGCAGCTTGAGATGTGTCTATGAGTTTACCCATCACCAATTGCAACCTATTAGCCAGAATTTTAGAAATGATCTTTTAGAGGGTGTTACAACATGCTATAGGTCTGAAATCTTTTATCTTCATAGCCCCTGGGCATTTGGGAATGAGGGTAATGGCTGTGTTGTTTATTTGTTTCAGCAGCCTTCTATTCCTCCAGAACTCCTTCACTACTGCCACTACATCTTCTCTAATGACTGCCCAGGATTTTTTGTAAAAATAAGCATTAAATCCATCCGGGCCTGGGGCCTTATAGTCACCCATGGAGAGAACAGCATCATGAACTTCCTGGCTTGTAGGCTCATAGGTTAGAATTTCAGCATCTGTGGGGTTTAATAAAGAACCTTCTAGAATGACATCCTCTTCAATCCCCTGGATTGAGTTGTTATTTTGACCAAGGAGGTTCCTATAATAGCAGACAACCTCTTCTTTAATGTCCCAGTCACTGGTAAGCTCTTGATTTTCCTCATTCAACAAATTAGTAATACGATTCCTGTTTCTCCTCAGTTGAACATTAGCATAAAAATACTTAGTGTTGTGATCACCCAATTGGATATGCTGGATATGGGACTTTTGTTTGAAGAAATATTCCTCTTCAGTAGCTCTTCTCTGCCAGGTGATGTTTGCCTCCCTTTCCTCAGCAATAAGGTTATGATTAAGGGGGTCCAGCATTGTTAATTCCTTGCATTTCTGCCAATGCAACCATGCTTTATGGGCTTCAATAGAGACATGGCCATTGCTGCTATTGTACTGTTTTAGCCTCTACTTGAGAAGTTTTACCTTTGATACAACTTGAAAAGCATAGCTCCCCTGGACATTTGACTCCATACATTCTTGAACAATTGGGTTGAATTCCTCTCTATCAGCCCAGAAATTAATGAATTTGAAAGGTTTACTCCTGGAGACTTGCTGAGAATTTAAGTGGAGTATCAAGGGATTATGATCTGAAGTTGGGTTATGCACATTATCCACATAGCTCTCTGAAAAACAATCCAGCCAAGAGTCATTTCCAAGGATCCTGTCCAACTTACAATAAATTCTCTGTTCAGACTTATGTTGGTTGCACCAAGTGTAAATACACCCATTATAGTAGATATCATCTAAACCACAATGCTGGATACACTTGACAAACTCCTCAATATCTCCAGGGTCTGTTTTCCCTCCAAGTTTTTCCTCAGCCTTGCAGACCACATTAAAGTCACCCATTACAACCCAGGGATTAGTAGTCTTGCATTTTAGATCATACAGCCATTTCCATAGGGCATTCCTCTGTTAACCTATATTATGTGCATAAACAACATTCATATCAAAAAGTTGATTGAGGGTCTTAATCTGCACATGGCAATGGATACCTTGATCCATGGACTGAGAATAGGTGATATTATAGAAATTTGGATCCCACATAACCCACACCCTGATGACAATGATAATTATGAAGCACCTCTCAATGAAGACCTAAAGAGGAAAGGACTTTATTAGCATTAAACTATTTAACACGAGTTTCCACTAGCACTAAAATACCAAGCTTCTAATTTGACACAAGGTTTTTCACAGCCTTGTGTTTGAGGGTTTTGTTCAACCCTCTAATGTTCCAAGTGGCTAAGTTCATAGAGGCCTTGAGAGGCCCTCATGTACTCCTCCCCTATCCACATCACTAGCTTCAAGCTGAGCCATTAATTCTCTATCAAATTGCATTGATCTAGCTGGGTCCAAGGGAGAGGATAGAATAATAGGGTCCTAGGTCTTTCTTTTCCCCTTGTCTATTTGAGTCACAGGTTGAATATGTTCAAGTCGAGGAGTTAAGTAGTTTTTTTTATCCCTGGATTGGGTTATCCAAAGTACCCTGCTTTGTCAACACTTTGTCTGCAGGTATTCCATGACTCTGCTGATATGTGTCATGTTCTGTGTCATTTGTAGTATCCTGTGGAACAAGATCTTTACCAGTGTTGGTTCCAGTAGAGGGCTGTTCCTTTTTGACCCATGTCTGTTTGGCAAATTTCTGAGACTTACACATGGCTATGTCATGACCCATTCTATTACAGAATGTGCAGAAGAGAGGTTTCCATTCATAATTTACATGCTGTAATCTAGATGTGCCATTGGGAAGGAGAATTTCCACTGAATTAGGAAGTGGTTTACTGACATTCACCTCCACAAGAAGTCTAGGATAAGATATCCTCTCCCTAGATGCAGTAATAGCATCTATGCAAATGGGTTTACCCAGAATGCTGCCTATTCTACTAAGAGAGTTTACAGCCCATAAATGCAGTGGTAAACCAGGGAGAGTGATCCAAAGAGGCATAACAAGCCAGTCATTTTTGTTCAATTGAAGTTCAGGGCTCCATTTCCTAATCAGCATTGGTCGAATCCCAAATGACCAATATGGTCTTGATATAACCTTCTGCAGAGTTTCCTGATCTTGAAATCGAAAAAGGAAATGCCCTTGATCATGGCTTAGTATCTCTGGTTTAGGGCCCAAGGAAGACCAGTGTTGGGAGACAAAACGCTGCATGTGGGAATAGGAGGGTGGAGTGCCAGCCACAAAGCCAATTAGAGTATTTTGCCAACGTTTGCTTTCATCCTGTATATCCTCCACTGCTAGCTGCACTTTGGAAACCCCTTCAATAATCATGGGTGGAATAAATTGGAGAGACGTTCCTGATTCTGGTAGACGGTTCAAAAGAATAGTATCTCTCCAACTACGCTTAGGGCCTTGTTGATTCAAATCAATGTCTATATCAGGCTGATGATCCATAGAAGGAGGTTGAGTCGATACAATTAATTGATTCCTCTGGCTGACGGGGGTCGAAATAGGGGGAAAATGGTTTTCATTCCCGTGAATTTGTTCTACAGATGATGGGGATTGAAGTAAATCGTGAAAAGATTCACCATCATTCTGGTCGACAGAATTTCCCTCATCCGCCCTAGCAATCGTGATGGATTTTGAAATTGATTCAACATTTAGAGACAGTTCCTTCCTATCCAAATCCTGAGTCACCGAGGAAGACTTTGCCTTCAAAGATTTCCTCTTCCCCATAATCGGCGACACTGAGCAAGAACCAGTTCACCAACGACGACGAATCAGCAAAAGATGGGGAGAGCGTGCGGCGCGTTCTCTATCGGCATCTTTCTTTAACATTGTAATATGGATGTTTACCCCAAGTATTTCACATAACATAATTAACATGTTTTGAACCAATAATACTTTAGACATGTCTAAATTCTTTATATTAACCCAACTCACCAAAAATACTCCTGTCTTGCTTAAACACCTCAAAACCTTTTATTAAGTAATCGATGTCATACTCAACCTACTCTCTATCATGTTATGCATGAAATTAATTATAAGCCCTCCATTATTAACATGTCATATTAATTTCCCACAAAGCCCTTAAAAGAGAAAAATACCTTTAATATAGCAACCCACCAAAACATTTCAAAAAACTCAGTGAGTCTTAACATTATCAACCCCAACTTTTAACATATTTCACCACAATAATACTTAAACATATTTACATCCCACTCTTCATAACTCAATAAAGATAATATATCATGCCAATATTCTAGGGTCACAAGATAAGGCTTAAACAAACAATATCAGATAAGCTCATACTTTCGCATAACATTCATACTTCCATAATATGATACAATAAGATCATTGTATAACATCAACAACATTTTTCCCAAAATAGATTATAACTACATGATTTCAAGTAGAGAAAGCATATTAACATAATATTGTATTCAATAAACACACAACATTGAAACCCCTTAATTCGTGACATGTATCCTTACCCAAATGTCACTATTCTCTAAGTAAGAAAAGACCCTAAGTCTCTTTCTCCAAGACCATAAAAAAGATTGCATAAAAACAAAGAAAAAACCCATGGCTAGAACTATAACACCCCAAAATTTACTACTAAAAATTTTTATTTACAAAGTTAAGCGCGAAAGCTAAAACAATAAAAACAAAAGGGTGTTACCGCCACACTTGATATAAGTCTGGTTTTCTCTACCATTCTCATACCAAGTGCTAAGGCTAAAATTATTATTCCACTTAAATTAATATCATGATTACAGAAATCAGGATAGAGAGAACGTCAGATAAATACCGTGCTAATTAAAAACAACATTAGCTGTTTAAAAAACTCGAGAAAGAAATTACAAGAGGACACGAGGGTCCAAATACAACTGGAAATAAGATAGTAAAAGAAACACCGGATAACCCTATGCTCTCAAATCTGAACTACCAGCATTGACTGAACTCGAAGGCTGGCCTGCAAAGTCCACTGCCCATTGAATAGGCAGGGGTCCACAAGAATGAACCCTTCAATACTACAGTACTGAGCAACCCTTTATACCAAACTAATATGATAAAAATAGCATGGAACACATGTAAGGCATACAACTAATCATGGTATAAGACATATACATATACATATGATGATTGAGATACACTAATCATTTAGATAATCAAATTCCATCAAGGTCACGTACTACTCGTATTCATTCATCTGAAATAACTAAACTTATTAATGAACATTTCAGAGATACTCTCTAAAGAAATAAATAAAACCCAACTTCAGCATAATTCATGTCTCAACATAAATCCCAAACAATTACATACATTACAAGTACGTTCACAGGTACAACATAATAAAAATTCCACGACATCACAGGTATATGGTGTGACCGTAGCCGGCACGCAATTTAAACCCTCTTGTTGTCAATTTTAGCACTGGTAAATAAGGGTATCGTTCTAGCCGGGGATTGAGAGGGCTCACCTCTATCTAACTAGCTTAAAAATAATAAAATAACACACAAAATAAATAAACAAGAAAAATATAAATGGGGGTCTAACAAAATAATAAAATAATAAAAAGAATAAATAAAATCAAATAAACTAATAATAAAAATAATGGAAAATAAAGGGAAACCACAGATATGAGAAATATGTTAGGGAAATAAAAATCCACCACTAGATTAGGTCAAAATATAATATTTATTTCTAAGTCAATATTTAATCGTGAGAAAGAGATCGACCAAGTTGCACACCAAACGCAGGTCCATACACCTTATATTACTTCCCTTAATTAATTAATACGACCACGTGCCTATATTAACCCTATTAAATACTAGCAGTATAGCAGCAACAAGCGGCTCCTATATTTAACTAGATTTAATGCATTAAGTATAAGTGGAAGGCTATCAATCTAAGTACCCAGACTAGTACAAAACGCATGTCTAGCTGTATTTCCTATCCTTGACCCACACGTATCGAAATGTTTTACCACTACGGTTAGAATCACAAAACGATTAGGTGAATTGTTATCTAACCTAGCGGCAATTTATACACATAAATTCTAGTATATTTAGATGGTCACCTCGCAGGCAAATAATCTTACATACTGTCACTTATGAGGAACTAGAACAAGGCATGCACCAAATAAACTATACTTGATAGAATTATATATATAAGCGATAGCAATTAACATAGAGTCAAGAAACAATCTCACGAAACAAAGAAAATAAAATTATAATTCAAATCCTAATCCAGGGTTTCAAATTATTCCCTAACAATAAATAATCAGCTAACCATAATTAAAGAATTAATAACAGAGAAATATATATCTAAAATATAAATTAAAAATAAGAGAAAGAAATAACCGGAATAAATTTTGGATAAAAGATCAAGAATTTATTCAGATAAAAATTAATTTTATCTTAAATAAATTCTACCGGTATTAAATTCTTCCTCAAAATTTTCTTCCTTGTTTGGTTTGATTTCCATGCAACAATTTATTTTTCTTTTTCTTTTCCTTCGGCTGACACTGACGGCTGACGCTCGCTGCCGCGCTGCAGCCTCGTTTCCTCGGTTTCCGTGCGTGAGTGACGCGCCCTGTCTGGCCTCCATTCCCGCACGACTTCCGTGCCCAGCCGCACACTCACGACTCCTCTCCTTCCGTGCCTGTCTTCCCCGTTTGACCGAGCCTCCAAAGGCTCTGTCGCACTTTTCTCCCGAGCCTATAAAGGCTCTCGTACCTCACGTCCTGCGACTCTGCCGCCTTTCGACGTCCCTCCTCGATTTGCGTCGTCTACCTTTTATAAACTTTCGTGCTGCCCTGATGGCTCCTCCATGCGGCAGCTGTGTTTTCATTCATTTCATGCGGCTGCCATGTCAGCCCTGCTGCGTCCTTGTGGCCCCTCCTTCGGCCGACTTCATTTCTTTTTCTTTTGTTTTGTGCTTCAATCGCCCACGTCAGCCCTGCGCCGAGTCTTCTTCTTTGACTCTTCTTTTCCTTCTTTGCTGACTGTCCGACTCGTTTGGTTTAGTTTTGTTACAAGCCTTTGGGCCTTCGGCCTTTGGCCGTTGGTCCAAAGGTCGAAATCTTTTTTCTTCTTCTTTTTTTATAAAACCTACAAAATAAAATTCAATAAATATTAATAAATAATATTTTACTCTAAATTTACTTAATTTATGTCATTTTAGCTCAAATAATAATTTTTATGTAATTTTTACCACTTAAGCATGAAACAATAATTATTCCCCTATATTGGCTAAATAAACTACCAAAAACTAAGATTATAAAGGTATAAAATGTGTCAAAATATGAACTCATCAGTATACTCACAGACATAATACCAACACAGGTAGGCACGAAGGCTACTATCAAATCCATAGATAGGCACAAAGGCTACTACCAAAACCATATAAAACCTCAAGTAGGCACAAAGGTTACTACTGAAACCACAGGTAGACATGAAGGCTACTACCGAAACCTCAGGTAGGTACGAAGGCTGCTACCGAAACCACAGGTAGGCACAAAAGGCTACTACCAAATAATTCAATAATCCGATAATCATTATTTCCATCAAATCATATCATTTCCATTTTTATTTATTTTCTCGAGGGGAGATCAATCAACCTAAAGACACAAAGGTACTCCAGTCATACCGGTGCACTAAGGCAACATAGTATCCTACCGACAATCAACTCAAGGACCCAAAGGTACCCTGGTCGCACTAGTACACGAAGGTAACATAGTACCCTACCGATAAGGATACCTAATCCATAAGTATGCATACCCCTTATTAATTCGCAGAACATAATAGAGTAAGATGTAGGGCCTGTCTGGGGCACTAAGGCACACCAACAAAAATCCAATATCAACCATGGGCTAAACCACGTCATTAGGATAGTGAACCCTAGGAGCCACCATTTCTGATCTTGAGGTCTTTTATTAAGGTGACCACGAAATCGCATATAATACAGATAAATTCAGTTTCCATACTTAACCATTTTTATTTATTTCTAATCATCCGAGGCAGCCACAATCAAGGTCAATATCAAAGCCAACATTAATATATATTAAGGCCATCCTAGGCTCAATTATTCACATTTGAACATTTTAGGTCAAAAAAGACAAAAATACCCCTAAGACTAAAAATTCCGAGATACTCATCTATTTAAATACTAATTCCATTTTATTTATTCATCTACCATGAAAAGGATAAAACAACATAATTAAATTATTCATTACACAATTTAGATTATTAGATATGTCAAATGACCATTTTGCCCTTATACATAATTTTGCACATAAAATCCTTTTCCACACCTTTAATCCATCCAAAACACATACTCACATACTCAACAACAACTAATACATATTAAACATGATTTTCAAGATAAATATCATAATACATAAAAATGACTAAATTGCCCCTAGGGCACATATCCATAATAATTATTCCATAATTCTATCTAAGCATGCTCAGCCTATTATTTTATTCATAATTATCATACAAATTATTTTTTATCATTAGAATCATTTTAATCATACTTTCATACTCGACATAATTTATATGAGATAACATGTTTAATTTATCTATTTTCATGATAATAATAATTAACACATAATTATATCGAAATAAATCATGCTTAACATATTTCATCCATCGAAAATCCTAACGTACTATCACGCAATATTTATAATTTTAGTAAGGTATAAGAGTTACCTGAATTCTATCAAAAACGCAAAAATAGCAGTATCCTACTAAAGTTATTGGATCCCGCTAATCAACCTTTTGTACCTAAAAATAATACCAATTTTTTTGAATTAATATCTATCAGGTAAAATAATAATTACAATATAAAAATATTTATTTTTTAAAAATTACCAAAATACCCATATATTTAGTATATATACCAAAATATTATAACATACACAAGTCACAACTCACATTGCATGCGTAGCGTGAGCCATGCGTGCAGGAAAAACAAGGGCAGCTTGGAGGTTGGCCAGCAGGGATGGATCGGGGGCTGTTGTTGCTAGCTGAGGTGGGGAGAAAGAGAGGAGAAAGGTGGAGCTAGTGGCGACGGTTGCTGTGGGCTGAGGACGGGGGTGATGGAGGTGTTGCGGTGGTGTGGGTTGCACAAGATGAGAGGGAGATGCAGAGGGGGAGAATAGTGGCTGGTGGACGATGTTGCAGGTGGTGGAGTACGAACTAAAGGAGCCAAGAGGAGAGAGGGAGTAGGGGGCGATGGTTCGGTAGTATCTAGGTGACGTGGTGCCGCGGGAGTGCGATGTGGAGGTAGAAAAAAAAGGGAAAGGAGCTACGATGGGCTGGGTGCTAGGAGGCAGGGTGGCAGCTGGTTGAGGGTGGTTGGGCTTGCATGATTGGTTTGGGCTAGTGCTGCGGGCGCTAGAGATTGGTTGCTGCGATAGGCAATGGGGGTGGTGGTGACCGACACTAGCTCACTGGGTTACTCGATGGCTAGCGGTGGGCATGCGTGGTTGCTGGTTTAGGGGTTGGGGTTGGTGCAAGTAGGGTGGCCGGGTGTCGTGCGGTCGGGGGTGCGCTGGGGATCGAAGGTAGGATAAAAGTGCACTAGGACTACAAGGGAGAGGTAGGGGCGTTGTTTAGTTAGGTTTAGCAAAAAGAATTTGGAGGGGGATGCTGGTAGGAATATTGGGGGGAAAGGGTTGTTTGCTTGGTGGAATGTATGTATGTGTGTGCATAGTGTGTAAGTGTAGCATGTATATGTGTGCATAAATGCAGAGATGAGGCATGCATATGTATATAAGGCAGAGGATGAGTTAGTCAGAAAATGAGGGAGACAGAAAATTATTCAAGGAAGATATTTGGGATACAGTAGAGGGTAGAGTAGGGGATAAATTAATAGGATAGGAATATATTTATTTAATTTTAGGTTTAATTTTGTAGAAAAATAATTCGAAAGAATTTATTTGAATTAGGATAAGTTTTAAAAATAATCAGAAAGAGTAAAATAATCAAAAATAATTCTTAGGAAATTATTTTTGGATTATGAATTAAAAGATTGTTAATAAAATAATTTAAAATAAGATTTACAAGTAAAAACTAGGATTAATTTAAATAACCTAATTTCTATCAAAATTTTAATCTAATTAAAATTATACTTAAACCATCAAAATAATACGAAAAATAATAACACTTTTAAAATTAAATATCCTAAAATAATTATTTTAATTAATCATACAATTATTAATTTATAAATAAGATTTTTCAAAATGGGGTATTACAAGAAGCATAGGAAAATTATTAAGGAAAGTTAAGGTGAAAGAGGGAATAGAAGACAAGAAAACCAAAGAAAAAAAGGTAGATAGGTGTCTGAGGGAGGTGCCCTTTGATAGGGATGAATTATGTGAGGAGCTCATGCTAGTAAAGGGGAGTAACATTGGGCTTTCATGTTTCTAAAGGGGTATAACGTGAGTTACTTATGTTGGGCAGGGGATTACGGCGTGATGGTCGAAGCTACTAAGGGGTTATAACGTGAGTTAATCATGTTGACGCTATTAAAAATTGAAAGAAGGGAAGTGATGATCATGGAGTGAAGGTTTGGTCATAGTTGGGGATTATGGTTTGCTTAACCAAATAGAAGCAATTTTAGTTGAGGTAGGGAAAGGAACCATACAAGGATGAAAAACTAGGGAAAAGAAGAAAACAGAAAGAAAAGGTAAAAGGGAAAGAATGTCTGTATAAATTTACTTTTTTTTTATTTACTAATGATCAACTTTTATAGTACTAGTTTTTCATAAATATTATGTTATAATGCTTATATTGTATAAGAAAATGACAAATTACCCACCAAAAAACTCATGTTCTTTCATCGTTATAATACGAATGATGGTTTACAAATCAACCAATGTTATTATCAATGAATCTTGTATATTATTTACCAAAAAAAAGTGTGATTCTTGGCTTTTCTTTTTGCACTTATTAAATAATATCATGTAATTAAGTGCACAATGAGTGACCGTCTCATTAAATTTACTAAATCACCAACCTACATTTATTAATTCATTAGTTTCATAATGTAAAACATATTAATTTATTATTATTATTTTTACAATATAAGTAATTCTATAAAAAGTAAGAGTATTATATAATTTTTTCCTCTTTTTTCTATCTATAATTCAATACTTTTAATATTCCTGTAAAAACCTAATATGCTTTATATTATGAAATAGAGAGAGTAGTATAATTAAATTGTGGATCAACTAATTTGATCATCAATTTTTTAGGGACGCCAATATAGGTTTACAATTGCTATTTTTGATTGAATTTTTTTTCTTGAAATGGCAATTCTCTTGTGTAAATGGATTTTTTGTTGGTCATTTAGGCCCCTAGTGCAAATAATACTTGAACTAAAAGTTCTTGGTCCTTTTGTGTAACACCATAAAATTTTAGAAATGAAAATTTTTGGTTTGAAGATAATGCAGAAGTGTAACAAAATAAAACTGAGGATGTTACTCCCATACCAATTATGGTAGAGGTGTTATCATCACCTAGCACATGTTTGATGCAAGGCAAAATAGAATGAAAAAAAATGAAAGAATGCATGCACTAACAATAATAATAATAATAATAATAATAATAATAATAATAAAGATGAGAATAATATAAAAGGAAGTGATAAGTTTATAAAATCAAAATATAAGAACCAAAGCCAAGATTTTAACCAAAAATATACTAACATAGTGGACAAAATAGTTTAAGCGAGTTATCCTAACTATTAACTAAAGCAGAAAACATGAATCTCGATCCCTAAGCAATGACCAGCTATTAGCTCAAGTCATCACTTTCATCATACTATAGCTAAGAATTATAACCCTACAAATTGTCTTATGCTCACTAAAATGGAAGTTGAATCATCATAGTAACCACACAAATGTTATATTAGTATGGTGAATTACTAGTAAAATAAACTATCTAAAACATGGTAAAGCCTCATGTTACACTTTGAAGTCACATAATAGTATGCTATAAGACTTACATGGTAAATATAACTTCTAAAGTCATGATTATCATATTATAAAGCATGGAATATGAATTGTTAAAGGGACAACAATACATGTCATTTCTTAAGCTCACATAAAAGAAACCATATTATTAATCTTCCATTTAGTGACCACATTATTTCTAATTATTAAGATATTTGATGGACTACAAAAATTTCTCCCCTATGAAAAAAAACTCATGGCACCATAACACACACAATGGGATACCACATCCACCATATGTGGTCAGAATGCATCTAGGGAAATTCACAAGGGATGCCACATCCTCCAAGCTTTAAGGGCATCTTCTAAAAGGGTTAACACAAATTAGGATACTACAAGCACCTAAACTATAGACATATGAAGTGTGAGGAGTCTTGTATAAGGATACCACACCTTCCTAAGTTAGACACTAATGTCATGTCATCCTACTACAATGTTAATCCTATACCTTATGAATATGTGCATACCCTTACCAAACACAACCTAATAGAGAAGGAAAATAAGTGTTGAGTGAAAAGATAATACATAAAAATAGAAGGAACACTCACCCACTAAGTCCAAGTTAGATACCCCAATAGTTGGAGAAAAAGGATTAAACAAAATCTTAATTTCCATATTAATAGTTATTAGATGATATCACAAATCACAACTCAATTCCATTAATAACCAATTGAGTGTTTCAAAGTGATACCACCAAACATAAACTAAGACATGCAAGTCACCAAATTGGGTGTTTAAAGATAACATATAACTTAAACCAAGGCATCTATGCCATACCACAATAATCATCATTTTAATTTTTCCCTAATTCTAATTATGCACGGCTAAGTTCATGATTTAATGTCACAAAAAAAAATAGAATAGAATAGAAGATACAAAGTAGAATCAACATATAATAAACAAGCATGGTAAAATTAGGCCAAACTAGTCCACCAATTCTTAGGACCGGTCGACTAGTTTGGGCATACCGAAAGAGAAATAAACAACACACTGAAACTAGTTAACTAATTGGTCCAATTGATTGACTAATCATATGAACTAGTTGATGTATTTGGCCGAATCAATCGATATATTTTAGATGAGATCAAAACCACTCTAAACACAAAATAATTAGTTGATAGGTCTATCCTATCTAATTTAATGTTCATGCAAGTTGGTAGATGGGTCTAACAACCTAATCTACTATTCATGAAAATCAATAAATGTGTCTAGCCAACCAATAGATTGGTTTGGCAAAATAACACCCAAACCCACATTTTCACACTTAACAAAATCAGATACACTTCCAAATTAACCTTATCATGATCCTATGCTATATAGCACATGAGAAGACACATTCAACACTTAAAATCAAATTGATTCAATATTAAAATCCATACACATTTTATTCAAGCTCGTCCTTAATATCAAAATATCAAAAACTACTCTAAAATATAAAGATATAAACATTCCAAATGCTCGAGTTCAAGGATTCAACATAGCAAATATACATCATAGATCACACAAAGGACATGAAACCACAATTAACAACATAAATTCCTAGTCATATTAAAGATAAGAATATATTACCCCTAGGAATAACTCTTTTAACATAATAATTTGCTCCGAACTTGATTACCTCTACCAAGGCTATTGATTTTCTTAAGAGAGTCAAGAATCAAAATATTCAAAACTCTTTTTAAAATGTAATAAAATAAAATAAAAATAGAAGGAAGAGGAGGAAGGGAGAGAGAGAGAGAGAGAGAGAGAGAGAGAGAGCGAGAGAGAGAGAGAGAGAGATAGGTGAAGAAGATGATGATTATAAAGGAGAATAAAGGTGCCACACTAAAAAAAACTAGCTCAAGGAAAAGAGAGAAAGTGATGGGAAGAGTTTAAATAAATTAGTAGGGAGGGTTCCCAACCCTCTATGGTTAAAAATTAGGAGGAGAGAGGAATTAGGTTAACTTTGGTTGAGTGTAGGGAGCCAAATTTCAAGAAGGAGAATGAAGAAAGGAGGGAGGTGGAGTGAAGTCAAGTTATGGTAGAGGTAAAGGACGTCAAGAGACGGTACAAGGGCTCTATATGCAGCCATGGCTATTAGAGGAGAGAAAAAAATGAGAGAGAGGGAGTGTAGGTGAAAAATTATCTCAATAGTACTTATGGGAGATTTTTAGCCAAATAAAATCATAGAATAATCTAAATAATGTAAAAAAAATTCCAAAATACTAAAATATGCTTATTAATATAAAAAGACTCAAATAAGTGATGCAGATGCATCCTCATTCATACATTTAAACAAGTGTTTTCGCTATGTTTTACATGTTTCTTAAAGTTATTGGAAGTGCTTTCCAAATTGCAAATACTTTCTTAAAGATTTAGGCATAAATTGAAGAATCTTGCAAAATAGGTAATTATGTGCAACCAAACAAAGTCTTACTCAGTTGGAAAATTTGTTGATAAGTAAAATATTATAAGTAAAATTTGTTGATAAACATACATGTAATTTGGGGGTTTATAACTAGTTTGGTTAGACACTAATTATCTAAGGTTTCCTAAATAGTTAAGATTTCATCTTAATTAATTCCCTCTTTGTCCTAAGTTGTAATCTAGCTTGATGATTAGATATTTTGGGGGTTATGCCTATATATATTGAGTAATAGAATTCTCTTTGTGAGTTTCATTCTATTTCATATTCTTTATAAAATGACTTTGTGCATGTCCATTCATCTTGGTAAATTTGGATTTGTATCTTTGAAGATATACTTTGTGAATCTTTCCAAAATTATTATTACCTTTGGAAGTGTCTCTATGTCTTCTTCTTGAGGGATCCCAAGTGAAGAAATCTTTGTGAATCCTTAGTTGGTAGTTTGGGAGTCTTTGATTTGTGAAATCACTTTCATTCATATCCATTTCCTGCCCTTTGAGTTTAAATTTCATCAGTCGAATTAGAGTTCATATATGATGGTGGTTGTGTGTTAGAGTGGGCATGTAGATTCACATCAATAAGAAGGTTTAATAGATATCTAAAAGAGAATCAAAACTAAAATAATTAATGATCTAATATTATAGCATAACCTACCGATCAGTTTGGGAAACCAACTGACTAATTATCTCAAAAATAAAAATGCAAGTCCTTGGGTGTACCATTTGATTGGCTTGGGATACCAATTGATTGGTACTCCTAAAATTTACACTTTTACCAAAAATTCAAGCCTTTTTCAAAAATAAAACCATTTTTTTTATATCAAAATAATTTTAATTACATTTTGAAGGATTTTAGGATAGGGTATTATAATATTACCCCCTTAAAAGAGACTTCGTCTACAAATTCCATCGAATAAAACACTACTATAAACATAAAACATGTCAAAACCCTACAACATTAAGCAAAATAAAATAACACTCGAGAGCTAGATCAAAAATAAGGGTATTACCCCTTTAAAATAGGTAGCACTAACCATGCAACACACCTAAGTGAATAGCTCTAGATACTTCATATTGATATCATCATCAAGCTTCTAGGTGGCTTTCTCAACTCCATGTACATGATCTTCACTAGCGAGAAAAAATTTGAACATATATCAGGAATCTTATAATCAAGGATCCTCAGTAGTCATTCCTTGTACATCAATAAGTCATTGGGCTCAATCGTCTTAGGCTAATTGATGTAAGAAAGATCTTCCACATACTTCCACAATTAAGAAATATGGAACACGTAACACACACATAAAATCTCCATAGGTAGAGTTAGTAGCTATGAAACTTCTCCAACCTAACCTAGAATCTCATATTGTTTGATGTATCTCCAGAGGAGCTTTTACTTTTAACTAAAAATGAGTCACCACTATGGTTGGTGAGACCTCTAGAGAACTCAGTCACCCACCTTACTATCCTCCTCCGTAAATCTGCATAACTCTTATGCTAATTCTTGGAAACATTTATTTGATCTCAAATTAATTTAATATGTTTGGCCCTATCCTCTACCATCGTAGGTCCTAACACAATTGCTCACTAGAGTCGTTTCAACATAAGGGTATATAGAACTTTTATTTATAGAGTGTCTTAAAAGGTGGCATCCATATGTTTGTGTGATGAAAATTATTATAGGAAAACATGATTAGATCTAAGAGGTCCTCCCTACCACCCTCAAAATCAAGTACACACTTCTGAGGCATATCATCTAAGGTATGAATTATGCACTTGATTTGACTATCTATAGCTGGGTGGAAAGCGACAGTCATTTTCAGATGTGTCCCAAAAGTTTCATGCAACTTATGGAAAAAGGGTGATATAAACATAAAGTTTTAGTCTAGCATAATATCCTTAGGTACCCCATGGTATCATATCATGTGATTCCCATAAGCATTAGCTAATTTTTCCATACTCTGGGTTGACTTAATTAGTAAAGGCATTATCAACTTGGTCAACCAATAAAGTATAACCTTGATTGAATCTAAACCACGATGATTCCTTAGCAAAACAACTACAAAGTCTATAGAGATGATATCCAACTTTCACTCAGGAACCTTTAATGGTTGAGCCATCCCCTTGGGCACCCATACTCGATCTTGACCTTTTAACAAGTCAAGCATCTAGCAACGAAGTAAAAAACTTCTTTCTTCATTTGGGTTCACCAATAAATCACATTTAAGTCCTTACATAACTTATCCCATCTTGGATTGATAGAATAAAGTGCATTATAACCCTCCTAAATTATCTTCCCCTTAAGCTAGACACAAATCTAAAGAACGCCCTACCTACCTCAAAATCTAATGCTACTATCCTCAAATACCTAAAATCCTATGAATATTTCCTCTATTATTACCCATATGATCCTCTCAATCTTGACATCAACTAGTTGATAAGCTCAAATCTCATCAAACATGGTTGGTGTTATTGTGAGAGTGCTCATCCTTTCCTCCAGATCTCTAAAATAGATTGTCTCTGCACCCAAGTCTTGAAGATTTTACTATATCTAATATTAAACTACCAATGAACCTAAAGAATGTGAATTTTTCATACTAAGAGCATATACTAAAACATTGCCCTTATCCTCATGGTAGGTCAACTCTAAATCATAGTCCTTAACTAACTCTATACAGATAATGTCTTTAGACCTTCAAGGTGAAGACTACTATGGCTAGCTCAAGATTATGAGTCTAATAGTTTTACTCATGGCCCTTGAACTAACGAGAAGCATGTGTCACTACCCTACTATGTTGTAACAATATACATCCTAGACCATGCTTGGATGTATCAATGTATACCTCAAACACCTCCATACCTAATTGTAAGATAAGAATTGGAGCTGAATTCAATGTCCTCTTCAATGTCTCAAAAGCCTCAGTGTATAATGGTGCTCAAAGGATGAACGATCTTAGAAAAGTCCTAGATGAAACACAAGTAGTAGCATGACAGTCCCAAAAAGTTGTGTACTTCCCAAAAATTCATTGGCTTTGACTAATCTGATACAATGCACATATGTAAAAGGTCCATAGACACTCTATCCCTTGCAATGACATGTTTAAGGAACGCTACTTCATCCATCTAGAACTCACACTTCAATAGTTTGGCATACAACTAATGTTTCCTAAAAAAGGATAATGTTTGTCTCAAATGTTAATTGTGCTCTTCACGTGTCTTAGATTACATTGAAATATCATTGATGAAGACCATGAAAAACTGATTGGGTTGTTGCTAGAAGTTGTGGTTCATGAGGCCCATGAACACCGTTCACGGTTTAAATATCTGATATTTCAGATATTTGATTGTCATATATCCAAAATTTTGGATATCTAAAAATGATATTTGATATTTGATTTAAAAATTTGGATATCATATCCATAAGATCTGATATCTGAATTTTCGGATCGAATATCAAATATAACCAATATTATCTAAATAAAATTTTAAATATAAAAAACCACCAGATCACAAATATATTTTATATTATCTGATTTGCTAAGCAAATATCCGATAAGCTTAGCAAATATCCGACTTGCTTAATAAATATGCGATGTTAAAACTAAAATAAGAAAGGGGTGGGTAGGGTCCATTGGCACACAAAGTGTATTTTTATAAATATCTAAAAATTTCAACTAAATTAAAGTTGGGCTTAAATAATAAATAAAATAAGTAAAAATTATATATACACACACACATCTAAATTTATTTATATACAATTATATATAAAATAAAAAAATAATAAAAAAATATATAAATACTTTTCTTCAAATCGGCTATTATTTGTACTTGTCAGATCAAATATTTGGTTTGTTTAACTTTTTGTTGACCGAATCAGATATTTGATTTGAAAAAATAAATCGGATCGGTTATTTACTTTTTCAGATCGGATCACTTTGGATATTAGATCAAATAAGTAAATACCTAATAACATGAGAAGCACTACCATTGGTGCATTTATGAGTCAAAATGACACTATAGTAAACTTATAATGGACATACCTTGTCCTGAAGACCACTGTCTATAATTCTATTTTAGCAATACTCAACTAATGATGTCTAGGCCTAAGGTCAATATTTGGGAACTCTATAGCCCCATGTAGCTGGTCAAAAAGGTTGTTGATCTAAGGTAGAGGATAATGGTTATTTACTATAACTTGGTTAAATCCTCAATTATTAATGTAGAGCCTCAACCTACCATCCTTCTTCTTAACAAAAAGGCCAGTGCTTCCTAGGGCAATATTGTAACACCCCCAAAATTCACTACTGAATTTTTTATTTTTTAAAAGACTAGCGGAAGTGAAATAACAAGACTTGTGAATTCTAAGGATATTATCGCCACACTTAGTACTAGACCGATTCACTCTTACTATTCTAATACCAAGTGCTAAGGCTAAAAATGTAAAATACAATTTACCAGAACTCAAACCATAATTAAATTAGAGTAGCGTAGTAAATCATTTACAAGAATAGAATCCACCGATGGTGGTTACAAGAATACAAGTTACATTAAATCTAGGAGTTAAAAGCAAGAGAGGTGAAGTGAACCCTAAAGGATTCCAGATAATCTTTACGCTCTTTTTTGTTGCCCACTTGAATAGCACCTGAAAAAGGACCTACAAGGGACACTGCCCATTGAATAGGCAGGGGCCCCACAAGTGGAACCCTCTAGTACTATGGTACTGAATAACCCTTTAAAACACACTTAAAAGTAGGCCCACAATGTAACACATGATACCATACTATATACATATATAATGAGAATGCATACATCACAATCACATACTTAACAAGTCTATCAAATAATAATAAGTCATAATGTACAATCAATAATTCTGGACCTTAACCCATTAGTCCACCATTATTCAATCATCTTGAATTATATATGTCCATGTGAGTGTGGGAACCCCACTATTATAATTGCGGATTGGAATACATATAGGATAGAACGCTTCTGACCATTATTATTGCTAGTGGATTGGTCCCTAGGGCAGAACACTTGTGGCCACTATTATTTTCCAGTGGACCAGTCTGGCCCTGACTCATATGGTGTTCCACTATAAGTGATTAGTATTTTCCGATAATTTATTCACATCCATAATTGGGTTTATTAAGCTCGGGACTCCCACTATTATAGTCGGTAGATCAAAATACATATATACATCATCCAGGGCAACACGCTCCTGGGCCACTATTATATCCGGTGGACCGGTACTCATAAACATCATCCAGGGTAAAACGCTCCTAGGCCACTATTATATCCGGTGGATCGGTACTCATAATCATCTTCCAAGGCAACACACTCCTGGGCTACTATAATAACCGATGGACCGGTATTCAATATCATAAATCAACTAGGCCTGGCTCATTAATCTTTCACTTTCATGATTAGTGTTTTCCTTTTATTTTTTTATTAGTGTGACGATTCCATTTATTTGCCTCGGATGGGAGATCAAGATTCCGGGAAACAAAGGTACACTAGTCGTACTGGTGCATACAAGCTACTCAGTACCCTTCAACCATTAACCCAGGGACATAAAGGTACCCTAGTCGTACTAGTGCATAAAGCTACTCAGTACCCTACTAACAAAAACACCTAATCCATAAGTATGCATACCTCCTACATAGGTCCGTAGAACTGGATAGAGTAAGATATAGGGCTTGGCTGTGACACAAAGTCACACCAGCAAATACTAGAATAGTTATAGGCTACACCACGTCTTTAGGGTAGAGACCCCTAAAGAGCCACCATTTCCGATCTCGAGGTCTTTCACTTTAAGTATTATTGTCTGGATTTATGTGATCACGAAAAGCATAACAATCAAATATTTATTCACTTTCAATCATTCTGATATCATTAAGTATTTCTTATTCAAATAGTTATCTAGGATAATATAGAGGAATCATTAGGCCATCATAACCTCCTCCAATTCTTATTTAAGATCCATTCTCGTAATGCTTACTAATTATCAAATACCATTATCTTACTTTTCAGTGTTACTTGAGTCTTATTACAAAACTCCATTATCCCCTCAACATATTAGACACGAATTACTAATTTACCCCTTACTTGTATAATTATTAATTTATCCCTTCCTTACTTTCCAATTTACCATATTACCCTTCATGTTGCATAATTACCAAATTAACTCTTTTTCGATTTAGGTTACCAAGTTATCTCTCACATGTATTCGGTCACCAATCACCTTTCATAATTGTTACACTTATCATATTTCTCATTTGGTTGGTGAGATTGCCAGTTTCTCTTCTCGTTTGTTATAATTACCAAATTGTCCTTTGGTTGGTTAAATTACCAAATTGCCCTTCTCCATTATCATATTTACCAAATTACCCTTCTCCATTATCAAAATTACTAAAATGCCCTTCTTCATTATCATAATTACCAAATTACCCTTTAGTTGGTTAAATTACCAAAATGTCCTTCCCATTATCATAATTACCAAATTACCCTGGTGTTAGTTAAACTACTAAATTTTCCTTCTCTATTATCATAATTAACAAATTACCCTTTAATTGGTTAAATTACCAAATTGTCTTTCTCCATTTTTATAATTACCAAATTACCCTTCTCTTTTATTAAATTATCATTTTACCCTTCTCCCTTATCATAATTATCATTTTACTCTTTACAATTATTATAATTACCATTTTACCTTTCTCCATTATTTTAATTACCAAATTACCCTTTTTCTATTATTATAATTACCACTTTACCCTTTACCCTTTTATTTACAAAATTACCATTTTGCCTTTTAGTTCCAAAATTACCATAATACCCTTAACTTATGAAATTACCATAATACCCTTTTTCTTAATTACCATTCTACCATTTTCATACAAAATTACTGCTTTACCCTTTACCTCCAAAATTACCATTTTATCCCTTACTTCCAAAATTATCATGTTGCCCCTTACTTCCAAAATTACCATAATGCCCTTTTCAAAATTACCATTTTACCCTTTACCTCCAAAATTACTATTTTACCATTTTCATACAAAATTACCATTTTACCCCTTTACCTCCAAAATTACCATTTTATCCTTTACTTTCAAAATTACCATTTTGCCCCATACTTCCAAAATGAACATAATACCCTTTTCAAAATTACCATTTTACCCTTTACCTCCAAAATTACCATTTTACAATTTTCATACAAAATTACTGTTTTACCCCTTTACCTCCAAAATTACCATTTTTACCTTTTGTTATACCACTTTTATTAAATTACCATCACTACATAAAATATTAATATCAATACTCCATTCTCTTCATCCAACTCCACCAACTATTATTATTCAACATTCTACTCATTAGCACCCACACATAATAGGCCACATTCTTGCACATAACATATTATTAAAATTCCCCTAGGGCTTATAATAATATTATTCATGTATTAATGATCACAATAATATAATACAACATGTATAAGTACTCAACATTTTCATTACTAACGAAACTCTTTCCTTAAGCAATATTTCCACACATAGCATACAAACTAACATGCTTTCCTTTTTATCAATCTCTATAAACTACTACATATAATATATTAAAACATATATATATCATGCAAAATAACATATTAAAACCCTAATGTGCTAACATGCATTTATCCATGTATTTAAGTGGGGTTTGACGATTACCTTAATCCCACAAAAATCAATCTTACCGGTATCCTGGTTAAAGATTCAAGCTTTAAATAGCAAAATCAACACTTAAAAGTAGTATCAAAACTTATCATATTGGAGATGAGAAGCCAAAGCATAAAATTTTATAAAATTTAATTAGTGAAATACTTAACTTAAAATGTTATTATACCTTAAAATCTTTGAACTAAAATAACCAAGGCATGTTGTGGCTCATCCTGCTCGTGTAGCATGAGCTACAAGCAAAACAAAAGGAGAAAGGCTCGAAGGTGGGTGAAAGAAAAGGAATGATGGGCTATTTTTGGGTTGGGGTTTTGAGGCTAGGAAAGAAGGTATATTGGGGAGGATTTAGGGTAAAGGACGGGTGCAGGGTTGAAGAGGGGGTGTAGGTGCTGGTCGGGGATAGGTTGTTGGTGGCCAAGGGCGGAAGAGGCGGCGGTGGAAGGAGTAGGTGTAGGGTGGCTGTCGAAAAGGGAGGAAAAGAACAGAAAAGAAGAGGGGAGGAAGAAGGGGGCTATAGTGTGGCTCGGGGGGTGTTGTGGTGGTGCAGGGCTGAGGTAGAGGGTGGAAGGGAGTGGTGTAGGGGGTTGGTGCAGTGGTGGAAGTGGTAGAGGGTAGTGGCGGTGCAAAATAGAGGGGGAAGAAATGGAGGGGAAGAAAATGGGGAGAAGGAATTTAGGGGTAAGGGGCTCGAACAATGGGTAGGAAAGAGGCTAGTGAGGAGAAGAAAATAGAGAGGAAGAAGATGAAAATAGGTGGCTGATCGGGTGGTAGTGTGTAGGGTGGCAAGGAGGTGTGAGGAAGTGGGGATGAAGAGGGGGGAACAGGGCATGTGGGGTGGGTTCACAGGGCTGGCCAGGTACAAGAATGGGAAGAAAATGTCGGGAGAAAGGGAGGGTTGCAGTGGTGGTAGTGGTTGCAGGCTACGGTGGGTGGGTGTGGCATTTGGGGTTGCAGGCATAGACATGGAGATAGATTGAGCGTTCTTAGGGTGGAAAACACTAAAGGAAGAAGAAGAAAAAAAGAAGGGGGGAGGTGCAGCAGGCCGGGCGTAGGGGGAGGGAAAAAAAGGAGAGTTAGGTCTACCCGATCTATGGGGAGAATGGAAAGAAAAAAAAGAGCACTACTACGAAAATAGAAAATAATAATGGGACATTAATAATGGTGGTTCGAAAACCGTTGTCAAATGTGTGAAAATTAATGGACGGGACAGTTTTGATAACGGTTCTAGTTCAAAATCGTTATTAAAAGGGCAACGTTAAAATTTGCACGGATGTTTTAATAACGGTTTTATTTAAACCGTTATTAAAAGAGGTTTTAATAACAATTCATATAAGAACCGTTGTCAAAAGTCCAAAGGTTTTAATAATGGTTCCTGGAAGAACTGTTATTAAAAGATTTTTTAGTAACGGTTCTCTCAGGAACCGTTATGAAAACCTCTTTTAATAACGGTTATCTCAAGAACCGTTATTAAAACTCCAAAATCAAACTTTTATTTCGCTCAGTTCTGTTTCGAGCCAAAAGTTTCAGACTCTCTGCACCTTCGTTCTCTTACTCTCCTTCTCCTTGCAAACCCTCACACCACCACACCGTGCACCACCACTCCAGCTCCTTTTAAGTAAAGGAAACCCTCACACTGCCAACTCTCCACCATGCCTCTGCCATTGTCAGCTCTACATGTGCGTGCTATCATTGTTCCAAAGCTAGCTAGCCAGCCCTTGCACCTTCATCCTCCGTCGTATTTGAAGCCCTTGCCTCTCTCAACTTGCTCGTCGTCGTGTTTGTAGCTAGCTCACTTTATGTATGTGTTTGTTCTTCCTCTCGTAACTTTTTATCTACTTATATATGTATATATATATATAAATGCATGCATGTTGCTACAGGGTTTCATTTGTTTGTTATTGAAAGATTGCGGTTTGTCGTTCGAAAATGTGTTGTTGAATGTGTTAGTTGAAAATTTTGCTATTCGTTGTTGAACTTTTTGCATTATTGTTATATATTAACAAATGTATGTGTTGGCCGAGACATTTACATATATATATAATATGAATGTGAGTGTAGAATTATATACATTTTCACTCATAAAAACTATATATATGTATATATATATACACACACATTTTCATTAATAAGTGTAGGACACTAGAAATAAGATATAGGAAATGTCATATCATGAAATGCAAATATATTTTACATATGCACATGCATCATTAAATGAAAATTTCAATTAGAGATGCATATGTTAATGATTGCTATTTGATGAGGATTAAATAGATAAAGAAAATAAGGAATATATAAAAGTGAATAATTAAATAGAGAGAAATAATTGTGTATGATAATAATAATAATAATTAATAATATGATTTATATATTATGGTTTAATTATATTTAGCTAGGTTTAGGGATTAGGGTTTTATGAGGTTTAGGGTTAGGTTTTATTATAATAAATTATGGTTAATTAGCTAGGGTTAGGGTTAGGGTTTATAGTTTATTATGGTTAATTATGGTTAATTAGGGTTAGGGTTAGTATTAATATCTTTTTGGAAACGTGTTAGCATGATTCATATATATATATATATAGAATAGCATGATACATTTGAGATTAATTCTTTCTAAGCATGATTCGTATCGATAATATAATGGTACATTATTATGCTCAATACATAACATTCTAACGCAATTTATTTATTTAGTTTTTGTAGAGATATGGCCAACAAAAACACTGATAAGGACAGCAGTGATGAAGAAGGGAAGAGGGGACATACGATTGTGAGAATCATCACAGACATGAGGAATAGAGGAGAATTAGTCGAGTTGGGATGGAATACTTACAATCTTCCCATTGGCCCTTACGCAGATATGTTCTTGACTTACATTTCACTTGTGACCCGTAACCATATTCCTATCTCCTATAATAATTGGAAGTAGGTTCTAAAGGGTCATAAGGAGCATATTTGGCAGGAAATCACGGTAAATATGTTATTTTATGTAATCATTTTTGTATGTCAAATATTATTAATTTTATTACATTAACATCGGTATACATCTACATGTTTTATTTTGTAGAGAGTGTTCAATGTCCTAGAGAGTAGGAAGAAATGGCTTTTTAGAAATTGTGGGGAGCGTCTAAGAACATTTGGGTCATATTTAGCTCGTAGAAAGAGGGACGCTTCTCCACAACAGAACCCACCCAAACGATACAGTTTCATCGATCAAGAAAGTTGGAACCAATTCATTGCATATCGTCTTTTGGGGGATTTTAAGGTACTTGTTAGATAACAATTAAACTTTTTGTATCGATCCCAATATTATGCTTAATATTAAAATAACCATGTCACTATGTTTTGGCTTGTCACATAGGAAAAAAGTACCCAAAATAAAGAGATTGCGAAGCAAAATAAATACCGGCATAATATGGCTCGTAAAGGCTATGTGGGCCTTGAAGAGGAGTTGGTATGCATTTTGTTATTTATCTATTTGCATGTAAATGTAGAATTTTATAATAATATTCTTAATTAAGATTATTTTTTGATTTGTAGATCCTAGCCCAAGACTTGGACCCATGTACCTCGTCCATCAATATTGGTACATTATGGAAGAAGGCTAGAGCAACAAGAGATGGATATATTAATGAATATGTTGATGTTGCAGCCAAACAAATTGTAAGTTTGTAGATATCTAGAACCCTACTTAGTTTTCTTTTAGAAAACTATTATATTATGCTTATTCCTATAAGTTAAATTTACATATATTATATACATTACAGGACGAACTTGAAACGTCAGATGGTGAGGAGGTGGACAAATATAGCATTGTGTCCCAAGCTACAAGAATTGTAGAATACCTTGGAAGACACAGGGGCCTTGGATTGGGTGTTATGAGAACGAGCATACGTGGTCGATCTCGTGGTTCTCATAGCACTAATGAGCAAGTCGCCATCCTCACCCAAATATTGAACGTGGCATTTGAACGGATGACAACAATGGAGCAAGAGTTGTGATTTATTAAATCTCAAGGGTATAAGCCATCCGATTCAGTAGACCATGAATAGCTTCACATACCTAATGTAAATAGCGTCAGAGATAGTTGTAAAGCTGATGCACGTCTTTCTACTCTTCTCGAGGTAAGCATTACAAACTATGAATTGTTATTAAATGTATTCGGTGTAATAAATTATTAATAATGTGTAATATTTTTGTTTAGGGTTTGTATAAATGTGACTTATTAGCGAATGACATTTCAACACTTTTGGCGAAAGGAAGGGTCCGCATCCGTCACAGTACCCAAACGCAAACAATCTACGGGTACAATTTAGCCCTAAATACAAGGCCGGTGAGTATTGACACTCCAATCATTGGCAGTGCGCACTTGCCTTGTTATAAAGAGGGTAATGAGGCAACCACAGTACTAGAAGCTCATGGAAGCTTCGTAGCTTGGCATGCGGATCAAATACATCTCACTACTAAAGAGGTATTGACATTTGACATCTTCATTAGACCTTGTTTAGTGGTTACACTATTCATACCTTTTTCATATATATATTTATATGCTCAATACATATTTTGTTTAATATTATCAATTAAGGAATCAAAAAGAAGACTACTTTTTCTAGTAAAACCAAGAGAGGTACTAGCAGAACGAGCAACACAAAAGAGGGTGCTGCTAAAGGAAAGAGAGCTAAATCTGTAAAATTAGTTGCCCACAAAAGATTCTTTCTTCATATCAGAAAAGCTAACCTCCACCAGCAATAGCTTTATTGTATTTTTATGCCCAAAACTACCTCATGGACAATTATATTTTCATTGATTGTCGTCCTGAGTATGTTGGGAGGGACGATGCTACTTACATGGTATCGATGGTTGACATAAGCGACATTTATAATCAGGAATGGATGTCAACCATGAGTGTCGCCGTCTATGTCACGTAAGTATTATTTCATTTTGAGATTTTAATACTCTTAACTTGTACAGTTAGAATTTTTATGACCTCTTATATGAGTTATTAGTTATTAATAAATATGCATTATTTTTGTCGTCTATAGGTTGGTAGCTAATCAAGCTGTAATGGAGGGAATTCTATTCTCTATTGTGTTTGTGTGCCATACTACATAGCTGACAGTAGTACAATAAGAGAGGGTAGGCACGTAAACTATTTAGCAGATCACATTTTGATTGAGGGACAAAACAAGCTCTATCTCATTTCTCACCTCGCAATTGAACATTGGGTTTTGTACACCGTCCGACCTGATCTTAATAAATTCTATGTGTTTGATTCTCTTCAAACCTATAACGTGCCTTTTGAAGTCGCTCGTCGTGGTGGGAAGGAATTTATCGACATGTTAGTATACTTTTCACTTCTTACTTCATTAGCTTATTTATACATATATTCTACTAGCTTTCATTATTTGAGGTATATATGTGTACTTACAATATTGTGTATCCAACTCTATTTATTAGGACACTACGGACAGCGTATCAAAGGAGAGGTGGGAATGGTGTCCCAGACCCAAAGAATGTTCAATACGAGCCTGTCATAGTAAGTAGGAAGACAACTATTTCGTTTTTCATTTTAATTAAAATTAATATCTAATAGTTAGAGAGCTAACTGAATTCATTTGACAGTGTCCACAATAGTAAAACGATAATGATTGTGGATACTATGTATGTAGAGCAATGGATCTGATAGTCCAAAATAGATCGGTCAACATAGATCCAAGCCATATATGTTTTCCTTTCGATATTTTTCCATTAATGAATCATGAAATATATCTTTGGTACTTGACGTAAGTGCTAACTGTATATTAATCGAAACTTGGGCATTGTAGTTTTTCACCGATTATTATGCACAAGGCCAGCAATACAATGTTGATGAAATTAATGAAGTTAGAGACCAATGGGCCAAGCACATGCACTCATTCATTCGGTATTAGGTAGAGATCTATATATTCTACATGCATGTTCAAGTTTGTATTTTGTCTATGTCTTTCAGTCTTCTTGGCTAGATTTGTGAACTTTTTACTTTGGGGTGTAGAGCTACCAAGTTGTGGTATACCTACTAATTTTGATTCTTGAGTATATATGTCTGATGTATTAAGACATGCATATTAACTAGGGATTGATTGAAATTATGGTGTGATTGCAAATTTGTTATGAATTGATGTTGTTTTACAATGCAGATTTGGTAATTATTTGAACAAACAACTGTGTATGTGGGCAGGAACAAAACTGCAAAAATGTTAAAAAAAAACTGTAGTTTTAATAACGGTTCTTATGAAAACCGTTACTAAAACATAGGTTTTAATAACGGTTCTTCTAAAACCGTTATTAAAACATAGGTTTTAATAACGGTTCTTCTAAAACCGTTATTAAAACATAGGTTTTAATAACGGTTCTTATGCAAACCGTTATTAAAACCTAGGTTTTAGTAACGATTTGCATAAGAACCGTTATTAAAAATATACATTTAATCTCAAATTTATGCTCATTTAATACGTATTAGAGTTTAATAAATGCCTAAATAATGTCTGAAAGTCTAATTGGATAATGTTTTAACAACGGTTTTTGTAGTAACCGTTATTAAAACCCTTTTTTTAACAACGATTGTTTCTTAAAAACCGTTATTAAATATACAGTTTATGCTCGTATTGGCAGTTTTTTTTATATTTTTGATAACGGTTAGGAACCGTTATTAAAGATTTAATAACGGATGGTTTAATAACGGTTTAAAATCGTTATTAAAACTATAAAATAACCGTTATTAAAACGCCTTTTCGGGGTAGTGGAGGGGGAGCTGGGTTGTACGCGGGAGAAGGAGAGGAGGGAGGGGAGTGTGCCAGATACTTTACTTTGATATAATTTTAATATATTAGTTTAAAAATGATAATTTTAGTATAATATTAGTTTGAAAATTTATTTAAATTAAAAGAGTATGATAAAATAACAAAATATTTATTTTTAATTTGTTAAATATTCCTACCAAATTTATATACTCAAAATCCATAAAATAATTAAATTAAATAATTTTAAAAGCTAATTTTTCCCAAATAAAAGTCTTTTATTAATTTATAGGTTTTTAAAATTTCGGGGTATTACAAATATACTTAGTTGAATGTACCCATTCTCCACTAACTCTTCTAACTAAGTGTGCTACTCAGTTATCTTAGTCAGCTCCATGTGATGGGGTGCCTTCAAAATGGGTTATATCCCTCATAAAATATCTATCATGAATTTTATCTCATGCGCTAGTAGCATTCCTAGGTTCTTATAGAGAAACACATTAAAAAAATATCGTACTACTGAAATATCCTTAATTAATTTCTCACTAACACCCAAGTCTTAAACACTGCACAAGTAGAGTGTGTATTTTTTTGTAACAAGGTGCCAAGAATTGCTATAGATACCCTCCTCATTGAGGGACTTGTCTTTCATCGTCAATAGAAAACCCTAACACCCTTTAGTCCCTTAAGAACTATGCATTCTTATACAAATTTAATCACAACTTGTTACCTTTTGAGCTTGTTCATTCCTATAATCAAGTCAGAGTAATGAAGCTATATCTCTATGACATCTATTGGAAACTCATATTTGCTAATAACTAAGGAAACATCCCTATACAACCTAAACATAGATGTTTGTCACTATACGAGAGTACAAAAAAGTCTCTATCCTATAAAAGAATCATAACTGACCTATCTATGAACATGGTAGTTGCAAAGGAATGGGAAGCACAACAGTTGAAAAGTAAGCATGCACAAAGAGAAAAGGACTAAATTTACCCTTTATGATATTTGTCTACCTATTAGCCTCAAACTAATCATCACATTCAAAAAACTACTTGGAGGTGGTCTTGCAACACTACTTGAACCCTACCCTAGTTGATAAGCATGGGGATAGTGAACCCTCTACTACAAAGAAGTGCTACTAGTACCACTATCGATCATCTAGGCCCTCTAAGCTAGCAACATCTAGGGCACTATACTTTACTAATGTGTGTACCCCTCTAAGACAATTTCCTTAGTATCATGATGCTCTATCCTACCAAATCTATGACATTGAATCACTGCCTAGTGTAGTTATGCCTCAAATGATCATTACCACTGTAATACCCCAAAAATTTCGAAAACCTATATTTTAATAAATTACTTTTATTTGGAATAGAATTGCTTTTAGATTATTTATTTTAATTATTTTATGGATTTTAGAGTATGTAAATTTGGATAAGAGTATTTAATAAATTAAAAATAAACAATTTGCTATTTATCATATTGTTTTATTTAAATAATTTTCCAAAACTAATATTTTACTAACTTTATCCTTTTTAAACTAAAATATTAGATTATAATAAATTAAATTATTAAATTAAATAAATTATCAAGAATATTACATTTTATGATTTATAAAATTAATTTAAATTATTTTCCCTATTTTACCATTTCCCTTTTTACCCTTTTCCCCTTTTTCCTTTCCTTCTCTTTTTTTTCTTTTTCCCTCTTCCTAGACTTGGGCCGCCAGACCCCTCGGCCTGCTACCCCCCTCCTTGCGCACTGGGCCACAGGGCCGATCTTCTCCCTTGCCCCTCGCACGCCCGTCCCTCCAGCCCAGCTGCCCTCCTCTTTATTTTTCCTTTGGACCGGCCGGGCTGCTCTCCTTTCCTGCACCGGTCCGACCGCCCCGTCCCTTTCTTCTTCCCTTCTTCTTCTCCCACGCCCGACCAGCTGCCGTCGCCATGCCAGCCTGCAACTGCGGCCGCCTGCCGCCACCACCTGCTCCCTCTCCCTCTCTCTCTCTCCCCCGTTGTTTTTCTTTCCCATTTCGAGCCAAACCGGCCCTAGACCACAGCTCACGCGTGACCCTCTCCCTTTCCTTCTTCTTCCCTCTTTCTCCCCTGCCACCCGACCACCACCTGCCACCTACAGCACCGATCGCCGGCCATCCCTGCCCCTCTCTTCTCCCTCTTCTTTTTCTCCATCTCCCCAGCCTTTCATTCCCCTCATTTGCGAACCATCATCCCCTTCCCGAGCTCCCTCCTCTCTCTTTTCTCCTCATCCCATTCGCCCCCCCGGTTCTTCTTTTTCCGCCGCTCTCCGCCGCTCGAACCACCAAGCCCATCCCCTGCGCCGCCTTCTGCCACCGCCTACTACCACCCTGCACCACCACATAGCCCCTTCGAGCCCTACACTTCCTCCCTTCTCCTCCTCTTCCTTTTTCTTCCCAGCTTTTTCCCCTTACCGCCGAGCCACCTGCAACCGCCTCTACCGCCGCCATCCGGCCACCTCTGCCGCCACCCAACCCACCGTTCGACACCCTGCAACCCCCTCTACAACCGCCATGTCTTAGTTGGCCGAAACCAACCCTTGCACCCCTCCATTTTTCCCTCTCCTTTTCCTTCCTTCACAACCCCTTTCCCTCGACCCTCCTCAGCAGCCAACTTTGCCGCCTTGCCGCCGCCGTCTCCGCCGCCCTATGCCGCCGTGAAACCACCCTTTGCCTCCACCTACACCCCCTCTTCACTTCTACACCACTCACTTGCCTTAGAACCTCCCCTAACCACCTTCTTTCCTAGCCTAAAGACCCTAACCCGAAAATGGTTTATTTTTCTCCCTTCACCCCCTTCGAACCCTTTTCTCCCCATAATTTTGCATGAAACTCACGCTGCTCATGCATCATGATCTCCCCTTCATTTTAAAAATTGTTTGGCTAATTTTTAAGGTAAAATGGTATTTTATGTTAAGTGTTTTATTAATTAAAATTTATAAAGTTTTATGCTTTGGTTCTTATTTCTAACATAAGTATGATGGACATTATTTTTAGGTGTTGAGTTGCTAATTATGCTTGGTAAGATTTGATATTTTGCGGGATTAAGGTAACCATTAATCCTCCCTTAAATATATGGAAAAACGCATGCTAGCACATTTAGGGTTTAGTATGATTTTACGCATGTTTTGTATGCTTAGCATGATATGTTTATGGTTTCTTATATTGTTTGTTAAAAAGAAATAGCATGATAACTTTTGTGCCATATGTAGGTATGTTAATTAAGGAAGGAGTTGGAATATGGATAGAAATGTTAAACACTTGTTATGATGTACCATGTTGCTAATGCATGAATGATGTATTGTTTAAGGGTATTTTAGTAATTATGCTTATGAGGTATATAAATCAATGTGTGTAGTTGCTAATGAGTATTATGTTGAAAAATGACAAGTTGGTGGACTTAGATGATAAAAATGAAGTATTAATATCATTATTTTATGTAGTGTTAGCAAATTCATAAAAATGGGGAATAAAGGGGTTGAGTGGAAATTTTATAAGTGAAAAGGGTATTTCGGTAATTTTTGAGATAAAAGAATAATATGGAAATTTTATGATTAAATGGTTAAATGATAATTTACAAGTAAAGGATAAAATTGTAAGTTGTGAGAAAGAAGGGTAAAATGGTAATTTTGGAAGTAGGGGTAAAATAGTAATTCTGGATGAAGGAGGGCATTATGGTAATTGTTCAAGTAAAAAGGGCATCATGGTAATTTTTCAAGTGAAAAGGGCATTATGGTAATTTTGGAGGTAAAGGGGCAAAATCGTAATTTCATAAGTAAAGGGTAATATGGTAAATTTTATAAGTGAATGGTGAAGTGGTAATTTATAAGTAAAGGGTTAATATGGTAATTTGGAAAAGAAGGGCAAAATGGTAATTATGTAAGGAAAGATAAAGATGGTAATCTTGGATGTAAAAGGGTAAAATAGTAATTTGTAAAGTAAAAGATGTATGGTGGTAATTTTCATAAATAAAAGGATATTATGGTAAAATTTATGTAAGGGGGTAAAATGGTAATTTTGTAAATGAAAGGATATTATGGTAAACTTGGGAGTAAGGGGTAACTTGGTAATCATGATAACGACAAAAGATAATTTAGCAATTTAATTATGATTGTAGAAGGGCAATTGAATAAGTATGATACTATAGAAGGGTAATTTGGTAAATTAACCAATTAAAGGGCATTATGGTACTTTTAATAATGGAGAAGGGTAATATAGTAATTTTGATTATGAAAAAGGGTAAATTAATATTGGTAATTATGAAGAAGAGTAATTTGGGATTTGTGATAATTAAAAAGGGTAAATGGCAATTAAAATAATTGAGAGGGGTAAAATGGTAATTATGATAAAGGAGAAGGGCAACTTGGTAATTTGTTCAACTAAAGGGGCAATTTGGTAATTTAGTCGATAAAAGGGTAAAGTGATAATTGTTTAACCAACTAAAGGGGCAAAATAGTAATCATGATAATGAAGGAGGGTAATTCAGTAATTTATCCAACTCAAGGGCAGTTTAGTAATTATAACAAAGGAGAAGAGCGATCTGGTAATATAACCAACCAAAAGGGAAATATGATAAGCGTAGTAATTATGAGGGGTGAATGGTGATCTAAAAAGTGTAGGAGACAATTTGGTAATCTAAAGTGGACAAGGGGTAATTTGATAATTATGCAACCTTAAGGGTAATGTGGTAATTTATCAAGTAAGGAACGGATACCTAACAATTATATAAGTAAAGGGCAAATGAGGAATTTGTACCTAACACATCTTTGAGATTGTGGAACATTAATATGATTAAATAATGCTGATTAGCCAAGTAAGAGTATTTGATAATTAGGATGGCCTTAATGGTTTCTCTGTGACATCCTGGATAATCCTCTGAATAAGAAACGATTAATGATATCGAAATGATTGAAAGTGAATAAGTATCGGATTATCGTGCTTTCTGTGATCACCTTAATTAAGACACTATTACTTAAAGTGAAAGACCTCGAGATCGGGAATGGTGACTCCTTAGGGGTCGCTACCCTAAGGACGTGGTTTAGTCCACGATTATTCTGGTATTTGCTGGTGTGCCTTTGTGCCCCAGCCAGGCCCTATATCTTACTCTTCCTAGCTCTACGGACCTAGTTAGGGGGTATGCATACTTATGGATTAGGTGTCCTTGTCGGTAGGGTACTGAGTTAGCTTTATGCACCAGTACGACCAGGGTACCTTTGCATCCTTGGGTTCATGGTTGAAGGGTACTGAGTAGCTGGTATGCACCGGTACGACCGGTGTACCTTTGTGTCCCGGGTTATCGATCTCCCATTCGAGGCAAATAAATATGATTGATGTGCTGATTAAATAAAGGAAAGATACTATTATTGAAAGTGGAATATTAATGAGCCGGGCCCAGATGATTATGATATTGAGTACCGGTCCACCGGTTACAATAGTGGTCCAAGAGCGGGTTGCCCTGGTATGTGATATTGCGTACCGGTCCACCGGTTATAATAGTGGTCCAGGAGCGTGTTGCCCTGGTGTGTGATTATGAGTACCGGTCCACCGGTTATAATAGTGGCCAGGAGCGTTGTGCCCTGGATGATGATTTTATATATATTCCGGTCCACCGGCAATAATAGTGGGGGTCCCGAGCTCAATAAAATCGGTTATGTATGTGAATAAGATTATGGAAAAATACTAATCACTTATAGTGGAACACCATGTGAGTCGGGGCCAGACCGGTCCACCGGCAAATAATAGTGGTCAGGTGCGTTCTGCCCTGTGTGTTTATCTTCCGGTCCACCGGCAATAATAGTGGTTAGAGGCGTTCTGCCCTGTGTGTTGACTTCCGGTCCACAGGCTATAATAGTGGGGTTCTCGTACTCACATGGATATAAAATATGATATTGATGGATTAATGACAGAATAATGGCTTAAGGCCCAAAGTATCAATCGTGACTTATAAAGTATTATGTTTGTCATTGTTATGTATGCATCTCTCATTATTTATATGTGTGTGGCTTGCATTATGTGTCGTATGCGGGCCTATCTTTAAGTGTGGTATTAAAGGGTTACTCAGTACCGTAGTACTGAAGGGATTCCCTTTATGGGGCCCCTGCCTATTCAATGGGCAGTGCCCTTGCAGGTATTTTCAGGTGCTACTCAAGTGGGTTACGGGAAGGAGAGTAAGGAATTTTTCGGTATCATGGCTTTTTCTCTTTCTCATTTAATTTCTCGGTTTTAAATGTTAACGTTGCTCAAGTAACCACCATTGGTGGATTTTATTCCTGAAAACGATTTGATGCGCTACTCTGATTTAAATATGTTGAAGTTCTTGCAATTTACTCTGATTTATGCATGTTGAATGTCTTTCGATTTGTATTTTATTTTCTTAGCCTTAGCACTTGGTACTGGAACGGTATGAGTGAACCGGTTTGGTACTAAGTGTGGCGGTAATACTCCCAAAGTTCACGCTTTGTTTATCCGCTTCCGCAATTATCTTTTAAATAAAACGAAATTTTTCAGTAGTGAATTTTGGGGGTGTTACAACCGCAGGGCCTAAACATGAAGTTCTTCACTAACACTTGACTTAATTATCCTTTATAGTGAGGTGCGGACCTTGACTAATGACTAACTACAAAGTAAAATCACTTATCTCCACCCTAGTACTAACTACCCTCAAACCTTTACTACGATCTTGGATGGGTGTTGCAAGCCTGAACTTTTAGTGATGCCTCTAAGGCATGGTTGCGTATAGTTTGCAAGTCTAGTGCATAGGTATCCATAATAAAACTCCTAAAGCCATAGGTTAACCACAAATTAAAACTATTGGACCTTCATCCTCTCATCAATAACAACCTCTAGAGCCAAACAGACTAAGTTAAGGTAGTAGTTGTAGTACTCCTCCACAATAGATATACTCTGACATAAAATCCATGAACTCATCGTACTTATCCATCCTCACATGCGTAGGGTAGAAGTGAGCTCTAAGCATATTTAAAAATGACTCATATTGATTTGTCGTCTCTTATTTCCCTCTCAACTACTAAACCCTCCAAGGCTCCACCACTCATCAACACGATCTCATAAGTGGAACACTCTAAGGTCCACTCTTATACCCTACAAACAACCATTAACTACGAAGACATTCTCGAAGTTCCTCAACTTGTAATACCCTAATTTTTAGGCTTTTCAATGTGTGTTAATATATGTATTTAATTGTGATCTAAGTGTGTTATATCATGGTCTAGAGGTTTGTTTAAAGTTTAATATTTTTATGGTTGGATTTGGTTTGAAATTTGGAGAAAAAGTTATTTTTAGTTGATTAATGTCCCTAAAATTCATATTCTTACCCAAATTTTAAGCCTTTTTCAAAACCATAGTTAATTTATTTTATAAGAACATAATTTTAAATATATACTAAAGGATTTTAGGATGGGGTATTATATTTTCTATGTTGTTAGAATTAGAATTCTAACTAAAATCAATAAGGGTTATCAAATTTAAATTGTGGAATTGGATCATCTTACAAATACCTTAAAAATATGGCTTAAATATAATTGTATGATTCGTTTAGTTTGAAATGAATAGGAGTTAAGGGAGTTAAATCAATTGATTCACCCCATTTGGGGACGGATTTTGTTAACCTTAACCAAGTGAATTAGGGTTAAAGTTTCACCACTGTTTACCTTAGTTAACCTAATTTTTGTTAACCTCTGGTTTTGGGGGTAATAGAGTAAAGGTAAAAACATAAGTAATTTTTATATATTCATCTCAATTCAAACGAAATTTTTATAATATTCACTCTAATTCACCCAAGTTAAGTTAATATTATCTAAATAATATTTTAAAACATTCATCCCGATTCACCTCCAATTCCTTCACCAAGGTTAATTTTTAATATTTATCCTCACCCTGATTCACCCTAATCCAAACAGACTAGTGTATGACAAAGTCTTGTGGTTTAAGTTAAAAATAATCTATAAAACTTAAAATAAACAAATCAAGAAAACTCATGTTTAAGCTCTCTTAATCATTAATCTAAGTTATAGTAACTAAAAAGTAACACAAATAGTCAAATTATATACGTAGAAAAAAGTTGGCATATGGAAAGCTCACAATACAAAAAGAAGGAATAAGTATGAGCTAAATATAAATTAATAAACAAATAACACTAACAAATTAAACATATTTGTTTTACTCTGTATATAAAGTTAATACACTTTCATAAGCATTTTTCTTTCCAACAATAAATTTTGTTATCATATTAATATATTACACATGCTTCCTTCGCATTGTTTCGTGTTCAATGTATAATATGTACAAAACATAAAGGGTTGAGGATTAAAGATGGAAAATAAATATAGTAGGAATCAAAGGAAAAATATATTTTAAAAAACTAGATAAAAAAGTTATAGTTGATATGTAGAATTGTAATATTCTACCAATTCTCTAGAGGATCGTAAGATTATACCATAGTCATATTACTTTAAGATTCTACCTAAGATTGGAGATTGTTTAATGATTTTTGAATTATAGAATAGTAAAATCCAAATTAAGAGCTTAAAATATATGGTTCTTTTATTTAGTTTAGGCTGCCAATATGTCATTAAGATTTGGTCGTCTAGCATGATTTAACTATACTCATTTTATGCAATCCACTTACATATAACTGGGGCTTTAGTTACTTCAAAGCTTGCTTAAGAGTTAGAACTTCTTACTACATAGTGAATACTTAGATCCAACTATCACTAATTGCGGAGCAAAAAGTGTGGAAAATGACTTAGCTATCATGTATTTTATATATTTACCGAAGGTAGATTTATTTATGAATAGATGCATGGTTCATGATACAAGAGGAAAAATAATAGTATAAAATTAAAAAGGATTAATTGGGGAGCTTGGTAAAATAAATAGTTTCATTTATGTGTCGTTTGGTATGTGGTAATGAGAGTTTGAGAGGAGAAATAGAAATGAGAATAGAAATTGAAAGTGATAATTGATTTATTTTTTATCATTTATTTATTTGGTATGTAATTATATAAGTTGGGAACGAATTGATAATAAAAGTTTATTGTATGTTTGGTATATAAGAATACGATTAGAAATAAAGTAGTTAATTTATTGAAGTGTCATTTTTTAAATTTATAATATTTACCCATATAGTTGTGCAGATGATTATTTTTATCTTCTATATAAGTTTATAAAATTCCCTATAATTTTTAAATGTGAATTATCAGCCTCTCTTGATAATAGCTTCTGGGAAATAAAAAGCCATTCATCTTGAATCTCATTCCTCTTCTAATTTCTAGTTTCCCTAAATAAATATAAATTTTTCAAATTTTATTTTATATTACTAAATAAACACTCTCTTAGTAGTATCAATCGTTGATAGGGTAAAATAGACAGCTCCATGTAATAATGGGATTAGTCCTAGGTTGGGGGCAATAATGTAGGCATTCTAAAATGATTAACCATGAATACGGGACTGATGGAGTCGACAAACCCACCTCATTTTATTTTGCGCTTTTTCTTTTCTTCTTTAGTTTAACTTTGTTCTTTAATTGCGCGTGCATTCACGAAATGAAGATCTTGGCCTGCCAAAAGTAGATAGATTCACTTCTAAGGGCCCCTTTTTTTGTACGAGAATATTAAGAAAAAAAAAAATTCCTTCTATATTTTAGATCATTAACTAATTTTATTTAACAAAAGTTCAACGTGAGAAGTACATCACAGGAATCATGCATCGACTAGGTTGGTATTCTATCCAACTTCACTAACAAACCTCCATATCTTCTACCATAACAGCTAATTCTATCAGAAACGTCTTTTACAATCTGTTGTACAAGCATACTCGGGCAAATCAAACTTGATAGGGAACATTGCGAGATTTCTGTTCATCCGCGACTTATAACATAAAGGCACAATGGGATCCCATAGGAACGAGAATTCCGAAATCCATCTTATTTCTAGATTTTTGGTACAGAGATTCTCCGCCCCAATCCTCAGGGGACTAAAGGCAATTTCTAAAATCCAAAATAATTTCTAGAAATTTATAACGAATTTTATTTTTTTTAAGAAAAAAATGTGGTGTATATATATATGTTGGAAGATTAGTACCCTATTCCTGTTATCTAAAAAATTCAAAATTCCAATCATATCTTTAAAATATTTTCCCAAACTCGAATCTAATGAAAATTTTTCAACCTAGCCCAAGCCCATGAAAAATATTGTCATCTCTGTTATAGCATACTGATGAGTTCCACAGCTGTTGGATCAGAAGAATTTTTGTTGAAAACTATGATCGAAGACTCAATCTTTGACACAGCTAAAAGAAAACTCTTATGGAAGGTCGAAACTCCCGCAGCACAATGCTTAGAATGGCAAACTAAGAAAGAAGGAGCAAAGTTGTTCTTCTTGAAGCAAAAGAATAAGAATTGATTGAGCTTTATTTTAGTTTTTTATCTGTCGAAAAAAATATCCCTTTCCTACACACGACAAGCCTATATATATATATATATATATAAGATCATGTAAAAACATCATTTTATATACAAATGTAGGAACCATTTCTAGCCATTGGATTTAAATTACATCTGACGGTTATAAATTGAAAACAGATATAAACACTCATTTTTATTCTGTTTGTGGCATACTCGCGCATAAGGCTCTGCCCTACCCTTCCGTTTCGACTCTGCTTGCCCCAGCGCCCAACCCCCTTCGCACCAGTATCTCCTTCTCCATCGCACTTCTCTCCCTCTCTATCGCACCTGTCTCTCCGTCTTTCCGTCGCCATTTCTGCCCCTGCATCTCTCCATCAACCTACCCCTGGCATCTACTGTCAAATCTAGCGAAGTACCCGACCTCCCTCAATTTCCACTTATCCTCCACTCCAACGAGCTTTGTAGACTAGTAGATGAGCTCAGCCGCTGTTCTTTTCGACCAGACCTCAACTCCTCCATTCTTCAATCGCCACTACACTGCCACACAGGAGACAAGGAGAAGCAGTACACGGCGGCATCGCGACATCAGCAGGAGCACAGAGGTATTCCATTTTTTTTTTTTTATGGTCGGAGGTCGATTAATATGTTGCAGTGAAGCGTTTAATAAGAAATTATCGCATAATCTGATCTTAAATAGAGTTCTGTGTTTTGAAGCTTAGGAAGCCGCTTGCTCTCATAGACCTTAAAACAATAAATATGTTTTATCGGACCTTTTTTATGGTCGAAGGGTCGACTCTAATACGTTTGAATGCCTACAATAACAAGCTTAATTAATTGTAGATGTGCTGATTAACTTAAAATTAGTGATTCCAAAGTTTCAGTCAAGAGGTGGTATTGTCAATTAACACTTGTGGTATAAATTATTTAGAGGGTTTGTGGTTTAGGGTTTAGGGTTTAGAGGGTTTGGGGTTTAGGGTTTAGAGGGTTTTAGGGTTTAGGGTTTATAGGGGTTTAGGGTTATAGTGTTTGGGGTTTAGAGTTGGGGGTTTGGGGTTTAGGGTTTAGGGTTTGAGGTTTATAGGGTTTAGGTTTTAGGGTTTATAGGGTGTAGGGTTTAGGGGGTTTACGGTTTAGGGTTTAGGGTTTGAGGTTTAGAGGGTTTGGGGAGGGTTTGGGGTTTAGTGTTTAGGGTTTAGGATTTAGAGGGTTTAGGGTTTAGGGTTTGGGGTTTAGGATTTAGAGGGTTTAGGGTTTATAGGGTTTAGGGTTTGGGTTTGGGTTTGGGTTTGGGGTTTGGGGTTTAGGGTTTGGGTTTAGAGTTTAGGGTTTAGAGGGTTTAGAGGGTTTAGGGTTTATGGTTTAGGGCTTAGGGTTTGAGGTTTAGAGGGTTTAGGGTTAGGGTTTATGGTTTATGGTTTAGGGTTTGGGTTTTTGGTTTAGGGTTTAGGGTTTAGAGGGTTTAGGGTTTAAAGGGTTTAGGGTTAGGGTTTAGGGTTAGAGGGTTTAGGGTTTAGGGTTTAGAGGGTGTAGGGTTTAGGGTTAGGGTTAGGGTTAGGGTTTGAGGGTTTAGGGTTTAGGGTTTAGGGGTTATGGGGTTTAGGGTTTAGGGTTTAGAGGGTTTAGGGCTTTAGGGTTTAGGTTTTAGGGTCCTTCAATGCTTGAGATGGAATAGATTGGATTATGTGACCTATTTCCTATTTAAGGTTTCACTACGACATTTTAATTGACCCTCCGACCATTCCAAATTTGACAATTTCTTAATCACCATCGAAAACTTCCTCCGATCCCCAAAAAATAGATAATTTCTTAATATGTGTATACAAATCTAATATCTCTGTGCCCCTGCTCAGGTCACGCTGCTGTCGTGTGCTGCTTGTCCGCGTCTCCTGTATGGCAGTGTAGTGGGTGTTGAAGTCAAGACGAGGTAGAGGAAGGGTGAAGAATGGAGCAGCTGAGCTCGCGCTGGCAGATCTGTCTACTGGTCTACGAAGCTTGTCAGAGTGGAGGAGAAGTGGAAATTGAGGGAGGCGGGGTACTTCGCTAGATCTCTCAACAGATGGGAGGAACAGGTCCGATGGAGAGATGCAGAGGCAGAAATGGCAATGGAGAGATGGAGAGACAAGTGCAATGGAGAGGGAGATACTGATTGCGAAGGGGGGTCGGGGGGGGGGGGTCATGTGCGAAGGCAGGGGGTATGGATCGAAACAAAAGGGGGCAGGACAAAGGGGCTTGGAGGCTCAGCAAAGGCAAAACAAACAGGTCTCGTATCCATTCGTCCGTAAGATCTAATTTAGATCCAATGGTCAGTAATTGTTTCTACGTTTGTATGTAAAATATTGTTTGTATATGACCTTATATATATATATATATATATATATCTCATACCCAACTAATTCTAATACATGGTCTAATATTGTTTGACCCACTATTTACCACCCTACATAAATTTAAGTCCTGAAACATCTATATTTTGTTAAATAATATACATATGAAAATATGTGTATTTATATTTGAAAGATATGTATGTATATTCTAATATATATATATATATATATATATATATATATATATATATTGTTAAAGATATATATTTTGTTAAAGAATGTGTGTATTTTGATAAGTGTATATGTATATATACATACATACATCTATATATATATATATATATATATATATATATATATATATATATAGAGAGAGAGAGAGAGAGAGAGAGAGAGAGAGAGAGAGAGAGATCCAAGAATAATTTTGTTATATATATATATATATATATATTGTAATTTTTAATGACTCAAATCAAATATAGTTAGTTTTAAAACTTTATAAAACTGATGATATCAATAAAATATTTTGTGACATCATCCATATGCACCATACTAGGTCTATATGTGAGGTAGATTGCGACCAAAATCAATTATGAACATGCATTAAATTGCGAACTTGTTGACTTCGTAAAAATGTACGGAACACGGTTAAAAGAGAGACAGACATATTTTTCATTGAGCTGTCATTCAAACATTTGCCATAACTAGGTAAATAACCATATGTTTTAAAAGAAATTGATTTTATTTTATTTTTTTAATCCTTCAGAGGATCAACCTTTGAATTTAACCAAGCAAAAGCCCGTTGCCATCGAAGATCCTTCCAGATCGTCCATAGATTGATCGAAAATGCTCTCGTCCCAATTTTCTTCACCGCCTAATGGGCATCTCCGTTGCTCCAAAGTGTCAGCGAATAAAGTTCTACAAAGTTAGTCACGTATTCCATAATTCTAATGTGTGTAAAATGGTAGCGTAAATCTTCATCCTGCAAATTACAAAGGATATCCTATGAGACAATGTTCGAAGGAAGCAAATAAGAAAAATAGTTAATCCTATGAGGAACCAAATTAAATGCTTCATGTCGTCTTGGTATTGTTTATGCCAAATTGATCGCTGTGGACGGCATAATCAAGTTACTTGTCATCTTCTTGGGCTTATTCATGTCTAATCCATCATAGTAAATGACTTAGTTCACGGTTGGGGATTTAAAAGGCAAAAAGGAACTTGCATTCATGAAGCCCCAAGAACTTGCGGTGGCTGTATTTTTCCATTTTGACTGCACGTTGATGACAATTATCTTTGTCGGTGAGATTTCTAACCACAATGGTAAAAATCGTAAGGACTATCAATCTGGTTTCACCTTTAGTTCAAGCCACCGGTTGGATTTGTGGTATAAATTAGTCGAACCATGGTCGAAATTGAATAAATAAATATAAGCAAAACTTATGCGACTAGTTGAATTGAGGCCCGGTTCTCTTCACCTATTTTTTGTTAATATGATATAATGCGAAACAATAATCTTAGTTTTTCTATTTGTTATGTTTGATCTAATACGAAATCAAGGAGACAAAAACAATCTTTTAATACGTAATATCATATTCAATGGCTTAAAAAAAACACACTCATAACTCGACATCAAAAGTCCAAACATATTCATACATTATATATAAGATAAAACACACTTAATTCAAAAAATACCAAAAGTCGACTAGTATTCAATATCCAAAGTAGCGAATTAGATCAAATAAATAATCATCTAATTCACATAAATTATTCATATTTATTTTAAGAATATAAAATATAGGGTAATATTTTAAGAATATATAACACAAATTGTAGGGATATCATGCAGCATCTAACATAGAAGAGGCACTCCCTATACCTAGACTATGTCGAGTGTAAGGAAAAAGTAACCTTATATTTATGAATTAGGTGTGGGAAGCACTGATTCCATCATAATATAGGAAATGAAATAGATAGAAAGGAGTGAAAATAGAGGACTACGAGTTCAAAGAGAGATAGAGGTATCCAGATAACCATACCCTATACAAATTCAATTAATGCTCACCCAAGGCAAGCATATCAAGCTAACACTCATTAATCCCCTACAAAACATGGCAAATCAGCTCATGGGAAATGACAAGAATGGTTGGTGTTCAAGGAGGGTGAACTAAAAAAAAGGGAAAAAGGGGTGTAGTGTATAACTGTGGAAGGGGTTGAAGAGGATGGTGTGCTTTGGTGGAAGTGGCCGAAGAGGGTGGGAGTTGGCTAAATTGGTTTTGGCTTAATGGAGGGGGTATGTTGTGGCGGTTTTGGCTAGAGGTAGGGCAAGGAATAGTTACTAGTACATGAATTGGATTAAATGGCAGCTAATATAAGGTAGATTCAAACTAAGTCATCATATAATCCATTACCTAGTAAAAAAAGACAAAGACGGCATTTTGAAAATTTAAGCAGGGTGTACACATGGCAGTTTTAACTTATAACCCCCATGCATACCCGTAATAAGATAGGTAAATAATGGTTAAGGGTATACACGGTAATTATAAATTAAAACCGTTGTGTATATCCTAATAGTGTAGAAGGAAATACACAACATTTTTACCTTATAACTACTATGTGTTCCCTTAATCGATATTTACCTTTCTTGTTAAGGGATTACATGAAAGTTATAAGATAAAACCATCGTTTATTCCCTTCTACACTATTGTGGTATATATGGCAGTTTTAACTTATAACTATTGTTTATACCCTTTTCCCTCCATTTTTTTACTTCCTCATTGTTTAACATAGAACTGCCAAAAAAATTTCACTTTACCTCTCAACAACCATACAACATCATTCCAAGTGACAAAGCTCTCAACCGTTGCTATCTTTTCTTTGATATATTTCTTGCTAATTTTTGTTGCACTACAGTTCACCGTTGTCACCTTTCTCTCTTTCTATGCTCAGTATGTTCATTATATTTTTTGTTTTCCATTTCTTTGAAGTTTAAGCATTGTGGATAAGTTTCTCTTTTATCAAAAATTTTCTTGTGTTATTTCTCATTTGAACATCTATGTTGTGTATTTAATTATTCTTTGTTCATTATACGATATATGATGTTGTGGCGCATATTCGTATTATCTATGTTTTTAGTTTTTATATTGATATGTTTTGTCAAGATATATTATCAAACTATATATTTTGAAAAATAGAGTATATAAACAAAAGATATAATAGTCTATAGAAAGTGTGATATTGTTACTATTACAAATGTTATTATACTGTAAAAGTATTCCGGGTATGTTGATATTTTGTTTTTGCTTGACTTGGCTCATATTGTTAGATTCCTTCTTCTTCTTCTTCTTTTTTTTTTTTTTGAAATTTAGAGGCCAAACAATACTTATTTCTTATTATGGATTATAAGTGGATATATGCAAGTAGGTTGTCTAGAGAATATATAAATGGTGTTCAAGACTTTATTAAGTTAGCCATTGAACATTCAAAATATCCTTTGCAGATATCTTGTCCATGTGTAGATTTTTGAAATATGATAAGAAGAGGGATAAATGAGATACGAGATCATCTCATCCTCCATGGTATTAAGAATATTTATACTAGGTGGATATGGTATGGAAAGCCACTTCTTAATGAACCTAATGTGGTTGAACACGATGATGTTGAAGTTCAAGATGATTTTACTTACATGGAGAACCTGAACAACAATGTTGAAGAACATTTTAGAGACCATCCATAAATGTTTGAAAATTTGCTTAATGATTTGGAGATGCATTTGTACAATGGTTGTACTAAATTTATAAAATTATCCACCATGTTATGACTATATAATTTGAAGGTCGGTAATGGATGGAGTAATAAAAGCTTCACTTATCTTCTTGAGCTCTTGAAAGAGATGCTTCCAGAGAACAACTTGCTTCCTCTTGGTACTTATGAAGATAAGAAGATTTTGTGCTCTATGGGTTTGAATTATGAAAAGATTCATGCTTGTTCTAAGAATTACATTTTATATCATAGTGAATATGCATTTTTAGATAGTTGTTTTTAGTGTTGAATGTCACGATATAAGAGGGATAAGGTTCCTAATAAGGTGTTGCGGTAATTTCTGAATATACCATGATTTTGCTACATGTTTCATAATGAAGAAAATGTAGAGAAGCTTAAACACCGTATTAGTGACAAGCTTAAACATTCGACAAATTATCCTCAACAGAAAATGATTAATTACATATACCCTAATTTTGTTAGTGAAGTTAGAAAACTGCATGTTGCACTCTATTAAGACAGAATGAACCATTTTAATGGAAACACCAACTAAATTTTATAGCCCATTATTCTGGTGATCTATAATCTTCCCCTATCATTATCCATAAAGAGAAAATGGATTATGCTATCCTTACTTATATCTAGTCCAAATTATTCAAGTAATGATATTTATGTTTATTTGGATCCTCTTATCGAGGATTTAAAGCATACATGCGATCATGGAGTTGAATTAGTAGATGCATGAAGTCAAAAATCTTTTAACTTGAGAGCAATGTTATTTTCTACTATAAATGATTTTTCTGCTTATTCTAATTTTTTTAGTTATAGTGTACTCAAATACTATGCATATCGTATCTATGATGATAACACGAAGTAAAAAAGACTACTTATATTGGACATCATAGAATCTTTCCTATGAATCATCATTATTGTAGACAAAGAAAAGCTTTAAATGAAAAAGTTGAAGAAGCAAAATCTTCAAATCCTCTCATGGGATTTAAAGTATTGACAAAGTAAAATACTTGAATGTGTCTTTCAAAAAAAAAAAGAAAATAAAAGAAAATAATCCCTTCAAACGGGTGGAAGAAGAGGTAATCTTATTTAACCTTCTACATTGGAATAAGTTGCACGTACGACATTGTCTTGGTGTAATGTTTATCAAGAAACATGTATCTAATTGTTTAATTGGCATGCTTCTTAGTATTCTAAACAAGAAAAATGATGGCATCAATGTTTGATTAGGCTTGGTTGATATGGGTATGAGAATAGAATTACATTTGTAGAAGGTGGAAAATAAAGCCTTTTTTTACCTCCTGAATGTTATACTCTTTCCAAAAAAAAATCTTTTTCTATTAGTATTTGCACGAAGTGAAGGTTCCCAAAGGATATTCATAAAACATCAAGAAACTTATTTTGATGAAAGATTTGAAGTTAGTGGGTATGAAATCTCATGATCATCATATTCTCATTCAAAACTTGTTATCAGTTACTATACGTTCTATATTACCAAATCTGATTTGAATTTTTATCACTAGATTTTTTTCTCTTTTTCAAGGAACTATGTAGTAATGTTATTAACCCTACAAGCTTGGATAAATTGTAGAGTGAGATTGTGACTATATTATGCCAGCTTGAGGTGTATTTTCCTCCATCATTCTTTGTAATTATTATTCATTTTATAGTTTTGGGTGGTTAGATTGTGTCGGTCAATTCATCTGTGTTGGATGTATCCATTAGAAAGGTATATGAAATTATTAAAAGAATATGTGGGGGATCCAAAACAAGCCTAAAGGTTACATTGTTGAGACTTATCTAGTGGAGGATAGGGGTGAGTATAATCAACGTCAACCTAAAAACCTAGAGAGGACCAAAAAGGATTAAACGAGCTATGTTCAAGCCAGATTTTAAAAACTTTCCAGGTTTTTGGTTGAGAATTTTAAAAAATCAGCTTTGCAGTCTAATCCAAGTCAAACCTAAAAATTTTGGACAACCTAGAATGATACTATATTATTCCCCTCCTAGACTGCATATTCACAACTCGCTAGTCCTCTTCTCTTATCTTCTCCTTCCTATTCTTGGTCCACTCCTCAGTTCTCAATCAATCAGTCCTCACTTATAATCCCATTCCCATGAGAGTCTTTAAATTTAGCTACAAATTGAGTCTTCGACTCTCCCCTCTTGTGGTCTCGTTTGATGTCTGTCCTAGTTTGGAAGTTCCCACACATATTGCATTAGATGTCAAGGAACACACCACCAGGTTAACCACACTCCCTAGTCCCCCTCCTCAACTATTGTCCTATAGGATGTAAAATCCTACATCGCCACCTACAGGGTTGCACCACTTGTTTGCAGCACCACGACACCAAGCCTGATCTATGGATCTAAGTTGTCTCACAACTCGCCACTCAACAACATCAAACTCACTAGCACTCACTCCCACACGACCACACCCACCACCACACATCAGTAGCACCACTCATCACCCTTGTCTTTGATCTAGCTGAGTTCTTCTATTATGCTTTGATGCATGCTCTACTAATATTGTTGGTCTCTGCCTAACGTTTTCCTTTGATTATGGTTTCTTTTTTTTGCTCCATGCTTTGCAATTACAATCGATATGTGTTAATTAACTAATTGTTAAATGCTTGGATTTACTGATATTTGCTAGATTCCTAAGTCCTAAGTCTGTTGATATTTGCTAGAATTCTAGCTAATTGTTGATCATTTACCTATAGGTTCTTGGCTAATTCACTTTTTGTTACATCCGTGCATAATTCCTTCAGAAAGCTAATATATTAATATTTGCTCATTATTGAGGTATTAATTAATAATCAATATGTGAAGTTGTAAACTTGTAATTACTTTGTGTATTGCTAATATTTTCTTATTCAATTATGCTCTATGAACTATGATCTATGATGGTTTTTCGTGGATATGACAAACATATTACACAATTAAGATTGTTAACTTACCAAATGAAGAGAATGAATTATGGAAAAAATGGTGATATATATGTCTATATAAAGTAAAATAAGCATCCATGCAATACATATATCACATACAATTTGGTTGGGAGAAAAACAACATAAGCCTTTTAATTTTGATTATTTTGAAGAGGGGTGGTAATGGGCCATAGATATTTGCTTTCAAAGTTAATTCCTTTTTTTATATACATTAATAATATATAATTTAATTAATACCTTATAGTTTACATTCATTTCATAGTATACATTAGTATCATATTAGAGTTGTTTAACTAGTATTTCTAATTTAATTTCAATATCTATGCCTTCTTGGTTCTTAAAAATGTCAATTATTAGTGTAATAGTGTGCACTTGTTCTATTTTGATTGTTTCCCTTCATTTTTATTTTTTATCTTATACATTTGAATTCTGATTTTTTATGGTTGGTGATTGGTGATAGCTATAAAATTATTAACCCATGGATTTATTAACTTAACTTTCTTGTAATGTAAGTTAATAGATTAGGACTTGTTTCCTTTTTGGAATGTAGAAACTATTTATTATACACTATTAGTTATTTTTATACTAAAATTTTTTATTTTCCTTTTCTTTTAGATGTTGAGCTTCGATATCACATCTAAAAGGCAATTTTTAGCATCTGGATACATTGATGTTCCTATAACAATTTATGATGCTTATACTCAAGTGATGGAGGTAGAGAAATTCCTTGATTTACTTGATGTTGAGGTAGCAGATTTTGAACCTAAGAAGCCAACAAAAGGTCGTTGATATTTGAAGAGAAAAGATAGAAAGAGGGGTTCTTATTAGGATCACTTTTGGGGGTATGTGGATGAGAACCATCTACTAAGGGTAGAATGTAAGCATTGTCCATAAACATTTTCAATAGACACAAACAAGAATGGTATGAAAATTTAAATAAATAAAAAACATGCAGAAAGTTGTGTAAATAATCCTCAAAATAAGGATAAGGTAAAATGTAAGCAATCTCATCTATGCTTTGATCTTGTTGTCTGTGATGATATCTAGGAGGAAACTAATTTAAGGTATAAGACCGTTGATCTTGATTAACATAGAGAAGCTATAGGTGAAATGATTATTGTTAATGAATTGCCTTTTAGTTTTGTGGAGAAGGGGGGTTTTAGAAAAGTGATGTCTATTACACGCAATATCTATAATTTATATCTCAATGAAAGGATTAGATTGAAAATTTTGCTTAATACTTTGTGTAATAGAGTTTATGTTTCTACTGTTACATGAACTTTTAATCAAAGAATTAATTACATGTGTCTAACTAGTCATTTTATAGATGATCAGTGGAGTTTGAAAAAAAAAATTAAATTTTTTATCCTATATCTAGTCATAAAGGAGAAATGATCTATAGGGCAATTGAAGATTGTCTAACTTTTTGTAATTTAAACGAAAAATTATTAATCATCACAATAGATAATACAAGTTCTAAAGATTTTGCTTGTGCTTATTTGAAAAATATGGTGAAAAAAGATGGTGGTATTGGTTATGGTAAATAATTACATATGAGATGTAACACACACATATTCAATTTTAGTCTATGGGAGGGTATAACGGAGCTTAACCATTGCATTAATCAGATATAGGATGTTATTAAATATATTAGAAATTCTTATGGTAGATTAATTGTATTTAAATAACATGCTGAAAAGTGTAAGATTGAATGCAAAGCTTCTCTATCTCTTGATTAGCCTACTAGGTGGAATTCCACCTATCATATTTTGGCTACTAGTGTAAATTTTAGGGATTTTTTTGGTAGGATAGAGCTCCCTGTAGAGTTGATACAGGGTGTTGATGTTGCTGGGGCTCCTCTAATGACAATTGGGATAAAATTGAGTACCTCATTGTTTTCTTGAAGGAGTTTTATGACTTGAATATTAACGTGTTTGATTCATTATATATGATTATTAATCTTATTTTCTTTAATATTTTTCATATGTTTAAGTTGTTGAATCAATGGATTATGGATATGAAGAATGGCTTTAGAAATATGGCAATTCAAATGAAAGTTAAGTTTGACAAGTATTGGAGTGACATAAAGAAGATGAACATGTTGATATACTTAGGCGTCTTGTTAGATCCATATCTAAGGTTTTTAAGATTGAAGATTATAGTTTATAGGATGTATGGTGAAGAATTAAGGGAGGTACTAGCTAGAAAAATCAAGAAATTTGATGTTGATTTGTTTGATGATTATAGGAGGATGTATGATTCATTTATAGTTGATGATAGTTCTTGGCCAAGTTTTGATCCTCCTATAAGTAAGGATAGTGTTGACACTATCAAAAAAAGGTGTGTTGGAGCAAGCAATGAGGATGGATGGATTATATTATAGTATTGCCAAGATTGATAGGTTTTTAGAAGAGAAAAAAAAAAGCAAAACGTGAAGAAAAAGATGTCTTGATGTGGTAGAAAATAAAACACCTTTGATATTTGATCCTTTCACGTATGGAAAGAGATATTCTTATTGTACCAATAACTACACTTGCATTGGAATCTACGTTTGGTGCTAGTGGCCATCACATGGATCAACTTAGGAGCTCTATAACACTAAAGGTGATGCTTTCTTTATATTAATGCATTTATTTATTGAATCATTACAATTGCATTTTATTTACTTGCTTGTTTATTTTTGTAATTTTTGTGTGAATTAAAACCACATAAGCTCTTATATGCTCTCAATATTAGATTTGAGCAAAAAACGTAAGAAGAAAAGTTGATGTATATAGAGTAAGACTTTGAAGAGTTGGAGGAAATAGAAAAAGGTAGTAGTCAATTGAGCTTTATTTATTTTTACTTTATTTGATTAATTTAGTTTTGCTTTATACCATTTAATCTTTTATCAATTATTCTTAATATAATGTTATTAATAACTACTAATTTATTTATATTTAAATTTGAATAGATGTGGAAAACAAAGATATTGTGGAGGTTGAAGTGGTATATGGTACTTGAAATGAATGATGGTGTTGAATACTTTTTATTAACTTTTATGTAAACTTTATTTTTATATTATGTAGTAGATTGTGTAAAATTTATTTTTATATTATGTAGTAGATTGTTATTTCTATTTGGAGGACATTGTGGTTTTGTTCTCATCCTCCATAGTTTATGTAGTTACATTAAATTTTATTTGTTTTATCTTGTTATATTTTCAAAACTTATTTATTTCTATTTGGAGGGCATTGTTATGGACAAATATAAGATTTGTATATGAAATGAGTCCATAAAATCCATGTTGATGCTGGCATTTAGATGGAAAAAAGGGTTGAATTGTAAATTTGTATTAAAATAGGGTCAATTTTGAAATTAGGTTAAACAAGGGCCTAAACTGTGTCAATTTTAAAATAGAGTTAAAACAATGTCATTTTAAAATAGGGTTGAAAGAGGATAGTTTCAAAATTGGGGTAAAAAATAGGTTCAAACAAGGTCAATTTGAAAACATGTTCGAAATAGGGTCAATTTAGCTTTGACCTAATTTTTATATTCTGGGTTTGAACACAACCTATTTTGAAACCAGCCTAGGTTTGGGGTTTTACTTTACATAAAAATGGGTCTCAAAACTGGTAGTGATTTGGTGTAGTGCCCACCTCTAATTGAGAAGGTGAAAGATTTTTATTGTACGTTCTTATCCAATGTTAATATAATAGGTCTTCCTAAACCATGGCATTTAGGTAAAGATGAACAAGGGAAATGGTGGAAAGTATTTTGCATGGTCGTCATTGATGATGATCAAATGTTTTTTCAAGCTCACCTCTATGTCCTTTGCAAAAGAGATGGTGTTCAGCCATATGTGAATCAACAAATGGATAATTTGAGGGCTTTAAATCCATCTAGGAGCAATAAATGGATATTAAATAGATATAATATATCCTTTTCAAAGTGGCTGTCATCTCAATTGTTTGATTCTAATACTAATTTGTATTGTTTGCCACACCCTCCTCATAGGGAAGTGATGTCATACAATACACATATGATCAATGGTTATACTTTCTAAGTAAAGGAGTAGGATGAAATGATTAATGTGTAAAATAGTGGTGTTGGTGTAATATCATAAGCTTTACATATATCAAGTGCTAGAGACAAAAAACCTTATTTATGCATTAATGGCATACTATGGAGTGATAGAGTGAATATGGCTATTAGATTATACCACTTTTAGAGTTCCTTTATCCAGGTGCAAATGGGTTGACAATCAAAATGGGGTTTATACTAAGGAAGCTAGATATATAAGGATGGATCATTCGAGGATTTATCATAAGCATGACCCATTTATATTATCCTCACAAGAAAAATAGGTATTCTATGTTATTAATCTAGCTGATAAACGGTGGTCTATTGTATTGAATAAAAAAAAATGGGAAGATGACATACAAGGGGAGAATGTTTGACTACTACTGTAACTTTCTCATCTAGCCATGATGACATTACTGATAAACTCTATGCATAAGATGATCACGAAGAAGATTTCTATGTACTCAAATTAGAGTTTATGCATAAAGAGGGTATATGTCGCAGATTAAAGTATTATAGATTAAAGGTTTAATTACTTCCTATGTGTTGTTTTCTTTTATTTTATGCATAAAGGTTTATTTTTTATATATTGACTATATCACATCATATATTGATTTGTTCCTAATATATAATTTTTTTTTCTTTGTTCCAAGTATGGATACACATGAAGATGGCACACATGCTTGGGAGGTTGGAAAAACACAAAGGAGGAGAACTAGATTAACACAAATTGCTAGAAATAGAAAAAGATTCATTGTGCTTAATGTTGACTTTGATGAATCAAGGTATTAAGTGGACGAGAATAAGGATTTGTTCATTGATTATTGTAACTCTAGGGCTCATGTGCACATCCCATCACTTATCAAACTTGGAAGGATGCCCCAAGAGAGTTGAAGGGTAGGGTGTGGTAAGTAATAGATATGACTTTTGTTTGTTATTACCATATGATAATTTAGTTATATGCATACTAACTATTTGATTTTTATGATTGCGGTAAGGATTTAATGTTGGACAACAATTTAAAAAACTTGTTATGAGTCGAGCTGTAAAGTTATTGATGAATCAAAAGTCATGGATGGCTAAAAACCATTTGTATGTAGTCTATTGTACTATCATGTCCACACCCCCAAATATCTCTAGGAATGTGATCACCCTCGATCAATGAAGGGAGCTGTATCTATGAAGGAATTCAAAGAAATATGAAGTATGTATGAATATATTATTATTAGCTTTCTCATATAACTATAGTATACCCAGGTTACAATATAAACTAAAATCATCTATCCATTTTGTTTGTGATAGGCAAAAGTGCTAAAAATAGAGCCAATGTAGAGAAAAACATTTACTCTCACAATACAAGGTGTAGAGGCAAAAATGCTACTTGATAAGTCTTGGTATGAAAATAAGTATTTTTACTTGATGCCATTCTTTTATAATCTAATATAGTTACTAAGTATTTTTACTTGATACAATAGGAGAAACAACTGATGGAGGAAGCAGTGCTAAACCAAACCCCATATGTACCCTTAGAGTGAGCTAATGTTTGGATATACACTAGGGTAAGGAATGGAAAGCATGCTAACAAACTAACCCAATAGATGGTTGAGAAAATTATAAGGCACACAAAATTTATCTTTACTTGGTTTAATATGGTTACTTATGCCTAACAATTTTTTATGACTTTAAATAGTTGGGTTTGAGAAAGAACTATTCGGCCAATAATTTTGATAAAGAAAGTCTAAATGACTATTTGACATACACTCTGGGAACTTAAGAGCATGGTGCTTGATATAGGACATAATATTACGGGTTCATCCTATCTAAGGTATTTGGATATCACCGTAGTTCTCACCCTTTAAAGGACAAATATGAGAAGATGTAGAAAGAAATGTTGGTGTTAAGAGAATTATAAGAGGAAATCCTTAGAAGGTTGGATATCATGTCCTCATATTCACAATGTCCAATTCAATCCTCCACATCTAGTGTCCCTAGATCCTTTCCAAAAATTAATGAGGTAATAAGCTACACTATACTCTATGTACTTGAATATATTTTTTCCCCATAACTTGAATCTTTTTACTATTCATTACAAAGTCATTATCCTTATGACTTATAAGTTGTAGAAGATGAGACTGCTGTAGCAAATGCTACTACATTTATTGAGTCCAAATCAATCATTCATACTCTTCCATTGAGCCCTAATAAAGTCTGGGTATTAATTCATAATATCTTCAAGGCATATTTAATGGAGCTAGTGACACATAATATGGCATATAATTGTGAAGAAAAAGATATGTCTGTATTGTACTTACTAGTCGGTCAATTCGTTAGGTGGTTGAATAACCTTATAATTATTAAGGATTAGATAGTCCAAAATTTTTTAATTTTATATTACATTCTTATTACTTAAGTGATAATATACGATCTAATAATTATGTCATATACTTTTTCTTACTTAGGGCAGTCATATTATCGCAAAAAATATTAGTAATAAAGAAAAAAAATATATGGAGTATGCGGAAGCCCAAAAAGCCTTGGGAATGAAAACAATAATCAAGTTTCATGCCTTATCACCTCAATTTAGGTATACATGACACTTTTGTTGAATGGTAATTCTATATTTTCACATGAAATTAGAAGATGTGAATATCTAGATTAGGGCATACGTCATCCTATATTTGTTACAAGGTAAAATGATACAATGTCAATGTATAATTGCACATATGAGATAACATAAATCCTTTCACATTTGACCTTATTTTAATTATTAGTGGGAAGGTGGTGTCAATACTAAAAATTTATTCTTTCATGGTCATATGTTCTTGAAATATAATTTATTTGGTGATGTCTTGGACTGGTCTCACGTATATATATTTCTATGCTTGGACACAATCTCCAATGAAAATGATAATATTTAAAATGTTCCCTATGTGGTTAACTCGATGAAGATGACTCCACGGTCCCTCTTGTTTGCTCCATCTTCCTTTAACATGCATTGGACGCTAGTGATATTGCAACCATCTTTAGGGACCGTATATTGGATAGGATCAATTGATGGAAATCTTCATTCTAATACAAAATTTCTTGTGGAACGGTACATATTTATCAATATAATGATATTGATTAGAATCACACATACACACACACACACACACACACACACACACACACACACACACACACATATAATATGGCTGCTACATAACTTAAGTCATTCAAGGCTTATTTTGAGCCACAAAAGAAGGGAATGGCACCACTACCCCATATGTCTTGGAAAAAAGTAAGGTTTGTAATTTTTATGTCACTTAAGAATCATTGCATTTAATATTAAGTATTCAGTATGAGAAACTAATAAGACAATGTAATTGATATTTTATTTTTTAGAGTCCACAACAATAAGATAATGTAAGTTGTGGATACTTTGTCATGATATTCATGAAGGAAATCATTTGAAAACATTGGACAGGGTAATAATAAGTTTGTATTTACTTATTTTTAATTTATATTAATTATGCTTATCTATATTCATTAATACTAACTTGGTATTTTACATATTTTTTAGTTCTATCAACATCATGGCCTTCTTAATTATCAAAATAAAAATATTAATAAAGTTAGGAAAGAATGGTTAGATTTTATTACAAGGTTTCATAATGATTATATGCAGAATCATCTACAGTTTTAATTTTTTATACATAGAGTTTAAATATAAATGAAAATAAATTTTTTATAAGGCTTTTTATGTAAATTATATAATGAAAATATATAATTGTTTACTTTGGTTGCTTGCTATTTTGGATGAGGTAAGTACTAATGATGCTAATGAAAGCATCATGGAAACATATGTAGGTTTTTTGCATGAAAAAATGTGGTAGGGCAATGATCAAAATATTCTTTTTAAAAAATAGGGTATACATGGTGGTTATACATAAAACCCACCGTTTATACTTGTAACATCTCCCTAAACATCGAGATAGAGAATACCCGCAACATCCTAACTAGGAGTTGTTTATACTATACACAACGGGTTTGATTTGTAACTACCATGTATGTTAAATATGCACAGCTGCATTTTTAATTAAATCGCTATATAAAATATGGCATCAAAGATTTTTGAGCCAAATTTAAATAATTATACAACGGTTTTAGAATCACCATATATAGTATATATGACGGTTATAAACGACCGTATATAAAACTTTTTTAACTGTTATGTATGAGTTTTTTTGTAGTAGTGGGTATGGATCACCAAAGATCAAGAGGAATGGGAAAGGGTGCTTTTACTATAGTTTATCGAAGGTTAGGGGTTGTGTTTGGTGGATTTTTCCAGTGCAAGAGGGAGGTGTTTAGTGATTTTAGTCGGTGGTTATGGTGAGTTTTTGGTGGAAATGGGTAGTGCTAATGGGTGAGGCATGACAAGGGTTACCGTTGGTGGTTTATAGGGTGTGTTTGGCGACGGTGAGAAGGAGGTAGGGAAAGGGAAAAAGGCTTTGTTTAATGGAGTATGTTTCGACTGAAAAATGAAGGGAGGAAGGAGAATGTCTCTTATGTACAATATGGTGGTCTACGAGTGTGTGTACACACACACACATAGGGAGATGGATAGAGATGAAGGTAGTGATGGTACATGCAAGATTGAGGGGGGGGGGATATTCATGGAAAACCCCTGAGCATAGGGTATGGGAAAGGATGTGCTTATGGGTTAGGGTGCAGGTGATGGCGGCATGGCAGGGGTAGGGGCATGGTCGGGTAAGATTGTAGGCAAGATAAGGTAGAAATAGGAGATACAAGAAAGCAAGGTCTACCAGTCGAGAAAAGAAAAGGAAGAGAAAAAGAAAAGGAGAAGGGAAGAAAAGGAAAAGAGAAAAGGAAGGAGGAAATAAATGTGGGTTTATAATTAGATTTAGGTTTAAATTAATGTATTTTATGTTATTAGGATAATTTAATGAACAAATTTGTAGGTTTAGATTTAGATTAAAGTATTAATAACCCATAATAGAGAACAATGGTAGGTAAAAAATTCATATTTTCATTATTAGAATTAGGTTACGATATTAATTAATCAGGATTAGGTTTAGCTAAAATTCATGATATTACACAATAACACATACACTCATGTTTTCACATAGCATTCATAGTTCCATAATATAATAAAACAATATCATGGGATGACATCAACATCATGAGATACAAAATATAACTATACTAGCATAAGAGTGCCTATAATTTACACATAGAATCAAAACCATATTCTAAGACATGTGTCCTTACATAAATGTCACTAATCTCTAAGTAAGAATAAACCCTTAGTCTACTCCTCCAAGACCATAGAAAAATACCTAAAAACCAAAAAGAACCCATGGTTAAAAACATAGGAAAGCAAACAAGGAAAAGGTAAGGCATAGGACAACGATGAAGAGAAATAATCAAAATAAAAAGGGAAGGGGGAATGTTGCATGAGGGAGTTGCATTTTAGGGACCAAAATTGTGTGAGTTTCTAATGTAGGTGGTGGTGAAAAATGTGAGGAATTCACACTGTTTAGGGTTGGTTTGCGTGAGATTTTGTTATAGGAGAAGGGAGGCTACATGAGGCATTGATGTTGGAGGCAACAAGTTACATAAAGGTTGGATAGTGTGGGTATTGTTGCTACTTGAAAAAGGCTAAAGATGGGGCTGCAATAGGGTGGTTGCATGAGCTTTTCAAGCTGCCAAAGAAAATAAGGGGTATTTGTGTATAGGGTGGTTGCATGAGCTTTTTAAGTTGCCAAAGAAAATAAGGGGTGGTTGTGTGAGTTTTTCACATTGCTAAATTTATCATTGTGAATGACATAATCAAATTACTTCTTATTGACATCCTAGAAAAGAGTATTGACATCATCAACCATTCTCTTCCTGATATGATATAATGTGAAACAAAAATCTTAGTTTTTCTATTTATTTGTTATTATTTATTGTAATCCCCCAATTTTTTTAAAAGCCTATAATTTAATAAATAACTTTTATTTGGGATAGATTAGCTTTTAAATCTATTTAATTTAATTATTTTATGGATTTTGAGTATATAAAATTGGATATAAATATTTAATAAATTAAAATAAATATTTTGATATTTTATCATACCCTTTTTATTTAAATAATTTTCCAAACCATTATTTTACTTAAATTACCCTTTTTAAACCCATATAGTTAATTATATGAAATTAAATTATTAAATAAATTTATTACCTATAAATATTATATTTTATTATTTTATAAATTAAATTATTTTATTTTATTCCATTTTTCCTTTTCTTTTTCCTTTTTCCCTTTTCCTTCTCCTTTTTCTCCTTTTTTCTCTTTTCTTTCTTCTTCCTTTTTCTTTCCTTAGGCCGCTGGCTAGCCTGCCTCTTCCCCCACCCTCGCGCTAGGGCCGTTGGCCCATTTCCTTTCCTCCCTCTTTGTGTCGCCCGGCCTTCCTCCCTCTTCCTTTTCTTTTCTTTCTCCCTCGATCAGGCTAGCCCACTCCTTCTCCCCTTCGGCCGGCCTACACGCACCAGCCTCCCCCGCCCCTTCTTTCTTCTTCTTCCTTTTTCCCCGACAAAGAATCTGACCACCCCCGCCATCTCCGGCCACCCTACTTGCAACCCTCTCCCCTATTGATCTCCCTATCTGCATACTAGTACAAGAAATTAATTAAAAAAATGGTTGAGTGACATATATATTTACCTTGAGAAGCTAATGTGTATGCATTTAGAATACATTAAAAATAAATAGGTGAGAGAGGGGGGGAGAAGGTGTAATGGTTGGTATATCGTGTACAATGTTGAACCTATGATAAGGTAATAAATAATAGGAGCTCTCTCCCTCCTACCATTTCACTGCCCCATCCCGACCCCACCACCTCTCCCTCTCCTTGCCCATACCCCTCTCTTCTCCTCCCTCTCCCAACCATCGCCATTCCCCTACCACCCTGCCAAGCCACCCTATCCCCTCCTTTCTCTCCTTCTTCTTTTTCTTATTCCCTTCCTGTTCCATTCAGCCATTTTTCGAGCTCCATATGCATTCCCCGACCTTCTTTTCTCTCCCTTTCTTCTCCTTCTCTCATCCTACCTATTTTGCTTCACTGCTACCATTTCGCAGCTGCCGCCGCTTCAACCACCACCTACACCACCCCTTGCCACCCTCTACCTCACCCCTGAACCATCACAACACCCTTCGAGCCACCCCGCAACCTCCTTCTTCCTCCTCTCTTCTTTTTCTCTCCCTTTTCTCCCTTCTCGGTAGCCACCCTGTACTACCTTGATCCGCCGCTGTTCCACCGCCTCTACCGCCACTTAAGCCACCAAACCAACCCTTATAACCCCTCTACCACCCCCAAACCTCCTTTGGCCAAAACCACCACCCACAGGCCTTCATTTCCTCCCTCCCTTTTCCTTCCTTCTCAGCCCTCCATCTCGACTCACCTTGGTAGCCCCCCTTCGTAGCCTTGCTGTCACCGCCGCCGCCCTTAGCCGCCGTCAACCCATCCTCGACCACAACCTACACCCCCTCTCCACTCCTACACCCTTCCCTTTCCCCAAATCCTCCCCCATCTACCCTTTTTCTTAGCCTAAAAACCCTAACCCAAAATTGATTTTCTCTCCTTCTCATTATTCCATTTTTGAGCCTCTACCCTATTTTTTAATTTTGCATGCAGCTCATGCTGCATGAGGAGCATGAGTTACTGCATTTCTTGATTTATTTGGGTAATGATTTTAAGGTATAATAAAATTTTAATTCAAGTATTTGATTAATTAAGTATTATAAAGTCTTATACTTTGATTTTTCTTATTTCTAATATAATAAATCTTGATATTATTTTTAGGTATTAGTTTTGCTAATCAAAGCTTGAACCTTTAACCGGAATACTAGTAAGGTTCATTTTTCTGGGAATTAAGGTAACCATTAAATCTCACTTAAACGCATAGATTAACGTATGTTAGCACATTAGGATTTTTAATATATTATTATGCTTGATATATGTTGTCTAATATAATATATGCGGTTTCTTGTGTTGATTGATAAAAAGGAAGCATGATAGATTATATGCTATTTATGGAAATATTGTTTAAGGTAGGAGTTGGTTATTAATGAAAATGTTAAGTATTATCCATGTTATATTATGCTATTGTGATCTTTAATGCATGGTTAATATTATTGTGAGCCCTAGGGTATTTTAGTAATATGTATTATGCAAGAATGTGGCCTAATATGTATGGGTGTTAATGAGAATTGTATTAAATATAATATTTGGGGAGTTGGATAATAAGAATGGGGTATTAATGCCAATAATTCATGTGGTGATGATAATTTAATATAAGTGGAGTAATAAGGGGTAAAATGGTAATTTGTAAGTGAAAAGGGTAAATTGGTAACTTTGGAAGTAAAAGGGGGTAAAATGGTAATTTTGGAGGCAAGGGTAAAGTGGTAAATTTGTAAGTAGAAGGATAAAATGGTAATTTTGTGAGTAAAGGGTAAAATGGTAATTTTATATGTAAAGGGGTAAAATGGAAATTTTTAGAAGTTAAGAGGTAAAATGGTAATTTTGGAAGGGGTAAATGGTAATTTTGGAAGTAAAGGGGAAAATTGGTAATTTTGTGAATAAAGGGTAAAATGGTAATTTTGTAATTAAGGGGCAAAATGGTAATTTTATAATTAAAGGGTAAAAGGGTAATTTTGGAATTAAAGGATAAAATGGTAATGTTATAATTCAAGGGTAAAATGGTAATTTTATAATTAAAGGATAAAATGGTAATTTTGTAATTAAAGGGAAAATTTGGTCATTTTGTAATTAAAGGACGAAATGGTAATTTCATAATTAAAGGGCAAAATTGTAATTTTATAATTAAAGGGCAAAATGGTAATCTCATAATTAAATGGTAAATGGTAATTTCTTAACTAAAGGGCAAAATTGTAATCTTGGATGTAAAGGGGTAAAATGATAATTTTATAAGTGAAAGGGTGTTATGTTAATTTTTGGAAGTTAAGGGGTAAAATGGTAAATTTAAAAGTAAAGGGGCAAAATGTTAATTTTACAAATAAAAGAGGTAAAGTGGAAATTGGAAAGGAGTAACTTGGTAATTATGATAATAGAGAAGGGTAATTTGGTAATTTAGCCAACTAAATGGTAATATGGTAATTTTGATAATTGAGAAAGGTAGTTTGGTAAATTATGATCATAGAGAAGGGCAATTTGGTAACTTAACCGACTAGAGGGTAATTTGGTAATTTTGATGATAGAGAAGCATAGTTAGGTAATTATGATAATAGAGAATGGTAATTTGGTAATTTAACCAACTAAAGGGTAATTTGGTAATTTTGATAATGGAGAAGGGTAGTTTGGTAATTATGATCACAGAGAAGGGTAATTTGGTAATTTAACCGACTAGAGGGTAATTTGGTAATTTTGATGATGGAGAAGGGTAGTTTGGTAATTATGATAACATAGAATGGTAATTTGGTAATTTAACCAACTAAATGGGTAATTTGGTAATTAGGTTAATGAAGAAGGGTAATTTGGTAATTTGACCAACTAAAGGGCAATTTGTTAATTATAATAAAGGAAAAATGGCAAATTGGTAATCTAACCAACCAAATGGAAAATATATTAAGTGTAACAATTATGAAGGGGGATTAGTGACCTAATAGGTATGGGAGATAACTTTGTAACCTAAATAGAGTATGGGGTAATTTGGTAATTATGCAACAAGAGGGTAATATGGTAATTTGTCAAGTAAGGAAGAGATGACTTAGCAACTATATAAGTAAGGGGTAAATGAGTAATTTGTATCTAGCATGTCATTGTGATTGTGGAATTTCGTAATATGACTCAAATAACGATGATTAGTAAGGTAAGAGTATTTGATAATTAGTAAGTATCACGAGAACGAATTCTAATTCGGAATTAGATGAGATTAGGATGGCCTTAATGATTCTTCTGTGTTACCTTAGACAACCATTTGAATAAGAAATATCTAACGATATCAGAACCATTGAAAGTAAATAAGCATCTGATTGTTGTACTTTTGTGATCACCTTAATTAAGACACTAATACTTAAAGCGAAAGACCTCAAGATTAGGAATGGTGGCTCTTTAGGGGTCGCTAACCTAAAGACATGGTTTAGCCCAAGGTTATTCTGGTATTTGCTGGTGTGCCTTTGTGCCCCAGCCAGGTCCTATATCTTACTCTATCTAGCTCTACAGACCTAATTAGGGGGTATGCATACTTATAGATTAGGTATCCTTGTTGGTAGAGTACTAAGTTAGCTTTATGCACCAGTACAACTAGGGTATCTTTGCGTCCCTGGGTTGATAATTGAAGGGTACTGAATTGCTTTTAAGTACTAGTGCAACCGGTGTACCTTTGTGTCCCGGGATCTTGATCTCCCTATCGAGGCAAATAAATAGAATTATTTTGCTGATTAAAAAGGGAAAACACTAATCGTGAAAGTGAAAGATTCATGAGTCGGGCCCAGTTGAATCATATTATGAGTACCGTTCCACCGAATATAATAGTGGCCCAGGAGGTTTTTCCCTAGATGATATTTATGAGTACCGATCCATCGGATATAATAGTGGCCCAGGTGCGTGTTGCCCTAGATGATGTATATTTGTATTCCAATCCACCGGTCATAATAGTGGGGATCCCGAGCTCAATAAATTAGATTTGGTTGTGAATAAATTATGGAAAAATACTAATCACTTATAGTGAAACACCATATGAGTCGGGGCCAGATCGGTCCACCGGCAAATAATATTGGCCAGGAGCGTTCTACTTTGGAGACCGATGCACCGATAATAATAGTGGTCAGGAGTGTTCTGCCCTGTATGTATTCTGGTCCACCGAATATAATAGTGGGGTTCCCGCACTCACACGGATAATTATAATCCGATATAATTGATAATGATGGACTAAGGGCTTAAGGCCCAGCAGTATTAATTGTTCTCTATGGCCTATTAATATCTGATTGATTTATTAAGTATGTAGTTGTATGACTGTGGATATTAAGTATTTACCTTTCATTATGTATGTATGTAGTATAATGTGTTGCATTGCAGGCCTGCTTTTAAGTGAAATTTTAAAGGTTACTCAGTACTGTAGTACTGAAGGGTTCCATTCATGGCCCCCTACCTATTCAATGGGTAGTGTCCCTTGCAGATCTTTTTCAGGTTCTATTCAAGTGGGCTCTCGGGAAAAAAACATAAGGTAATATCCGAAATATCCTAGGGTTGTACTCTTTCTCATTTAAAAATTTATGGTTTCAATGTATTTGTTGATTTGTAACGACCATTGGTGGACTTTTAATATTGTAAAGTGTTGTGTATGCTACTCTGATTTAAATATGTTTGAGTTTCCCATAAATTGTGTTCTCCTCTTTTAGCCTTAGCACTTGGTACTGAAACGGTAGGAATGAATCCGTCGAGTACTAAATGTGGTGATAATATCCCTAAAATTCACGATTTATTATTTTGCTTCCGCTAATTTTCTTTTAATAAAATGAAATTTTTCAGGATTGAATTTTGGGGGTGCTAGATTTATATTTGATCTAATACGAAATGAAGGTGAAAAAAAAAACCATTTAATATGTTATATCATATTCAATGGATTAAAAAAAACTCATGCCTCGACATTCCAAACATATCCATATAGTACATATAAGATAAATCACATTTAATTCAAAGAATACCAAAAGTTGATTAGTATACAATATCTATTGTGGAAATGTGGATTGAATGGATCCAAACTAAGATTGGAATTAACAAGATGATGAACAATTGATAGATCAATCACAAAACAAAATAATTCAGGAAAAAATAGAGATATTTATTTGTGTTATTGTGTAATTAAAAAATGATTAAACAAATTAATTAACCAATTACACAAACCTACAATTCTCTAAAAATGGAGAGTTTGATGGAGAAGAAGAAAAGTCTAGTTTACATGACTTGATATCTAGAGTTTTCTCATACATGTTTTATACAAAAAAAAAAATCCTATAAGGCAAAACATTGTGTTCCAAAAATAAGAAGAAGAAGAAAAAAGCACGGTCCATGTTTGGAAAACATGATCCCTCAAGTGTTTATTTCCTTACTCTATCCTTTTTGCCCAAAACTCACATCAACACATTCTGTTAATAAACATGACCTGTGTTAATAAACACAGAGACCCTATGTTTATCACATAATTTAAAAATCTACATTAAACTTCTCCAACACCTGCACAAATCAACATAATGTTATGATATGCATCAAATACATGGTTAAAGCTCACAATATCAAAAGTAGCATATTAGATCAAATAAATAATCATCTAATTCACATAAATTATCCATATTTATTTCAAGAACATAAAATATAGGTGTAAAATTCTCATACATGCAATCATCTTCTTCATCAGCGCCACTTTTATCTTTAATATCACCAAGCAATTCAACATCCACATATTTAGCTAATGATACTTAATTAAAAGAAAATTTTATTAATAACTTATTCAAAAAATTAATATGCGGGCTTCACACCTTACCAATTAAAAAAGAAAAAGAAATAGTAATACAAATACGAATGAAAAAAATATGAAGAGTAAGAAATATAAAAAATAATCATTTCTTTCAACCAAAAGTTAGCAAAAAAAAATGTATTGTGTGTTTGATTCTCAAATATATTATTCTTTTTAAATGAATATTCTACAATTATTTTCATAATGTGATACACCATTGAAAACACCCAAAAAAAAAACTAAAAAAATTATAATACCCCATTGTATATAAATCATGATTTATTCAAACATTAAAATTATTTAAAAAGACAAATTATTATTTTTGATTTATTTTAAAATAATTTTAATTGTTATAATGTGTTTATTTCATGAAAACAAACACCAATTTGCTGATTATGGAAACTAATCCACTAGTTCTTTAGATTTAAAATTTTAGTTTCCTAGTTAAACTTGTTAACCGATATACATGCAAATTAGACTATTGATTTGACCAAAATTTATGATTTTGAGTATTTTAATTTGTACATGTCTCAAAAGGTTATGAAAAATAAGGTTTCCTCAGCATCAAAACCCTTGGATCAGTTAGTTAAATAAGTTGATTGGTTTCAAATCCTCAATCACTTTGATAAAACCAATCGATGTGTTTAAACAAAGATGAAATGGGTTTCTATAGGACTTGAACCCGTGGACTATTTAGTCAAACCAATTTATTGCTTTCTAAACTAGTGGATCACTTTTGAAATCAGTCTATTAGTTTACTAAGCGAGTCTATCTATTTGAGTTCTTACATGTTTAACCCCTAGGATTGAACCAAACAAGTCTATTGGTTCTGATTAGAACGTGTATGTTCAAATGCAATTTTAAAAGATTTTGGGATTAAGATAACCATATATCTTTTTTTATCAAAATAGTTTTGGGGAAGATTTTCAAAACATCCCAAGAGATTAAAATTAAAAGTGCTTTGCTTATTCAACTTTATGAGATAGCCTAAGACATGAAATATATACCTTGACATCTTGACTCTTGGTTCTCTTGATATAGTCTTCTCTTGTGCTTTGATACTTGATTACTCTTTTAAATGTGCACTTGAAAAATGATTTGAGTATGTGTGTTTTTACTTCTTTGTTATCAATTATAGCTCATATAAACTTGAACAACCATGTTAGCTCATTTAAATTCATTTATTATCATCAAAACAAGGTTTAAGATATTGATTGACCTAGGAGGTCAATAGTCAATGAATCAAGCTAAGTAGAAGTCAACACTAAGGTCCAACTAAAAACCTGCTAAGGCCAACCTAGTCCAATTATTCACTTTCAGGAACATTTTTTTCAAAATGATCAAAATATCCTTCAAAATTCTAATTACCACTTTTTGTCCAATTTATTACTAGCTTTGAGTTTTTTAGAATATTTGTTATAAAAAGGCTAAAATATAACAACTAAAAATATTTTACTATATAAGTAAATTTCATGAGTTGACAAAAGATATTATTTCACCTAAACATGATCTTGACATGATACACATATGAAACCCTAGCATACATCTCTAACAAATTATAATTTTCACACTAATTCCATATAAAAATTTTATACATGAAACATGCTTCATAAAGATTTACTTTTTTATTCTTAGAACATGCAATAGTAAATAATTAAAACATAATCTTTATTATACTCTGAAACCAATATGTTATACATCAAAATCTATCTAAAATGTACTAGGAATGTACTAAACTTATTCGCATGTCAAGCACATGATAAGGTAAATTTTCAATTCAAACCCTAACCCTAGATATGTATATTATTTCTATTCATAATTTATATATTGGCACATATAAATCCTCATATTTAAAATACTACCAAGGAATTTATGGTAATTAATTTCTAACATGTCAGAATACACTATTTTACAAATATAAAATTTTACATATAAACTAAATAGTGCATGATTTTATTTTCTAGCAAAAATACAAAATTTTCAATAACATCAACCTAACATAATTTTATTAAAAAATATATATATATATCCAATTTCTGCCATCTATGATAATTGATTTACCTCCAAGCTATACAGGTGAAACCCAAAAATACTTCTTCTAAGGCTACCTCAAGGAAGATCGTGACCACCTAATAATAAGAATGCCCAACACAATATAAACTAAGCTAATACCACACAAAATGGAAAAATAAATAAAATAACAAAGGAACCAAACTTGAAGCACAACCAAGGCTAAGGGCAACAATGCATGGCACAAAAAGGGTCAAATCTCATAGGGAATTGATCAAGGCTCATGTGCAACTCATGCTAGGGGTGGAAGTTGCTGGAATTTGTTGTTAGGGGCTTGAGCAAGGCGACATGTATCATGGGATCAAGACTTAAAAAGGATGGAAGAAGATGGGTGGCTGTGGTGCAAGCTGGTGCTCACGTGAGTTGGCTATGCAACCAGGGGCGAAGCCACGGCTTCCGCATGGTGTCTCGGGAAACCACGGAGCCCTGGCCAGGAAGTAGAAAATATGCTTGATTTTTAGGTATTAGATATATATTATATTTTTGGGACACTATAGCAAAGAATCATAATGGATGAATGGTCAGGCAAGTTGGATTCCCCGTGTGTTGACGCCAAAGGTCGCACGATCAAGGCCCGTGGTCGACTCATTTTGAATTTTTTTACATCATCAAAACGACATCGTTTTGATAATTCCCCCTAAATCCTTACCCTCCTCTTTGACTCCCTGCTACTGGTTGGCTAGCTGCTACTACTTTTGACCCTTGAGCCTCGTTGCACGCCAGCACACTGCACATAGATCTCAGGGACTCAACTGTCGACCCCGTGCCACCGGAGCTCATCGTTTCTACCGCCAACAGCCACCATTTCTTCTTCTTCCAGCTTGTTGTAGTGCGGCTGCTTGTTGGTCTAACCATCCGAAGGTCCGAGCTTGTTGTGGTGCACACTACACAGTGCACTGGTGCTACCCGTTGGTCCCTGCTATTACCTGCCGCTGCTTGCCGCCGCTGCCTACCGATCTCAACCCTTGACCGCAGCGCGCCACTAGAGCCAAGAGTAGAAGCTGCAACTGCAACTAGTGCCTTCAACCAAGCCAATTTAGTTCGTTATAAAATTATATTATCAATTAAGTTTTAGTTAATTCATTAAATTGTTTAATGTCTTAATTTAAGATGCAACGATACTTTTTAATCCAGCCTAAACATAGCTGCCACGAATCTAATTCTTTTAATCAAGTTGTATTACCAACTTCCAAAAACCAAGAACTCCCATCTTCAAGCCAACCATAATAATCAAGATTCACTAATGAAGGTAAAGTTGATTTGGAAAATTTAGAAGCAGATCCTAGGTTAAGAAAAAAGATTTCAGATTTTCATCCCAATATTCAAGATGGGGTAAGAAGAGCGTATCTTTTAAAAGGCCCTTATCAACCTCATACTCATAGCTTTCCTACAAAGGTTATCGGTGGAAAAAATTGTTGATTTTTTTCAACTTGGTTTGATGAATATGATTGGTTGGAATATAGTATAGCTAAAGATGCTGCATTTTGTCTACGTTGTTACTTGTTTAAAAGTGAATATGAAGGTGGCGGTGATCATTTTGTGGGAAAAAGGATTTGTACACTGGAATAAAAAATAGAGGTTCGAGGTTCAATTTGGTAGTTCTAATAGTCCTCATTTTAACGCTAATAAAAAATTTGAAGATCTTATCAAACAGAAGCAAAGCATTGAAGCCTTTTTCATAATGCAATCGAAACAAGTCAAATCAGATTATCTTATCCATTTAGATGTGTCTATTCAAACTGTAAGCTTTCTTCTTGAGGGGGGAATAGCATTTAGAGGACATGATGAGTCAGAAGATTCTCTAATTTGAGGTAACTTTCTTCGTTTGTTGGAGGTTTTAAGTCATAACAATGAAGCTATAGCTAAAGTTGTGTTAGGAAATGCTCTAAAGAATAATTAGATGACTTCACCCGAGATTCAGAAGGATATTAGTTATGCATTTGCATAATGAGATTGTTAATGAAATTGGAGATGATTTTTTGGCATATTAGTGGATGAAATAGGAGACATAGTAGAGAAAGAACAAATGGTCGTTGTTTTGCGTTATGTTGATGATAGGGGTTTTGTTATGGAAAGTTTTGTTGGGATTGTACATGTCAAAGATACAACTGCTTTATCACTTAAGGCTGTACTTGAATCAACTTTGATTCAGTATGGATTATGTTTATCAAAACTATGAGGACAAGGGTATGATGGAGCTAGTAATATGCGAGGTGAATTTGGTGGTTTGAAAACATTGATTCAGAATGAAAATCCTTGTGCCTATTATGTTCATTGTTTTGCTCATCAACTTCAGTTGGCTCTTATTGTTGTGGTAAAATGTCACAATGAAGTTAGTTGTTTTTTTTAGCAATGTTATATGGGTTGTGAATGTTATTGGATCCTCCAATAAGCATCAAGATTCTCTTCAAGATAAACAAGCTTCTTACATATCAAATGCATTAGAAGAAGGCTTGATAGAATCTGGTCGGGGATTGAACCAAGAATTTGTTCTTACAAGGGCTGGTGATACTCGTTGGGGTTCTCATTTAAGGACAATTTTTAGTCTCAAAAATTTGTTCTCTCCTGTAATCAAGGTACTTGAAGACTTGAAGACTTGGAAGCCGATAGGACATTTGATAAAAACGGGGATGCTACATTCTTATTATATGGATTACAAACTTTTGACTTCATTTTCATGTTACATTTGATGATAAATGTTATGGGAGTTACAAGTGATTTATCTCAAGCATTGCAAAAGAATGATCAAGATATTTGGATTACCTTAGCACTTGTTGAAATTGCTAAGGAGCGTTTGCAAGAGATGAGAGATGATGGATGAGAAGGTATTTTGAATGAAGTTGTTTTATTTTGTAACAAGAGAGACATTAATGTGCCCAGCATGAATGAGCAATATGTTAAGGGGAAGAGATCAGCATTCCAAGCTCCAATCGTCACAAATATACATCATTATAAATATGATTGTCTCTATAGTGTTATAGGCTCACAGCTAAAGGAGCTTCATTGCAAGTTTGATGTGGCGAGGATTGAATTGTTGACTTGTTTTGCATGTTTGCATCCTTCATCATCATTTGAAGCTTTTAACAAGCAATCTTTCATTAGATTAACCGCTTTTTATCCTGATAATTTCTCTAATGTTGATGTTATGGTGTTAGACAATCAATTGGAGAATTATATTAGAAATGTTTGAGCAGATAATAGGTTTCATGGCTTGAAAGGGCTTGTTGATCTTTCAAGAAAATTAGTGCAAACCAAGAAGCATAAGACATATCCTTTCGTCTATAGGCTTGTGAAATTGGCTTTAATTTTACCGGTAGCAACTACAAGTGTCAAACGAGTATTTTCTACAATGAATTTCATCAAAACTGCATCAAGGAATAAAATGTGTGATCAATGGCTTAAAGATTGTTTAATAACATTTATAGATAAATATGTATTTAATTCTATTAGTAATGATGTTATTGTAGATAGATTTTAAAGTATAAAAACTCGACGAATACTGTTGTAAAACTATGTAAAATTTTATATTTAAGCACAATATATTAATATTACTTAAAGAATATTATTTTATATGAGGACACTATGAAATTTTTATCCTAGCTCCGCCACTGTATGCAACCGAGAAGATTTGGGCTGGGTTGCCAGTAATGGTTGTTGCTGGGACTCGAGTAGGTGATTTCTGACGAAGCTAAGGAAGGATGGTGCTGGAGTGTTGCTCAGTCGCACGCTAGTCATGGGTTAAGGTTGGTTGCAAGGGAAATCAAAACCAAAGGGACAAAGGGGTTTGTAGCGCACGAAATAAAAATAAAAATAGGACAAGGGGAAACCAAGGTAGCGAACTGGGTCACGCGCAATGGAACAAATGAAGTAGGGGGTCGAGGACAACAAAAACAGAGGAAGCGAGAGGTCGAGGATGACTAGAAAAAGAAGAGAACAAATGGACGAGGGAAGGGCTGGGATGATGGGGAATTGTGGCGTGCAAACATGAATTAGGAGAGGGCTGGACCGTCAAATAAGACGAGGTAGAGAACCAGCAGGAGGGCTACGCGAGAAGAAAAGAAAAGGAGGGAGAGAGAGAGAGAGAGTTGGTTGAGCAGAGCAGAACAGATGTGAGATGGTGATGGAACAAAACAAGTAAGGTCGCGTTTGTATGCAATTGCAGGCTAGGCTGGGCTGGGCTGGCAGGGTTGGGTCTTGTTTGGCAAGAGGCAAATGCATGGGGAAGCATAGAACAATCAGCGGGAGAGTTAAAGGGGGTTGTTTGGTTGGGATATTGCCGGATTCCGACTAGGGGTTGGGGATTAGTTAGAGACTTATAGGGTTGGGTTTAGGATAAAAGAAAAATAAATAAATAAAAATATTAAGGCCAAAATTAGTTAATAACTATGTAAACAAGAACAATTAAATTTATGAGGTTATTAAATACCAAAAAAAAAATGCCATATCCATATATCATCATCATCATTATCTTCCTTTAGACTTTAATATAGTGGTCCAAATTACTAACATATATTAATAAAAATAATAATAATAATAATAGTAGTAGTAGTAGTACTACTACTACTACTACTACTACTAATAATATACATAATAATAGAACATTCAACTCTAAAATAATTCTCTAAGTAATTTTACATAATAATCAAATTTTGATTGAGGATATCTAAATTATAATTTTTAAAAATGAAGCATTACATTAATATTAATACCAACTATATACATTTAAATAATCACTTAACTCCAATTAATCTCCTATTTTATCCATCAGTCAAAGTCTAGTCCAAATCTAAGCCAATTTTTCATAAGAGCCATCCCGTAGGTCCATAGTATTTAAGTTGAGTAATTATGGTCATCCATCTTCACAACGTTCAACTATTTCAAGCCAAGCCATAGTTCATTAACGTTCACTTAAATTATAACCTAAGTCCATTTATTGATGATAAATGATGGAGGTTAATTTATTGATGATAAAGGATGGAGGTTAGCTTGTAAACCAAATGTCGAAATCATGTGTGGGTCAACTAAAGGTCGACCCAAATACAATTTTCTTATCCATTAATTTATAATTCTCCAAAAATGAGGGCACAGATTGGCCATACTAACGCAAGTCCCTTTACAATTAATAGTATACCCTTATATATTAATGTCAAGGACTAGGTAATAGCCAAACTAGGTATAAAGTTATGGTCAAATTAAGTCAAACCACTAAGGTGAGGCAGTTAAAATAATCCCAAACAAGCTATAACAAGTATAAGGTGAGTCCCACAATAACACCATACCATTTAAAAATCTAACTTTTATAAATATCATTATAGATTAATGAGTTTTATTTTTTTAATCTTATTTTAATTGGTGTTTTTTATTTAAATCACAACTCTCACAAATGAGTGATAAGTTTTTTATTTGCTTTATGGTTTTATTCATAGTTTCAAGTTTATATTGATTTGTTTTTTGCGGATAATTCTATATAAATCTATTTGCGACTAAGATTTTATTAAATATACGTCATATGATTTTTCTCAAATATATTTTTCTATTTTTATCTTGTGTTTTGATTTAAATATTTTAAATTTATTTTTTATTATGACTCTAGTACGTGATTACAACTTTATTTTGGAATTATATTTTGATAGTTGTTAATCCGCAAATGCATGGTTGCATTTTAGCATATCAATGTTGTATCCACTAAAACTTCACAAATAATTACTAATTATTATTATTTTAGTTATCTAGATTGTTATAAAAAGGAAAATGAAGGTAAATAATAAATTGCATATGCTGAAACTATAGATGTAAACCTAAGATTGAACTTCAGTCTCATTTTCGGTATTCAAAAATAAATTATTAATATGTCATAGTATGGTTTAAGATTATTGTGAATAATCAGCCAATTATAATTCACTAGCCTCTTTCAAGGTTAGTAACGTACCTAAAATAATCCATTGACTACTTTCGTGACTAATAAATTAGATAAAATTCATTAAATATTGCCGATTAAATAGTGCCTAAGAATCAATTGTTTACTCTCGCAATGATTGGATTCCCAACCGTATATTAATTTTTTGACATTGAACTCAACCTTTCAGTTATAATCAACGTGTGTGTGTGTGTGTGTGGTCAAATTTTATCAAACCCAACCTATATCAATAATTTCTAACATATGAAACAACCGACGTATAAACCATACAAAATAGAGCCTAATTCAATCCTAAAAAGGAGAATTACTCACTCATGACTTGAATGAAATGTAGATAATATGTGTAATTGACATACATTTTACAAAAATAATAAATAAAGGGAAAGAGAATGAAAAGATCAAACCGGTGATTGAAGATAAAATTAATAATTTGTAGAGTTGAGATACACCCTTTACATTGTTGATTGAAGAACACAAATTACATAAAAATCAAAGGTAAATTACAATCAATTGTTGTTGCTTGAGAATAATACAAAGAATTCAACCTTCTTCTCCCCTTTCAATCTGCCTCTAACCTCTATCTTACACTTCCTCTATATTGACGCAAAAAAGAGTGGGAGAATATGGGAGAAAAATTGTGCATTGTGCTAGTAACCGTTAGTTGCATAGCTATGCAAGGCTGCACCGACTGGCCATGCAACTTTTCAACTCCCGATAAAATAGACATGCACGAGTGTGCAAGGGTGTGCTACATTCATGCAAGGAAATGCCATGTGGGATGTTGTTCGATAGTCACACGGCTGTGTAAGGTTGCATTATCTTGCCATCCAACTTTTGTTCTCTTGACATAAGGATATTTGTAGTTGCAAAACTGTGTAAGGTTGCATTAGCTGGTCGTGCAACACCCAACTCTTCTTCCTCTTACTTCCTTTGCTACTCTTTCTACCTCTTTGACCATCTTCACTTCTCCAAAGACATGTGAGGTTGATTTTCTTCACTCAAGGCCATTCATAATTGATTATTTTCTTGGCTTCATGCATCATTTCCTTGGATCATTGCATTTGTGTGAAATTTCCCGAAAACCATTATCAAGAAAGCAGTAATATAAATGAGAGTCCAAATAAGACTACAAAAATGAAAGGAAACCAGGATAAAAATATGGAAAAATTTTAGTTTACAACTCCCCTATGCTTACTCTTTGCTTGTCCTCAAGCACAACTCCAAACAACCAAAGTGAGAAGAAAGATAAAAGATCAAAGCCTTAGATGATAGAACTTACTACATGGGTAAGACAAACAATTCTAGATCGACCCATATTATGAGTGTTAATAGTAAGAAAATGAACACAATGTTGTGAATACTCCTCAATCCTGACTCCTAAATCAGTATTAGAATGATACTCTAAGAAGGTTTAAGATCGTGTAGATGATCATCCTTATGAGACAAGGATTAATAGAGAAGTAGACTTCCTCACTTTAGGTAAGTATAAGCTCTCTATGCTCATGTGTATAGGTTTCTTTTGAAATTCTCTCTACTGATTGTGATCAACCATATGCTTGTATGTACTCTCATTCCCTGCCACTCAACGATGCTATGTAACACAAAATGATAAGGACTTATTAAAAGTGTAATGGGCCTAGGGTAAAAGGTACGATAAGTCTAGGATTGTAGCTAAAGGCCCAAAAAAAATTGAGTAATAATAAGACAAATATTTCTTGGAATTTGAGATTAATAATATGTTACTATACCCCAAAGTAAACCAACCAAGACCTTTACCATAAATTTATCCCTTCCTACTTAAATCATATAATTAGATTGCCTACATCTCAATGTCAACACTTTTATTCTTTTCTTCTTGTTCTTTTCCCCTCTCTCTCTTTCTCTTACTCACTTTTCTTCTTTCTATTTCTTTTAACTTGAAAAATGAAAAAGAGAGGAAGAAAAAAAAGAATGAGGCTACATTTTTAGTCATTTTCTAAAGACGAAAATCTACCAACTTCTTCTTTGTTACCATCCCATGCTTATCCCTAGCCTTCCTACATTAAAATGTATTAAAGAGTTATTGCCCCTTAGTTTTTGGACAAGGGCTAGGTAATAACTAGAAAATATGGCCTTTTTTATTGAATAATTAGGTTTTAGGCTCAAAGAGGTTAAGAAAAAGGGATTGAATGCCATTTTGTAGATTTTTTAGCTAATGTAGCTAAGAAAAAAAATCTTAATGTATGCATAACTCATATATGAACTTGAAGAGAATTCATGCAAGTTTTAGTTTCACACATCAGGGAAGAATATATGCGATTAAGAATCATTAAGACTATAAAAATGAGGGCGGTCTATATGGCTCAATGTTCCATTGGTTCTTCTTCCACTAACTCTAATTCCTATGTCTCGATCTAGATGGGTAAATCAATGATGATGAACCTCTAGAGTGCTAAAGTAATAAGTGGTTTAAGAGTCTATAAATTAGAGAGTTCACACTTTAAACATTTCAAAACCTTTTCCATTATACTTTATCGCAGTCTATAAGTCTCACTAGTATATGATCAAGCTATGTAGAAAGTGAGAAAAAGAAAAAAAAACACACCAAGCGAATAGAGAAAAAAGCCATGAAAATGGCAAGTGACAAGTTAAAAAGAATCCCCCCATGCTTAGACAATACATTGTTCGCAATGTGAGGGTAAAAAGGGAGAGGTAGAAAAGTGCACTCATTGAGGTGGTTATGGGAGTTGGAAACCATACGCGAGATGCCACTGATACATTTGTTGTATCATCGAGTTCATTTGGTCTATGGGAGAGACAGATTCCCTAAGATTGGTAACTTGATCCTATAACATATTAAAGCATGTATCGATATGCTAAAACTAGGCATCATAAGATGTGCCATAAGAAGAAGAAGGACCTGGATTTGTGCTAAAAGGATGGAGGTGGTGGAAGAGGAAGTAATGATGAAGCCGGTTTTTCACCGATGGCATCAGGATCCTCTTCCTAAATGTGGGGAACATGTTGAACAAGGTGGGGTGTGGCTGGAGAATGTAACCAACTTGCATCTCCATTATCAATTAGTTGTAAAAGCTCTATTGGATAACGGATACTATGCCTCGTGGTTGTAGTAAAGTCGATATTGCAACCCATCTTACACAATGAGGTTCATGTTTATGCAAGATCTTATCCCTAGATATGTATTTAGGAGATCAACTGAGATACACTTGATGTCTTATCCAAGCCTTCGAGTTATGTACATTACAATTCCTCTAATATTGATATCATCAGTAATATTACTGCTAACATTACTAGGGTGATCTACCAGATAATACCCTCCATGTAGGACATTATCTCAAAGCATATAATAGAAAGCTCATAGCTCTAGCTTTCACCCTGTCCAAAAAGTGTCCTGGTTACCTTAGGATAGGGTTTTAGATCAAAGAAGCCTTAGCGTAATGTCCATTGTTTGGTCGAGCAACACAACCCTGCTTTGGCAAATATATTTGGGCCCAAAATTCCCTACAATAGGAAACAAAGTAATTCAGAAAATTGTGTCAATGACATAACATGAGACTCATTGAAGAGTCTAAACGACACATATTCCCCTATTCTCTCAAAAGTGAATGAGCTAAGGAACTCAAGGGTGGGTCTCTTACTCACGTGTTTGGCATGAGCAATGAAGTGGTAGAGACTACCTCTAGTAATCAAATACTCTACATCATCTTAAATCCCTAACTTCTTGAGACATGTCCAATTGATATATCGAGTGGAAGTTATGTTTCAAGGAGCTATGGCCTCGTAATGGTCTTAGTGAACAAATCAGGAAAATACGATACCATAGGGATTGGATGGCTAAGTATTTGATGATCTACCTCAGCCTTGGGACTATCGTTGTGGTTATCGCAATGATTCTCCTTTGGTTCTTGCATTGGTTGGCTTGTTAGGATTTTTTTATGACATTTGTGAGCAAAACCTATAAATTTGAAACTAATATGCCAAGTATCAAAAGTTATGAAATAAAAATAGGTAATATAGGGTAAAATATGTTATTAAGATACACAAAAAAGAAATAATCCAATTAGTTATAGGGGAATGGGAATCAAACCATAATTAAGCCCAAATTATGTAATACACGGGTGAATTGTGCAGAGTGTATAGTGGTGGTGCATGGGTGGTGTGGTGCAAGGCATTTGTGCATGGTTGTATGGTTGTAAACTATGGAATTGTATAGTGTATGCAGGTGAAGGTGCATGGTTGAGTTTTTGAGAGGGTACAGAAGAGGGGTGCACGATTGTGCACTACTAGTATGGTTGTGCAGTTGAAGGTGTACAGGTAGTGTTGTAGTACACAGTTGAATTTTTAGTGGTAGTGCTTTCGTTGAGCAGTAGAGTGGTTGTTATGGTGGATGGTTGGGTGTTTTTGTTGTTGTTGTGCAGTAGTGTTGAAGGGAAATGATGCAGTTGAATTGTGCAGAGTAGGGGACATGTATAGGTTATGGAAAATGTGTAGTAGTCGCTAGATCAGAGTGTTAGTGGTGTTATAACTGAGGGTGTGGTTGAGCTATTGAGAATACTTGTGTGTAGGCATGGTGGTGCAATGAAAATAGTGCACAGGTTAATCTTAGGTGGCATGCACATGTGTGGTGATGCAACCGGTGATCATACAGAGGAGTAGTGGTGGAGGGCGGTGGATTCTTGTTGGCGGTGCTTTGATTATGGTAGTTTAGGTTTGGATACATTGAAGGGGATGAAATGGAGGCAAAAGAGGAGTTATGCAGCATTACACGGCTTGACCATGCAAGAAAATTGCTCTCATAGATTATAAGAATTGAGAGGCACTGGCATGCTAGTTAAGCACGACCCGATAGTGCGAGATTTCTGGTCACACAAAAAATTTTGGATACAGAGGCATGGGCATACTGGATTAGCACAGCCCGACTATGTGTGATTTCTATTCTCACAAAATTAAGGGAGAATGTTGCATGGTCATGCATCAAGTCATGCTTTGGTCGTGTGATACTCAATTCTGAGATTTTTTTCCCATAGGTTGCACAATCCTGCGTCAAGTCATGCCTAGGCCGTGTAACACCCATTTTGGCTTATTTTTGGCATTTGTTGTCACAAACTTGATTCTTCTTCCTTAAATTTCTCCTCCTTAACTTGTACCCTAATAGGACCTACCAAAATACTACAAAAAAAAAGTAAAGTAAAAGCAAAAGGAAAAAAGAAAACACACAAAAAAAATATGAGATTCACTTCCTTGCACCTCTCTAAAACCCTAGAAATGTCTCTCAAACAATTGTCAAGATCGTCCATAGAAACTTCTATTATGTCTTTAATAAAGTTAGAAAAGATAAAAAGCATGCATCATTAAAAGGTGGCAGGAGCATTACATATACCAAAAGGCATCCTTCGATAGGTAAACGTGTCATAGGGACATGTAGATGTAGTGTTTTCCTAATTGGCCAAGTGAGTGGGGATTTAGAAAAATCCCAAATACCCATCTAAGCAACACAAATAAGAATGATGATCTAATCCTTCTAGTATATGATCGATAAATGGTAGGGGAAATAATCCTTACGAGTTGCCTTATTTAATTTCCCATAGTTTATGTGCATTCTCCAACCCATAACAGTTCTTGTTGGGATTAATTTATTTTTTTCATTCTTAAGGACCTTCATTCCTCCCTTCTTAGGTACTACGCACTCACTATCTGAAATAAGGTATATGACTCCCACATCAAGTAGCTTAAGGTCCTCTTTTATCACCACTTCTTTCATATTAGGGTTTAATCTCCTTTAGTGTTCAATGAAGGGCTTGTACCCTTCTTCAAAAAGAATTTGATGCATGCAAATGGAAAGATTTATGCCTTTAAGATCATCTATGGTATAACCAATGGCTTCTCTATGTAGCCTAAGAATTTTGGGAAGCTTTTCAATATCTACCCTACTTAAGATAGTATTTACAATGATAGGGTATTTAGAATTAGAGTCAAGAAACTCATGCCTTAGCAAAGAAGTGAGGGGTTTTAACTCCACCTTAGGTAATACCTCTTTCTTTAGGGAAGGAATACTTGATTCCACTTCATCAATTTCTATCTTTTGTTTTGCATGAGGAAAAACTAGCAATTTCAAGATTTTCATCACTAGGTAATCCACTTATCATCAAACACTCATTAAGAGGAAAGCGTTCAACAAGATCCTTATTCACCACCTTATATATCGAATCAATCTTGTAACAAGAGTCATCAATTAAAGAGAATTTCATAGCATTAGATAAATAAAACTCCACCTTCTCACTCCCAACATTCAAAGAAATCCATCCATTTTTAACATCAATAAAGGCTCTAGAAGTATCTAGGAATGACCTACCTAGAATGATAGAAATTTGAGAATCTTCCTCAATTTCTTGACTAACAAAGTCAATGACAATCAGTATGAAAATCTTACTAACCTAGATGGGTACATCCTCCAAAATTCCTACTGAACATCTTACCAATTGATAAGCCAACTCTAGGGAGATAGTGGTGGGATTTAAATATCCCATTTGAAACTTGTCACACACCAACAATGGCATTAGACTTACACTCACACCCAAATCACATAATGCACGATTATCAAAAATATTACCAATAATGCATGGAATAGAAAATGAACCGAGGTCTTTTAACTTAGGAGGTAACTTATTATGGATAATAGCCCTACAATCCTCTATAAGAGAGACCATTTCATATTCCTCTAACTTTCTCTTGCTGGAAAGAATTTCCTTCAAAAACTTTGCATATGAGGGCATTTGAGAAATTGCTTCAACAAAGGGGATTTTAATATGCAGCTTTATTAATATTTCCAAAAACTTCCCAAATTTCTTTTCAATTTTTTCCTTTTCTAACCTTTGATGGAAGGATAGGGGAGGCTTACAGGGTGTAGGTGGAACATATTTTTCTTCCTTTCACTTTAACTATTAGTTTTGTCCTCATCATGTATTGGGTTCTTAACATCATTGTCTAAATTCTCATCACTCTTCTTCATCCTAGGTCCTTCTATCTCATTCCCATTCCTTAATGTGATGGAATTCACTTAATTTTTAGGGTTTGTTTTGGGTTTCCCTAAAAAAGTCCCAAAAGGCCTAGAAGATGAGCTAGTTTGTTGGGTTATTTGCGTGATTTGGTTTTCTAGCATCTTGTTATGTGTAGCTAATGAATAAACCTTCAAAGATAAATTTTTAATGGCATCACTCATGGTTCTATTTTGGTGTCTAAAATAATCCTTTTTTTTTCTTAAACTCTTCATTCTTTTTAGTTTGTGACATCACAAAATTCTCCATCAATGTCTTCAAGTTAGACTTTTGGGTAAGAGGGTAGGGAGGCCTTTGATTCTAAAAACTCGGAGGGACATAATTAGATTGAGGTATAATATTCTAGGGAGGATTTTCATAGGTTAAATTTGGATGATTCCTCCACCTGGGGTTATAAATGTTAGAAAATGATCCCCTTTTTTTTATTAAAATTGTTCTAGTAATTAGCATGCTCATTAATACTTAATTTGGGGGAAACTGATGTTCCAACTTGACACTCTATGGAAGTATGACCAGTAATTCCACATATTTCACATGATGCTTGGTTAGGATGAGATGACAAGGCATTAACATTTAATTTGTCAAATCATTGGAATAAAGTGTCCACCTTAGATGCAAGATGATCTAGTTCATCAACATCATACTTTCTGTACTTTTTGGGTAAAGAGAGCTCACCAGACCATTGGAAATGATTTTGGTCGATATCTTCAATGATTTTTCATGCCTTTCAAATGCTTTTGATCATTATTGCACCTCCGGATGCAACATCAATAGTCATCCTTATGTTGTAAAGAAGACCATTGTAGAATGTATAAACAATTAACCAATCCTCCAGTCCATGATGTGGGCACATCCTCAGGAGAACTTTATACCTCTCCCAAGTGTCATATAATGATTTTCCTCTTTCTACATGAAGGTTGTTATTTGATTCCTCAATTAAGCCATTTTTCTTGGAGGAAAATATATGGCAAGGAATGCTTATGAGAGTTGATCTCAAGTAGTGATGGAGCCGAGAAGAAGTGATTGCAACCATGCCCTTACCTTGTCCTGTAATGAGAAAAGGAATAACCTTAGCTTTATAGCATCATCTAAGACTCCATTCATCTTCAATGTATCGCAGTACTCTAGGAAGATTGAAATGTGAAAATTTAGATCTTCCGTTAAGCTACCACCTAATTGATTTTGCTGCACCATATTAAGGATTCCAAGCTTTAACTCAAAATTATTGGTGGAGACATTTGGCTTCCCAATACTTGACTACATTTTATAGGCATTAGGAGATGCAAACTCCCTAAAAGAGTGATTATGCTCGTCTCCTCCATCTATGTCAGCCATGATTATAGAACTTGTGCATGCTTTCGTCTCACATACCCAAGTTATTAATTCACTCAAGGCTCACTTAATTTTAGGTTTCAACACAAGTGGAGGTCCTAAATAGAGAGATCATTGCATATAAGGCTCTTGAATATGAAAAACAACAAAAGATCAAAGCAAAGGAAATTAAGTCAAGAAAAATCTAGTCTAGCCTAATAACCAAAAAAATCAATATTAATTCGTTAAAATCCCCGACAATGGTGCAAAAAACATGATAGCCGCTAATCTGCAAGAGCACGACTATGTTGTAGCATATCAAGGTTGTATCCATAGGGAATTTGCAATTAATTACCAATTTTTATTATTTTATCTATCTAGATTGTTATAAAAGGGAAAATGGAGGTAAATAAGAAATTGTCCAATAAATTACAGATGGTGAAACTATAGATGTAAATGTTGTAGAATAGTTCAAGATTATTATGGAAAATAAGTCAATTGTAATTCACTAACCTCTGTCAAAGTCTAGGAATGTATCTAATATAATATATTAACTACTTTTGTGACTAATAAAATAGACTAAATCCATTAAAAACCATCGATTAAATAGTCCCTAAGAATCAATTGTCTACTCACGTGATCAATTAGATTTCTGTTCATATATTAATCTTCCAACATTGAATTCAACCTTTCAATTATATATATATATAAAATCCAACCACTATCAATAATTTTTAACATACGAAAAAACTGATATGAACCATACATATGACATATAATTTAAATCATTATATTCGTACTGAATAGAGCCTAATTCAATCCTAGAAAAGAGCATTACTCACTCATGACTTGAATGAAATGCAGATAATAAATGTAATTGACATATATATTATAGAAATAATAAATAACTGGAAATACAATGAAAATATCAAACCATATATTGAAGATAAAATTAACGATCTGTAGTGTTGAGATACACCCTTTACAATCTTGATTGATGAACAAAAATTACATAAAAATCAAAGGTAAATTACAATCAATTGTTGTTGCTTGTAAAGAATGCAAAGAATTCATCCTTCTTCCCCCCTTTTTAATCTGTCGTTAATCTTCCTTTTATACCTCTATATCAACGCAAGAAAAGAGTGGGAGATCATGGGAGAAAAATCGTGTGTTATGGAGGTAACCATTGGCTGCATGACCGTACAAAGCTGCATTGGGTGGCTTTACAGCTTTTCAACTCTCACCAAAATAGGCATACATGAGTGTGTAGGGGTGTGTTGTATTCGTGCAAGGAAATGTCTTGTGGGATGTTGTTCGATAGTTGTACGACTGTGTAAGATTGCACCATTTGGTCATGCAACTTTTGTTCTCTTGACATAAAGATATTTTCAGTTGCACAACTGTGTAAGGTTGCACTGGCTAGCCATGCAACACCCAATTCTTCTTCCTCTTGCTTCCTTTTCCCCTCTTTTCAGCTATTTTCAGCTCTTTAACCCTCTTCACTTCTCCAAAGACATGTGAGGCTGATTTCTTTCACTCAAGGCCTTCTATAATTGATTATTTTCTTGGCTCCATTCATTATTTCCTTGGATCATTGCATTTCTAGGAAATTTCTTAAAAACCATTATCGAGAAAGAAACAACATAAATGAGAGGCCAAAAAGGAGTACAAAGACAAAGGGAAAGTATGGTAAAAATATGGGAAAATTCAGTTTATCATATTCCATTAACAAAATTAATCATAACGAGTTTTTATCTGCGGCATTATTTTTTGTCTTTGAGCTTGTTTAATTTTTCAAGGTTTATTACATTTTTAAAATTTTAAAATGTAAGGTTTTTGTAACTTATTCACGGTTTTCTTTCTTAAACAACTTTCTTCTATTTTTCAGTTTTTGTTTATAGATGACTCTTTTTCAAAATATTCTAATTAATTACTACCAGTAAAAGTTGAATAAAAATATTTTCTTGGATATATTTTATTCTTATTTTGATATCCAATATGTATTTTATTGAGTGTGTCGATTTATTTTAAATAAGAATAATTACTATTTAACTCTTGATTTTCTTTGAAATTCTATTTATAGATTTACATGGGATTATTTTTATTAAGATTTATCTTAATTAAAATTTAATTTTAATTATTTTTTTAGATATTGTGTTTAAGTAAAAAATATATCTAGAAAACCAACAAATGCCCTTTTCTATTTCCAATTTATATTTTTTGTGCAAAACCCAACCGTCTCTTAAATTCATCCACCTCCTAGCCCCATCTCCTACTCCACCACCATGTTCCTTCTCCTGTATCCTCCATCTCATCACCATTGGTAGAAGCAAGACCCTAATGCTACCATTTCCTCCACTCTAAGCCTCCACCACCATCGACCTTCACTAACACAATAAACAACATGCTAAAGTAGCAGTAGAGACAAGTGTAGAAATAGAACAACACAAAATAGAGTCGTGACTTAATTCATATAGTATAATTTTTAACCCTAACCCTTAATTTTTGAATGGATTTATGTGATTTAGCTCTAACTAAGACAAATTAGTTTTTACATTTTATTCATATAAGTTTAATATGAAATTTGGTTCGATTGACTTTTTGAATTTTAGTTTTCAACCTAAATTTTTTTCATTATGGTTGATTTTGTCCCATCTTAAATCATTTTATTAATTGTTTGTGCAAAATGTTTAAGAATGTGTTAAATTGTTTATTGAGACTCTCTATTTGACAAATTTGTGATGAATAAATCAAAATTAAATTTTTCGGTCAAGACTCTAACTGTATTAACTTGGGTCATTATTTTATTACTTTTAAACAAATGAATATTCCATATATTAAAAAATGTGTTTAATTGCATTTTGAACCGTCAATTTATATAGTTTAGTAAAAATTGTTTGTATTTTTGTTTTAGGGTTTAAAATCCTAAATTTTGGGAATAGGTTTATAAAATTGAGTTGTATTTGATTCTTTTAATTGTTGATCAATTAATTTTGATTTAAAATTAATTTATTTGTGTTTATAACTTATCATTTTTTTATTAATTTTCAAAAAATGATTGATTTGATGTTGTAGGTTGTAAACCCTAATTATTTGAGTTTATCAAATAAATATATTGGTTTTCTATTAATTTCCTACATTTTATTTTTTTCTAGTCCTTTCATTTTCCATTGACAATCTAGGATGATTTTTGGTGGAACCATGTTGTTTAACCTTCATTCCTTATTTCTTTTCTTAATATTGGGATAATATGTAAATTCACTTAAACACCTAGAGGATAAAGAAAATTATGTTTTAGCATGATTATTTCCTCTGTTTCAATGATAGAAGAATGTATGTTAGTTCTAAACACAAGCATGGTAATTGTGCAAGTGTTTGTGCCTTAATTATGTTCAATGTAGAAAGTAAGAAAGATTATGATATAAATGAATCTTGATAAGTGATGGAATAGTCATTTATGGCATGTTTAAGTGTTGATTACTTCGTATTACGAAGTGTTGTTTTTATGAAATAATTAAAGTGATATATATTATAAAATTTACTAATAATTTTATTATAAGACTAAGATTTTAATTTAGTTGAATAAACTCAGGATGGCCTTCAAGGCGGGATTTGTGGTGGATGTACTCCCTATTTATATCAGTAGTTGTGCTACACAATTAGCATATAGCGAGTGCTCTTTCTACTCTATGGATACCTTATAGGCCCTATAGGGGGTACATAATTAATGATGAAGTGTTCCTCAGTAAATTTAGGATGATTTCTTATTCCTAATATTTTAGATTGATGTCTTAGTTGTTAGTTCTTCGATTTTAGTATTATTCCCTCTCAAATACAATATGGATTATGATGGTTATGTGATAATGTTAATAAGGAACAGAACAACCTATGCACCTTATATACTTATTTTCTACTTCATTTTCATAGGTTTTGTGTAATCACCTACTTTTACCTATGATGCTATGTTAGTATCATAAGCTTCATATTATTTTTTACATGAGGATACTTGAAGATGATTAATGAGTTAGTATGCATTATTTTCTCTTGTTATAGCTATAATAGCATGTTACTATAAGTGGTCCATATTAATTTAAGTGTTCCATATTCTTCTAGATGGTCGGTATGCATAGTTGTATGTAAGTGAAGGTACTAATGTGATCCCATATCAAACCTAAGGGGAAATTTGGACAGTTGATATTGGGGGTAGGGTCAACCCTCCACTCTTAAGCTAGCTTTTAAGTGAATTTCGACTCTTCTCTGGAGATTATGCCTAGCCCCCTGGCAGTTACATCTTTGTGGTCCATATTAGCTAGTCTTGGGCGATTACACCTTTGGATTTTGCGTGGTGCCTATTTGGCTTAATGATATCTAATCACTAAGTGGGTCTATATCATCTGGTATCAGAGCCTAACCTTATTCAAAACTTCCCTATGAACTTATGCGAATCGCCGAAGGAGGCAACATGAGGACATGTAATATAAAGAAGGTGGGAATGATGTGATTCCACATCAAACATTAAGGGAATCTTTAGATATTTTATATGGGGGGGTCAACCCTCCATTCTTGAGATAGCTTTTGGGTAAAGTTAAGTCTCTTCTTTGGTGATTATGTTTGAGACCCCTTGAACGATTACATCTTTTGGGTCCATATTAGTTAATCCTAGGAGATTACTTCTTGGGGTTTTGAGTGGAGCCCATTTGATGTGACGATATCTAATTGCTAAGTTGTTTCTGTATTAGGTAGCTTGTTCTTATATTATTGCATTTTCTCCTATTCGTATATCGTACTATGTTATTTGGTGAATTTATGTCTTTGTCTTTTCATAATTCTCCTAGGGCACATTACTAGTAATTATGATTTTCTCCCATAGGTTGTGAATCCTTCCATTATCAATAAATTACTTATTATGCCATAGCATGTGACTTCATGTAAGCATGTAATATAAATTCTTCTGATATTCATGAACTTCTATTTTCTCCATGACATGTTCACGTGATAATACATTTCCACTACAAAAGCATGTTTTTTCTGCTATTTCCTCTTGTGATTCTTCAAATCTTTTGCATGTCATTTTTTCACCTACAATAACATGTGGCATCCTTAATGTTTTATTATTACATGCATTTATTGTGTTTAGTTTTGAATCTAGTCTTAGTTGAGATTACATGTTTTCTATGGCTTATAGATATGCTCATGTTCTCTTGCTTATTTTATTCTACTACTTATTATTTTTTTCTAATCTCCATAAATTTATATTATAGCATGTTTATTCTAGTTTTACTACTTATTCCTTGATGGGGGTGATTACTGGTGAGCATGCAATTGACATGGTTTACATTATTGCATGTTAATCAATGTTGCACTTTTCTTATACCATGGTCAAATATAAAATTTGAGAATGCTATCACTATGTGCTTAAAGCAGTTTACTTTGTACATCATTATAGTGATGCTACACTTGTTTAGTTATATATATATAGGTTCCTTTGCATGTTTTCAATTGTGATTGTTGGGTTGGGAAAAAGGTTAAGGATATCTAGAGGTTTTGTTTTGTAAAGACTGTTTTTTTATCTTCTGCTTTTGTCTATAAATATTTTGTAAGTTCTTGTGTTGTAACTATATTTGGTGTTGTAAGCGCAACATCCCTATTTTTTAATACCTAAAAATCTTGTTTTGAAAACCTTAGAAGAGGGAACTACCAAACATATAGGGAAAATGAGATGTTACCACCGCACATAACATAGAATAGACATCAGACACCCGTCCCATGTTAGATACAAGGCTAAGAACTAATTAACCAAAACTAAAGTAGAGCTCCCAAAACACATTATATAAATATCGAAAGAAAGGCTTCCAAGTATAGGACCTCAACAATCCAAAAATTTTCAAATACACAAGGGAAAAATTAAACCAAATATAGGGTTCAAATTAAAATAAAAAAAATTAGGGTGCAACCCTAATCTTTTGTTCGTCTAGGACCACACAAAAAAATCCAAAAGTCTATATTCTCATAACCCATTTCCAACACGATGTTAGATTACTATTGACCATCCCCAAAAACCTACACATGGCCCTCTACTCATGGGAATGAACAAGTGACCGAGAAAAAGGGCACATTAATATGTTTTGTACTGAATAAACCAAGTTACTTCTTTATAAAATTCATAAGCACACAAGATTCCCATATATAATCATAATCATACTAACATAGTTCATGCATATTTCATATAAATAGAATACATGCTCTATCATGGTAATATCATACATAGGAATCTAATACCATACATAGTTCATCATGCTTAGAAACATAACACAATACCAAAGATTATTTTATGAAGTCTACTAAGTTGATTAATCGGCTATCATTAAGGCTTCATTCATCATGCACATAATTCCACCATAAGCCTTTTTTCCATCTTTCTAATCTGTTGGGTCATATATATATATACATATGTATGTATGTATATATATATATATACATATATATGTATGTATATATGTATGTATGTATATATATGGCATTGTCTCTATTATCATTTTTTTTCCTCTTATTTTTCTCTTTAACCACATTCTTAATTCCAAATTCTTATCCAAATACTATTTCAATTCTTATCCAAATACTTATTCAAACTTATATCAAAATACTTATTTAAATTATTATCCAAAAAATCATTCAAACTCTTATCAAAATACTTATTGAGAAATGGGTTGTGCACCATCCCATAGTCTCACATACCATGAAATTCTATCTAAAATAAAGGACATAAAGTTCAGGCCAAGGCCAAGTAACCACCAATAGATATAAGTTTGGATTGAAGCCAATTAATGGACATATGTTTAGGTTGAATATAAAAACCATCTAGGTCACCAAACCCTTCAGTATCAATATCCCCTAATACATCATTAATGTCTAGAGTAGGTAAAAAACCAAGATCTACTATGATCCCATTCTTAGGTAAATCCCGAAGGTATTAATAAACGCCCGAAGGTAGACTAACCTTTAGTAACTAATCAAGTATAGGGTAAACCAAACTCATACATTGCTCTATCATCTTTCACTTTAAGTGATTATTATATTATTCTCAATGTTACATGATCATACAAAGGCCATATAATATGCAGGCAAGGCATTCACATACTTTTTCTATCTTAACCATTACCATTCCCCAACTACGTGTGAGATTTCCATTAATTCTTACATAATATTAACCAAATACCTTAGATTAATCTATTTCATGTCAAAGTTGTGATTACATTACCCCTTTAGTGCCATCAAAGACTCGTTTGTGTATACCCATTAAGGCCTTTACAACACCCATTGAGTATGACATGAATCACAATTCATTTAATCCATCCATTAGGTTGTCTATCCATGTCAAAAGAGGTATTTCACTCATTAAATAGTCATATAGCAGTGTTAGGCATATTCTTAAAACATATCCAAGCCAAAAGATCAAAATCACACAACTAGGATGAACCAGCCAATTGGTTTGGCTTACCCAAACCTAGGGTCCCCTCGAACCAACCAATCAGTTTGGCCAAACCAATCAATTGTTCAGAGAGAAGTTAATTAGTTCTACCAAACCAGTCAATGGGTTTAAGTAGAGAGAAAACCAAGTGCACTACAGACCTAGCGGTTGATCAATTTAGACCAACCAATCAATTGCTTTAGCCCGAACAATCAATTGGTTTTCCCCCAAATAGCATAAAATAAGCATTTTTCATGTAAATCACCCTAAAAAATCCTACCACATCCGAACCCAATCATATCATAGCATCATAACAATACTTCATCAATTCATCAACTGGAACATGGTTCACAATTAATCAAATCGGCCTAATTTCCCTAAAATCATACCTTTTTCGTAGGATTCATAAATTAATCAACATGTATCAATCTAAAACCAAATTTTCATGCAACCCTATATAATTAGAACTTTAAGGAATACACCACATTATGTGATTAATTAGGTCACATTTAATAAATAAGAATGGTTAACTTAGTGCAAGCAAAACTTTTTCACATATAGGAAAACTCAACCGGAAAGATTTTAAACTTCCAAACTTTAAAAGCAAACGTTAAAGCTTCATAAATCCAATGAATAAATTCATTAAAAAGAATTAGAATTAGGGGAAGAAAAACTTACCAAACCTAAGAGATAAATAGAGGTAATTTGTGCTGAATGAGAGACTAAACTTCCTCCTAAATCTAACCTTCATTGCTTAAAGATAAACAAGAAGGAGATAGAGAAAGGCATCAAAAGAGTGAAAAAGAACCAAAACTAATCTTGAATTTAGGAAAAAGGAAAAAAAGGTTAGAGATTTGGAATATTTTGGTGGCAAAAAAAAGTGAATGGAAGGGGCAATCTGGGTTATTTATAGCCAAAAAAATAGTATAAGAATGAGTGTGGTTATGCTCAAATAAAAAATAAACCTAATTTATACTGTTCAAATTTGATTTGAATGAGCAAATTTTATCAAAGATAAGTTGATCTACCATATAGAATTGAAATGATGATTTCTGGAGAATGCAGGTTAAATTCACTTAGAAAATATCAAACATAAGAGAAGAAATGAACCATCGGTGAGAGAAGGAATCTCCCAACAGGGTAGAGAAAGGTTAGGGAATCAAAGCAACAATTCTAGAAGTGTGTAGATGAGAGAGGTGGAAGAAGAAAAGGTTGAGGTCATCCTCTTCCTTAATTATCCAAATCAAACCCTTAAATCAGTTTGAGGAAAAATCTTAGGTCAAATGTGTAACACTCCAAATTTTACTATAAAAATCTTTTATTTTACAACAGAAGCTTATAACAAAAATATCAGTTTTAACCACCATAAAAAATGCAAGTTTGATTTACCATACCATCCTCACATCAATCACAAAGCTAAAACCATTAAAGTAAACACAGAGTACTCAAATAAGAGAAACTTTATAAATATAAATATGAGTTTTAAGATTAACTTTGGGATATAATAACAAAATAGAACAAAAGAGATACCATGGATCAAAGACTCCAAAAGTTATGTGGGTAAAAAATCATTTGGATAACTCTTTACCCAACCATTTAGTATGGAAAAAGTCACATCAAAGACCACGAAATCATCTCATTGGTCATCAAAGATCTACACAAAAGGATTTAGGTCCTCTACTCGGGGGAATGAATAATACCTATAAAAAGGATGGTTAGTACGCTACATATTGACCAAAGTAATAATACTATCAAGTTAGCGATATAAATAAGTACACACTTTCATAGTAGATGATAGGTACACATACAAATTATGTAAAGTCTCACAAGGTAGATGTTAATCCATACCACTTTATTAGATATAACCATTTTTATTATTTTATTTATCTTGATTTTAGGGACCTTACTATTCTTAAACCAATGGAATGGTCTAAAGCACATCTCAAGAACAATACTCCTAAGTTATTATTATCATTTGGTGGAATGGATCGAATACCTATCTAGGAAGAATGATCCTGAGCCACTATTTTTGAATTGATGAAATTGTCTAAAGCACCTCTTAGGGACAACACACCTTAGCCACTATTATAATCTAGTGGAATGAATCCAACACCTTGATTCTAACTCACGTACTCTTTTACTTTAAATAAATAATATCTTATTAATTAGGTTACTTATCTCAATCCATATTATTATTCATGATAAGTACATGGCCCCACTATTTTTAATCTAATGGAATAGACTAAAGTATCTCTCAAGGACGACACACCTAAGCCACTATTATCATCTGGTGGAATGGATTTATAAAACACCTCTCAAGATAGAATGTTCTTGAGCTATTATTATCATCCAATGGAATGGATCTAAAAATACCTTGGCCTGATTCACATAATCTTTTAATTTAAATGATTAATATATTATTCATGATTTATTTAAAGGTATAGAATAAATTTAAAGCAGATAAGTAAATCACAAAGATCGTAAGGCTGTTCTCTAGAGTTAAAACTCCTATATTTCCCTAGAACCCTAATTTCACATTTTATCATAACTATTCTTTTGGTACACTTTTAATCACCAAAATTAGTACCTCTTCCTCAAATATTATATTATCAACATCCTTGAATTTCAAGGCTAACTCTAAGCTCTACACAAGCAATACTAACCCTATCCCAAAAGTTACTATTCTTAATGCTTATAAACCTTAATTTCACAAATTGATCATAAATTTGTATGTAGAGCTCAAAACGTTATCACATTCAACATAAATTCCCAAAACACTAATATTAAAAACATATTCAAATTTCATAACCTAACTCTACTGTTTCACACATATGATAATAGCCTCCTCATTTTAACATTATTATTTCCAAATCAAATCATTTTCTTACTTTATCAATTTTATATCATTCACAATTACTCCAAGCACTTCACATAAACTTCTTATCAAATTTTGAATTATATAACACCTTAAAATATCATTATTCTCATATTTAGCCTACATTGACGAAAATGCCCTTATCGGTAACAACCCTTATTTTTATGCATATCTTTTTTGTTTAGCAACATCTTTTCCAAATCTACATTTTTCACCATAGAACTTATCATACTAATTCCACATTCATCATACCATTAAAAAAACTCATGACACATCCATATTTCACATCGAGGAATTTTCCACATAAAATAACAACACCACATGATCTTTATTTACTTTATTTCTATCATGTAATATCAACTGCTTATCATATTATCAGCAATCATAAATTAATTCACATCATCACACTAACAAGGTACAACACAAAGTCATGCATAACACTTAGCAATCAAAAACCCTAGACTACGATAAGTATCCTCACAAAAATGGCTATGATCTTTAAGTACGCAAATCCTATTCTACCATTTTTGGGACCATGGGGAAATTTAAGAAAATGATATTAAAAAACCATTAAGATTAAACCACATAAGTAAGGAAATGGAAGGGTGAAATATGGGAGAAAAATGAACCAAGCCAGGTAGTGTTTGGAAAAAATTTATGTAACCAAGCAAAGGGGAAATGGTAGGTTGTCATGGGAATGGTAGGTGAGCAATGAAACAACCTGTTGCTACTAGTGGAGGTGCAGCAAGAGTGGAGGCCGATCAAGAGGCTAGTGTTTGGTGGTGAAAATCAAAGGGGGTGGGGTGCTAAGGTTAGAGGTGCAAAATGATGGATGGGGTTTTAGTTGTGGCTACCAAAAGGTGGAAGGAAGATTATGGTCAAGGATGCCAAAAGGGAGGGGTTATCTTCATTCAAGGATGCCAAAGTGTGTTACTAGGCTGTGATGAGAGTTGTTGCAACAAAGAGAAGGGAAAAGGGAGAAGGTGGTTGTCATGGATGCAACCGAAGTGGAGGGGTTAGCTTCATTTGTTTTAGTCGATGGTTAGGGGTGATTTTTGGCAAGGATGGTCATTAGTGGGGAGGGAGAAATGGAAAAGGTTGTCGGTGGTGGTGTGGTATTCTTAGTTTGGCTCGTTGATGGTGTATTCTTTTAGTTATTTTTGTGATGACAATGAGGGAGTGAAGAAGGGGAAATGGTGCATTATTTATAGAAATGAATGGGAGAGAAGAGAGGTGGTAAGATAATTTAATGACATTCAAGTATGTGCATATGTACCACTATGTAGGGTGTAGAGACAAGTAAATAATGCAACAGAAATTCAACCCCAACCCTTATGCACAGAAGGTGGGATTTGATTGAAGTTGGGAATGTCTTGGTAAGGGGTAAGGAGTGATGGTCGTGTAGTCATTGACTATGGGTAATGTTTCACGTAGGGAGAAGGGGGGAAAGGAGGAGAAGGATTGGCCAAGAGGGAAATGAGAGACAAAGAAAACGAAAAAGAGGGAAAAGAATAGGGGAGTAATATTTGTAGCTTTTGATTATAATAAGACTAATATAATGTATGTTAGGATAATATGATAAATTAATTTTTGATAAATTCTAGGGTTAAAGAGTTAGGATAAGATGGAAATATTTATTTCCTGATATTTTGATTAGGTTATGATATTAATTAATTGGGATTAGGTTTAGCTAAAATTCATGGTATTGGAAAATCTGTGATAAGAAGGGTTAATAATCTCTAACGAACAACTTGGAATAGGATTATCAAGGTTCCATTTTGGTAGAAGAAGTTTTCCTAAAAAAATTAAGTTTCAAAAATGACTAGTTGATCCATGATAAACTAGTTGATCGGTTTGGCTAACAATTTGACTATTCAACTGACCAGTCGATCGATTTCCCAAACCAGTTAATTGGTTTGATCGATCAAACCCTTTAACTAGAATGACAAACCAATTGATCGGTTCATGGAACCAGTTGATCTCTCTACTTGAAAACTCATTTTACTCAATTTACAAAGCTTATTTAAATCCTCCTTAAACTCCATTATAATTCCAAATCAAAATCAAATATTATCAAATTTTGATAATCACTACAACTTCCCATTCAACACAACTTATAAAAAGATAGGGTATTACAGCAAATGGAAATTTAAATTTCTATTGTTTATTTATGATTTTGAAATTTGTATGCACTTCATATGTTATCCATTGACTTTATCAACCATGGAATTCTAGTTTTTTTTTATCAATGATGTTTGGGTTTAGTGATTTTTTATTGTTGTTGTTTTTGTTTTTTTTAGATAGAATTTTAGCCTTACACCTAACATGAGATAGATAAAGAATATCTATTTTATATCAAGTGTGGTGGTGACATTATCCATTTCTTATATTGGTTTCATCCCTTTTTATTTTAAAAGGAATTTTACAATAGGGAAAATGGGGGTGCTATAATTTGATATTAGCGATTTGGTTTTGAAATTCCTAAAATTTTTATGTTTTGAAGCTTTTTTTTTTTGCTTCAATTTCCAATTATTTTTGTTTGGATTTTCATCATTTAAATCCCAAAGTAGCTTTGTTAGGAGCATGTTTGGGTATTGTAAGTGACTTTATAGTTTTTTTGTATTTAAATGTTATTCCTATGATATTTTTTATTATCCTTGTTATGTGTAACTTAATTTACTTTGTATCATGTGTGTATGTGTTGTCAATTTTTCTAGGTTTCCTTTACCTCGTATACCTTCCCTTAATTGGAAATCTTTGAGGCTTACCTTGCTAATTAGAGCATGATGTAAAATTTTTATGGTTATCTTAGTAGGATTTACATGCTTTTAGAGGTTAAAGTGGTTAGAGAATCGATCTAAATGATTTGCTAGATTAGATGATGATAAGGGATTTATTTTCGGGTTGTGTATGTTCAAATCATAATACCCTGTTATCGACCTTGCTTCAAGATTGTCCCATGGAAAGGGGGTAATATTAGATATGTGTTTTTTTTCATCACCAATGTTTCGTACCCTTAGTGTGTTGAGAGTGGATGATTTATGAGATGATACAATCAAATAGTCAAAGAGCAGATAGTGATAGATGATGAATAAAAGTATTTCTATATGAGATCCTAGTTAGCGAGTATTATTTTTCCCTAGCAATTCTAACAAGGTAAATAAACCTAGTTTTAAAGAAAGTGAAGGAGTAGATGATCTTATAGAAGGAGCGGACTTAGTGAGTAATCTTTGAGAGTTAGATTTTGGGATACTACCATAGACTTTAGGACTTAGAGTATTTAAGGTGGACCTAGAGTTAGTGACGTAATTTTGGATTATAGTATCCTCTTATCAATATGTTTGTTTTAGCTTCTATATATTATGGTTTTTTTTGGGCATTGTGTTAACCTTAATATTGTATGTAAGTTTTATGTGTATATTGTATGTTTTTATTATGTGTTGTGTTTTCATTTATTCATTTATTTCCTTTCATCCCTGCAACCTTCTAATTGTCTGTATCTTCATTCTAGCTTATTTCTTTTGTACTTTACTTTACTTCTTTTCAGCTAAATCTTGATTTTTATTTCAGATTAACATCTGAATTTCATTCCTTGCCTTTGTCGAACTTCCATATTAAGTTCATTTAAAGGATTAGTGATATAACACCCTTCTTTATGAAAATCTAACTTTTAAAAATGTCAGTGTTGATTTACAAATTTTAACTTTTAATACTACTTGGTTTAATTTATTTCAGTTGAGGTTCTCACAAATGTTTGATAAACTTTTGGCACATTTCATGGTTTTATTGATAGTTTCATAGCCATATTGAAATTCATTTAATCATTTGTTGTTGTGAATAATTTTAGATAAATTTAACTACATTTATATTAAGTACATGTAATTTGATTTTTACTACAAATGTATTTTTTTATCACATGTTTTTATTTAAATATTGTTACTCATTTCTAGTTATGGTTGTGTCATATGATTATCACTTTATTTTGGAGTTATATATCATTAAAGAAATTGTTTTAAATTATAAACATCCTTGTTGAAGTATTAAAACCGTCTTAAAAAATTTGTATCTATAGCAAAATTTTCTATCATTGACTTTATTTGTTTTTATGAGATTAAATAAATTCTTGAAATTTCAAAATTTACAGTTTCCACAACTCTTTTAGGAATTTCTTTCTAAAGTTAACTTTCTTCTAGTTTTTTTGTTTTTGTTTATGGAGGACACTTTTTAAGAAACATTTTTAAGTAATTAAGGTTGCTCAAAGTTTGATAAAAATATTTTCCACATTTATTTTAATATTATTTTGATATTAAATTTATATTTTAGTGGGTGTTATGATTTATTTTAAATAAAAAAATTTCATTTGAAAATATATTTATAAATTTCTATGGGATTATTTTTGTTAAATTTTATCTTAATTGAAACGTTCTTTTAACAATTTTACTTTTAGATATCCTGTTAAGAGGGGGGAAACCTAACCCATTTTCCTTATATATATTTTTTTCTATTTTCCATATTTCTTTGACTTGCAAGCCTAACCTATCCCCTGAACCCTTCAACCTCGTGTTCCCATCTCTAGCTCTACCATCATGCTCCCTCCTTTTAATCCACTATCTCTAACCACCAAGCCACACTGTCACCACCAACAACTAGCACTAGGAATAATGCAGGATATAGTTGCATACAAATGAAGAAGTGGTAGTTAGCAAAGAAGGGATCAAGCTCTACTCCAACGCTTCCAACTCCTTCATGACACAACTCTACCAATGTGACTTGTAGGACACTAGATTAGCAGTAAGGACATGCACAACAATAGAACAATGCAAAGTAAAGCCATAACACGTCATCCCCCACCATATAACTACACCATCACTATCAACCAAAGATGACCCTACTGAGCCACTATCGACCTTCTCTCTTGCCTAAGACAAGGATCGCCATGCTTGTGAAGGCTTAATTCAATTGTTATATTTTCAAATCCTAACCCCTAATTCATGAAATGATTTGTGTTATTTGGCTATAATTAAGCCAAATTAGTTGTTACATTTTTCCCCATATGTGTTTAGTATGCATTTTTCTTAGATTAATTTGTGGTAATTTCGTTGATATATCAAACTTTGGTTTTTAACCCAAATTTGTCAAATTAGGTCAGTTTTCTTCAATCTTCAACTATTTTGTCAATTGTTGATACAAAATGTTTAAGAATATGTTTAATTATATATTGAGACAATCTATTAGATAAATTTGTACAAAATTAATCGAAATTAGATTTCTAGGTCAAAATATTAAACGTATTAAATTGGGTCATGTATTTATTTTTGTTAAACAATTGATTATACTATATGTTATAAAATGTGTCTAATTACATTTTTAAGCCGTTACTTTAAATAATTTAGTAAAAAATGTCTAAATTTGTATTTCTAACTTTAAAATCCTAAATTATAGTAATAGTTTTCTAAAATTAAGTTGTGTTTGATCCTTTTACTTTTGTATCAATTAGTTTTGATTTAAAACTAATTAAATTGTCTTTCTAGCATATTGTTTTAAATCAATTCTCTAAAATTAAATGGTTTGGCATTTTGGGGTTATAAATTCTAATTGTTTAATTTATTTATGATAAAATTTGCCTTTTCCCTTTTAATTTCGTCCATTGTATAATTTCTAATATAGTTCTTACATTTGCCATCACTAACCTAGGATGAAATTTTGTGGTTCCATGAAGTTGGTTAGCTTTATTTCCTTTCATCTTTCCTTAAGCTTAGGATAATAAGTCACCTCACCTGAACACCTAGAGGATAGAAAATTTAAGTGTTAGCATGATCCTTTCCTCTTTTTTAATGATAGAAAAATGTTTGTAAAATACCAAGTTTTTTTAAAAAATCCCAATTTAATTGTGATTTATATTATTAAATATTTACATCTTATACCCCAAATTAAGCGTTTTAGCCAATGAAAATTGATGAAACTTTGAGGATACTTAATTTTGGTATATTTAAGATAAATATAAAATCACAATGGGTTGTAATAATTTGAACATTCTCAAATAAATTATGCCATTTTAGATATAATTAGATGTGGAAACTCAACTTTCTATAAACAAAACATATCCTAAGTATCTAAAATTAGGTCTTATTCTTGTAAAATATCTAAGTAAAGGTGAGAATATCTTCTAGGGGTCTTTTTTTATCTATCGAGCTCATAAAATTTAGAGTGACCAAATTATTATTTTTTTCATAATTACTTTCTCCTAAATATTCACAAAATTTCTAACATTAACTATTTAATCTTCTAGCCTCTTTTGTGCTCCATAATTTTCATCCCAACTTCCCAAAAGCTTGACCCATTTTCTCTCTTTCTACTTTCCAATTCATGGTTCCAACCTTTTTTTCTTCCTCCTCCACTATTTCCTTTGATTTCTTGATAGTTTTGTTGGTTTTTGAATATTGTAGATAATTGTTGTGTATAGGTTTCAAGAGGAGGTGTGGTTCATAAAGGTGGATCTTCCCTAGCTTATTAAAGAGATTTGGAATCACGGTAAACATGACCATACTTAAATTTGATAGAATATGTGGTGTTATAATGATTATATGTGTTGAATGGTTAAAGTTTATATATTTAATTTTGTATGATTCTAAGATTTAATTTGTGGTTTTTTGTTTGTTGTGGTTATATGTTGGCTTGAAGATTTTAAGGGCATGTTATTGAAGACTTTTAGGTCTTTTTGTCTTTGAATAATTTTTGGATTTGACCATGTTTATGATATATATAATTTTGATCAAGTTATAGTGTATTTTTAGGGTAGTTTCAACCTATATCCAGATCTATATGCTGCTATTATTTTTATGAATTTTCAAGGGCTTTAATATATTTTTTAGGTTTTTTAGGTATAATTTCATATATTTAATGTCTTGATTTAAATTTAAATAATTATAATTATGATTCAATGAAGATTTAGTATAAAAAGCGGCATTTTCATCCATTTACATGGGATGTGCGAGAGAGATGAACATTTGTATGCTCTAATATATTCATATGGAATTCAATGAATAGTGTGAAAAGTTTCATGAGTTATATCTTCTTATATTAAAAGTTAAGTTATTTTCTTTGTTCTAGGGTTGTAAAGGTATAATAAACATTTTACCTATAATCTAAAATTGTTAATTGAATTTTAATATTTTTCTAATGCTAATTATTGACTATGGATGTTCATTATCTAATTTGTTTCATAATTTTTTTTAGTATGTCTACTATTTTAATCGAGCTTAGAAGTTGTAAGAATTTTGATGACAAAAGTGGTATTTTGTAAAGTTTTGATATTTCATAAGATATTTTGCTTATTACAAGATATTCTGAGATATTTATAAATATTTTAATATATTTTGTTAAAATTGATCCTTACTTGAAAGGTACCCTTCAGAATAGTAATTTATCATGAATAGTGAAGTAATGTAAAGAGTAAATTTTTTTAATAAATAAATTTCATTTTTAAATATTAGATCCTTAGTGTATTTCTATGTTTTCAAATTTATGTAAATATTATTTGGTGAAAACTATATATATATATATATATATAAAACAATTTGGTGGGTAGGTTTTTTTTAATATAGTAATTAAGAATATATATGATATTTTAAATAATTAAGTGATAAGTAGAATAAAAGGGTAACTTTTGAAAAATTCAAGTGTAAGACTAGAGTAGTGATTTAGGTGAGAATCCTTGAGATGCCTTCCGAGCTAGAGTTTTGAGAAGGATACCTTCCTTGTGATTTTGTATATGTTATCAGCATCAAGGGTTAGCGAGGCTTATCTCTCTACTTTATGTGTGACTTACATGCCCTATGTGAGGTATTGATACTTGAAGGTTAGGGTATCCTAAGTGGTTTTACTTTCTATATCCATAGTACTAAAGGCTATCTCATTTGTTATAGTCGTAGTGTTATAGGCTAGTTTGGTTGCCAAAGCTAATGTTATAAGCTAATATGTTTTCCATAGTCATCAATATATAGTTTGTTCTATTCATGTGGTTTTCTTTAGCCATCAAGCCTTAGATATTATGTGGTTTATTTAGCCACTGAGCTATGTATGTGGATTCCTTATCCACTATGCCTTGTGGTTGCATAATATTATATATTGAAAATGGATAAATGGATCATACTATTATATGGGACATATATGGAATAAGTAGGATAAATGAACTATGGCCTTATCTATATCAAGAAATACGTAAATATGGAAAATGTATTGTATAATAAAATAATATGGATTTAAATAATTAGTAGGCCTCACAAGTGTGAATTTTATCATTTCAGTATTCAAATTATATTCTAAGTGTTCAAATATTTATAAGATTTTTATAACTAGTAATAAATAGTGTGAATAGTATGAAATGTATGATATGTTCTAAGTAGAGCCATGTGTTCTTCCATAATCAAGGATATTCATCGTGTTTTACGGTACATTATATGCATGTTTTAAGTATTTATTATAAAGTTTAATTCAAAATTATATACTATTTTTCATCATGTTCCTATATGCCTTACATGAGTATGTTATTATTTTTAGTAGGTTTTATTTATTTAGTATATATATTCATATTGATACTACAATTTTTAGTTTTTTGGTGCAAGTGGGATGGTTGTTCTATTATTTTCTATTAGGACAGGGGTAAGATTAGAGTTATTCGGTAATAATTGGGGTCTATAACCCAAGTTTTTTGGGTTCTTGTGCCTTTCTCCTCATTGTATTTTCTCTCAGTCAATCTGTAATCTTCTATCACATTGGGATTAGGTGACTTCCACACCTAATCACTAGTTATAAGACTATTTTTAAGCTTAACATTCTACACTAGTTAGAGATATTGAAAGTAAATTTCCTACGTTAGATGGGTAAGTAACACCCCAGATATATTATTTAGCTTTCACAAAACCATGCATAAATAAATAAAAAATTATTTATTGAAAATTGGGTGTTATAGTATGCTAGTTCTAAACCGAGGTGGTAACTACACAAGAACTAGTGTTTATACCTTGATTTTATTTTGTGTAGTAAGTTATATTGAGTATGATATATGTAGAATATTGATAACTGATTTGATTTCCATTTGTAGCATGTTTAAGTTGTGTGTATTGTGTATTACAAAGTTTTTACTTTATAAGATTGCGGAAGTGATATATTTTATGAAATTTACTAATAATTCAAGTGTAAGGCTGAGATTGGGATTTAGGCGAGAAACCTTGTTATGTCCTCCAGGGTGGGATTTGTTGTGAATGCTTTTCCTATTTATATATGTGGTTGCCCTATACCATTAGCATGTAGCGAGGCCTTATTCTACTCTATAGGTAACCCATAGGTCCTATAAGTGTAATACCCCGAAAATTTACTTAATATAATCCTGCATCATTAGCGCCCTAATATAATGCTAATCTAAATAAATCCTATATTGGCCTTAACCTATTCTTAATCCCAAAACTTTAACTAATTCCGAAAAACTTAACTTTAATAAACTATAATTTATAAACCAAAATCAAATTCGCTAAAATTTCCACTAATCCTAATTATCCTTAACTCATCTAAAATCACCTTAAAATAATCCCCTCAACACTTTATCTTTTCCTTTTATTTTCCTTTTTCCTTTTCTTTTCTATCCTTCTTCTCCTTCTCCCGCCAACCTTATAGTGCAACTCTTACACCCCCACTTGCAACCCCACTTGCACCACCACCCGTCACATTTCCGCACCCTCATCCATCACCCATCACCTTTCCCCTTCTTCTTCTCCTTCTCCCATCTCTGCAAACTTGAACCTCCCCCGTCGCACACCCTATAACCCTGAATCCTTCTTATCCTTTTCATCTTTATGTAACACTCCCATCAATTATTACCACCCTCACCCTGCAGCTCTTACTCAGCCCTAGCCATCCTCTACAACCATCACCATCACCATCAACTTGCAGCTGCACCATTACCATCCTCCCCATCGCACGCCACCCCCTATTTTTTTCTTCCTTCCCCAAATCATACCACACATGAACACACACACACACACATATATATACACCTCACACTCTCCCTATTTCTCTTTGGTTTTTCCTTACTCTACTAATATTTGTGCCAAAGATCCATTACCGAGCTCCCTCACCCTTCTCCTTTCCTTCTTCTCCCATTCTTCTTCTTCTTCCCCTTCCTTTCCCTATTTTGGATTTCTCACCACCATCTTCCCCCATCGTGTACCACCTCGGCCACCATTCACCGCCCTTTAGCCGGTGCACCAACCACCAAGGTTGCCCCAAACTTCCCCCTCACCATCGTCGGCCATCACCACCGACCGCTGCCTCCTTTCCCTCCTTCTTCCTCGCGTGTGTTACAGTTTTGTAGAGTGCACAGCTAGTGCATTGCCTACTATACAGTTGTGCAATGCTTAAAACCCCTACTACATAGCCCTACAATCCCTGCATTGTCTCACCATGCAAATTTTTTTCTCTCGGCCTGATTCTACATGGCCATGTAAATTCACACCACCTAGCCATGCATTTTGTTTGCTCTCAACCCGAAGTTGCATGCCTACTACACAACTGAAATGCCTCAAAAATTTCTAATTTTAAATAGTATATTTAAATGAGGTTTTATTATAAAAGTTAATTAAGTATATTAATTTATTTAAAATAAAAGGAAATTAATGAGGACAAATGAAGAATAAATTTATAAGTATTTTAATTAGGAGGAATTTGGGTATTTTAACTAGTTAAATATTTTAATTTGGGAATTAACTAAATAAATTATTTGATTTAAAATAAGAAGGAGAAAATAGTTTGAAATTAATAATAAATTTATAAATAATTTAATTGGAGAAATTTAGGGTATTTTGCTAATTAAAATGGAATTTATGAAAAATCTTTTAAAAATCCTAATTTAGCTAAAAAAGGATTTAAATATTATTTTATTTAAATATTATCATTTTTAAATATCCCAAATATTCTAATTAATTTAATTGAGCCAACCCACTATTTTTATTTATCCCTGTTTCCTTTTTCCTTTTCTTTTTCTTTTTCTTCTTCTTTTCTTTTTCTTTTCCTTCTTCTCCCCGAACTGAGCCAGCCCGGCGGCCCAGTCTTCTCCTTTTCTTTTCCTTCGGTCCAGCCCGCGCCCGTGCGACTTTGCCTCCTTCTACCGCCCCTCGATGCGCCGCGTTTTACTTCTTTTCCAACTTAAACTCAGTGTTCCATTTAATGCCTCCTCCTGCATTGCCCGACCGCCCGGTCTGCCCTTCTTTCTTTCTTTTCTTTTCCCCTGGACCGACCGGTCCAGCCCCCCATCTCCTTCCTTCTTCTTCCCTAACGTCGCCAGCCTGCAACTCCGCCGCCTCGCCCCTAGTTTTTCGCCGCCGGTTACGGTCGTTTTGACCGGCGGTTTTCGTTTCCAATCTCTCCCCCTAATTCAGCGACCTCATAAACCCTATCAACTCCCCCTTTTCGTGCGATATCTCTCTCTCCTGCGCAACCCCCTTGCCCCGATTTGCTGCCGCCGGCCAAACGTCGCCTCCGGCGACCTGAACCCTACCTTCCCTATCTACTAGCCGGCCTAAAGAACCCTACCCTATCTTATTTTCCCTATAAATACCCTCGGAAGCAGCTCTGTATCGATCTCTTGATCCTCCAACCCAAAATTTTCCCTTTTTCGCCACCACCCTTTTAGACGCCTTTTTCGCCACCTCCGGCCAACTATGCCGCCTTCTTGCGCCACCACCTTCATTCTGTCCCTCTACTTCTATGCAACTCAAAACACCCCAGCTCCCATTTTAATTCTTCCTATCTTATTCCCAGCATGCAACTTTCCCCTCTTTCTTTCCTCTTTCCGGCCACCACCGCCACCTCCGTGCGCCACCGCTGGTGCCGCCTATCCCCACCAACATTTAATTGAACCCTAGACCCTCTCAGCTATTTTCCCTATTTTTATAACCCTTAAATTATTTTATTTCAATTATTTACATATAAATACTATTATTATTATTCTTAATATTTATATTTTAATATGCATTATTATTATTATTATTATTATTATTATTATTATTATTATTATTATTATTATTATTATTATTATTATTTTATTATTATTTATGTTGAGGGCTAAAGCCTAATATATTTTAATTCGATTTTATTATTATTCTTCTTATTATTTCTATAAGTACTATTATTAATATTAAAATTTTATAAGTATAATTATTATTATTATTATTTTCTATTTCGAATTTCCATTATTCTTATTTATTATTATTAATATAAATATTTTAACATTAGTGTTGTTAATAATGTCATTATTATTATTATTATTATTATTATTATTATTATTATTATTATTATTATTATTATTATTATTATTATTATTATCATAATCATTATCATTATCATTATTGTTATTATTATTATTATTATTTCTGAATTGGGTTATTTATTTTACAAATAATCTTTTTAGTATTATTTTGGTAAAGGGTCTGAATCCCTTATTTCACTTTATTTTTGAGTAATGCCTTTTTATTATTATTTCTACTATTTTATTATTCTTATTAATATTAATATTGATATTATTTTGTATTTTTGTTATTATTATTTTATCAAAAAAAAACCTACTCTTATATTGAATTAGTGTTTAATATTATTTTGATAGGAGAGAGTCTAATTTTAGCTTTCCTCTCATAATAGGTAAAACCAGTCAAAACCCTAAGGAGGCGTAGGAGCGTGTTCCAAGACCGGTATCGTTTTAGGTAAGGAGTGCTAAGGTTTTTTATGTGCTTATGTGTATTATGTGTTTCGCATGTTATGTTTCTAGTGTTTATTATTATTAAATATTTTATATGTGGTATGACTTGGAGTTGAAGTATGTTGTCCATGGTATGTGTATTAATTATGTATGATGATATGTGTTGTGTATGTGAGGAAGTCGATGTGGTTTGTGTGAGAGGAAGGATGAAAAAGGAGGATGGGGAAAGAATTTGATTAAGGGAAGTGAGTTAACCTAATTTTATGGTTTTATAAGGAATAATCTAATGTATGATTTTATGTGTGGAAGAGCAGAATTTATGGTTTGTTTGGGAGAATCTAATTTAGGATGTTATTTGGGAGACGGTAATTTATGATGTTATATGGGAGATTCGAATTTATGGTTTGTTTGGGAGAATTTAAATTAGGATGTTAATTGGGAGAAGGTAATTTATGAGGTTATATGGAATAATCGAATTTATGTTTGTTTGGGAGAATCTATTTTGTGGTTATGGAAGGGGAGATTCTAATTAATTGTATTATGAGGACAAATCTTTGGGTTTTATATGATTTGAATCTTTGGGTTGGTATGGTTTGAATTTAGGGTTCGTTAAGGATGAGTCTTTGTTTTGGTGAGGATTGAATGTAAGGTTGGTATGGATGAATCTTTATGGTTTGAATTTAGGGTTTGGCATGGAAGAATCTTTATGGTTTGAATTTAGGGTTGGTATGGACAAATCTTTGGGTCTTATATGGTTTGAATTTAGGGTTTTGTATGACGGAATCTAGGGTTTACCTGGTGGTATTAATGGATGTATGTTGGTATTAGGGTTTGTATGATGATATTAAGGTTTGTATGGTGGTAATTATAGTTGTATGGTGGTATTAGGATTTACATGGTGATATTGATGGTTGTATGGTGGTATTAGGGTTTGCATGATTGAATTTAGGGTTTCATGTGGAATTTTAGGGTTTGCATGAAAAAGGTTCAAAGGTTTGCATGGGGAGATTAATGTCTGCATGGGTATTAAATTTACGTATGGAAAGTTAATTTGGAATGTAAGGAATGTAATGTAAGTGTTGTTTGGGTGTTTGAGTACTTGGGATGAAAAATAGCACGTGGGGTAAATTAAGGGTATGGAGGAGACTGAATTATGGTTTGTTGTGGTTAATTGAGGTATATGGTGGCTGATTAGGGTTTTTGGTGTTATCATGTGTATATGGTGATTAAAGTGTAATTATGATGTGTGAAGATTTATGCATGTCTAGGGTAAAAGTCTTTGAATAAGATACTTAAGACATTAATAACGTAAAGTGAAAGATGTTGAGCCGGGCCCAGACCGATCCACCGGCATAATAGTGGCAGGGAATATTTCCCTCGCGACCGATCCACCGGCTATAATAGTGGCAGGGCATGTACCCTCGCGACCGATCCATCGGCAATAATAGTGGGGGATCCCGAGCTCAACAAAATCAAACCCTACAGTTGCTAAGACATGGTAAAGATACTAATTACTTACAGTGGAACACCGTGCGAGAAGGGGCGAGACCGATCCACCGGCATATAATAGTGGTAGGGTATGTTACCCTCGCGACCGATCCACAGGCTAAAATAGTGGCAGGGTATGTTACCCTTACGACCGATCCACCGGCTAAAATAGTGGGGTTCCTGTACTCGTATGGACTTGATAAAAAGTATGGTGTGAAATGAATTCTGATCAGAGATTAATTTAAAAATTAATCCAGTCTACAATCGGGCCTTGTACTCTTACTTGGATGGTCATAAGCACCTTATGTCATTGTGTTGGTAATTATGCCCTTCTATATTCTGCATGATTTATGTGTTTGTGTGTTGGCCTTAGTGATCAATTCACCTTACTCAGTACTGGACCCGTACTGATACTACCTTGGTTGATGGGTCCTGTGATGATCCACTGATGATGGGGAGCAGACCTCTTTTGTAGGTTTAAGATCAGAGACTAGTTTGGGGTGGTAGGCCTGATTTGAGTGAGTAGGCAATCCGAAATTTGACCCATCAGGTTTTATCTTGTTTAAATGTATTTCTATTTGGAAGTTACAAGTGTTATTTGAAACTTCAAGGATATTGTAATTAACTCTTAATCTCTCGTACTCTGAATTTGTGTATGATCTTTCGAATCCTTTTATGAATTGTTAATTTGAATTTAACGTAAATATTTTCTTTAGCCTTAGCACTTGGTACTGGAACGGTTTGAGAGAACCGGTCTGGTACTAAGTGTAGCGGTAGCATTCCCAGAATTCACAGGTTTTAAGTGTTTCTATCTTAATTGCTTCCGTTTTAAAAAAAAATTAGTGAATTTTGGGGTGTTACAACAACTATGCAACCCCATTCCTATGTTCATGCATCCCTATTTTCACCCCCAAACCTCAATCAAACACCACCAAACTTCTACCATAGATCCACCACACATTCATCTACACATCCACACATCTCAAGTTCTCATTTGACAATGGTTATACCTACTTCTACCCTCTTTACCTTGATTTTTCCTTCGATTTAACTCTTCAAACCTAACCATAATTTTATTATTTTTTATAGGTGGTTTTTTAGTAGCTTTGAAGGAGGAATTCTGGAATTTTACGTGCTTAGAGCTCAGTGTCTTAGTTGGTAAGGATAATATTCAATGCTTAGGAATTTTAATGATAATTGCTTGTATGACTAAATGTGTTTTTTATGATATTGTCACTGTAATATGTAACATATGTTGATATTAACAATTTGTGATGTCATGAATGTTATGTTGAAAGAAGGTAAAAGTTGTAAGAGATACCATTATGCTACGATTGTGACAATAATATCATATTTGTGAGAATGCATCTTATAGCATGAATTATGAGTTGAGTATTGTTAATATCGTACTTGTGGAAATATATCTATGGTTGAATGATGATAATAGCACACTTGTAGAAATATATTCATGGCATGAAATATGGGGTGGAAGGATGATAATGCCAAAATTGTGAAATTATACCTATAGTATGAAATATGGTTGAATGATAAGAATGTCATAACTATGAAATTATGTCTTATGATATAAAATATGGGTTGAATGAGGTGTGGTAAATGGGCTTAAGGTCTCTCATGAGGTATGATAATTAATGGGGACTTGGAAAAATAATTTTTATGGAAGTTATAAGATTTTATAAAAAAAAAGGTGCTAATTGTGATTAAAGGGTAACTTGGTCATTATGGGATATTAAGGAGGTTTTGGTAATTTATGTATTAGCAGACTTAAAGTACAACAATAATAACTTGATTAATTTATGGGAATATGATTGTTATTTGGGGTTCATAAATATTTAATAGTAAATTTGGGATAAGTCATCTTCAGATCTTAATATTATTATTCCATCTTCATGGAATAGAGAATAACTATTAGAAAATTAAAAATTATGAACATTTCATATGAAGTGTTATGAAAATTTTATGGGATTTAGACTTGGATACTTCAGTATTTAATATATATACATTGAGATAAGATTACTAAATCAAACTCATGGGAATTAGGTTGTGCTTTTTGGGTATGATACTAATGATGGGATTTGGGGATGTCGTAATATAATGTGGGTGGAATGACCAACATGGGAGAGTGATCACTAAAGGAAGTGTAATTAGGGTTTTGACCATAGTGAAAGGGTTTGGATCTATATTACATACATATCTGTTTAACTATGTTCTATGCCTGAGAATCAATCTTAAATAAGATACTAACCACTTAAAGTGAAAAAGCACGTGATTAGGGCCATAGTGATTATTTTTCCTAAATCTATATATATATATATATATATATGTATGTATGTATGTATTCCCATTCCACAGGGTAGAATAGTGGCTCGGGAGCATTCTGCCCCAAGATGATGTTTTTAATCTCCGTTCCACCAGAAAGAATAGTGGCTTGGGTGTGTTGTCCATAAGAAGTTTCAAACCGTTCTACCAGTTGAGAATAGTGGGGCGCCTACTCATCGTGGAATAAAAAATACCTTTCACTAAATAGAATAGTGAGATAGGACCATGGTAATATGTTTTCAATATGCATATATATCTTTTTTCCTCCGGGTAAAATAGTGGCTCAAGAGCATTTTTCCCCAAGAAGATGTGTTAATCTCTGTTCCACTAAATAGAATAGTGACTCAAGAGCCTTTTTCTCTAGAAGATGTTTTCCCCTCCATTCCACCAAAAACAATATTGTCTTGAGTGTGTTGTCCCAGAGAAGTTTCAGACCATTTGACCGGTTTAAGAATAGTAGGGTTCCTACACTCATCGTATATAAAAGAATAAAAATAGACTATACTTAATAAAAGGATCTGGATCATATTATGACTTATGAGATGTTCGTTTACTTGGTTATATTCCTTTATCATTTAATGTGGAAGCATGTGTTGTTTGTACTCCTTTTTCGATAGTATAGTTCCCTTATTTAGTACATAGCGTATTGACCACCCACTTTATGGATGCTGCTAATTCCCACAAGCAAAAGGCCCTGGATCTTATGTGCAGGTTTTAGAGGATTAGGTAAATGACTTTTTAACCGATGACGCCTTATGTAGGGATGAGTGACTCCATCTATATTGGGGTTGAGTGAAGAGTATATGTTATCTAGGTTATGTATTAAACTGGATACCCCTTTTGGACTCTTGATCCACGGTATCCCCTTTTTTTATTTTGGTATTTTAAAACTCAGAGTAATACTCCAAACTCAGTATTTGTACTATAAATGTACTTTTATTTTCTAGTTTCCTTGTATTACCTTGAATGTTTTAGCCTTGTGATTGATGTAAGGATGGTTGCATAAATTAGAATTATGTTGATCATGACAATAACCCCCACTATTTTTACTTAGTTACTTCTGCTACAAACAAAAATTTTCAGTAGTAAAAATTGGGCTATTACAATAAGAGGTATGAATTCTTAAACATGGAGCATTCCTTAATGGATTTAGGATGACTTCTTATTCATAGCATTTTAGATTTTTGTCTTAGCCATTAGTAATTCAACTTTAGTATTATTTCCTCTCAAATAAAATGTGGGTTATGGTGGATGATGTGATAATGTAAATAAGGAACATAGTAACCAGCACACCTTTTAAGGTCACTTTCTGCTTTACTTTTGTGAGTTTTTTTGTAATCACCTACTTTTACTTGTGATATTATGATAGTATCATATGTTTCATATTATTACATGTACAAAGTTGCTTGGAGATAATTCATGTGTTAGTGTGTATTCTTTCCTCTTATTATTACCATTATTGCATGTTATTGTAAGTGGTACATGTCAATATAAGTATTCCATATTCTTCTAACTAGTTGGCATGAATAGTTGTATGTAAGGGAAGGTACCATGTTCTTCTATTATTGCATGTTATCATATTCTTATACTATATATGTATTTAGGTCATTTCATAATTCTCCTAGGATACAATGCTAGTGTTTATGATTGTCTTATGTAGGTTATGAATCCTTTAATTATCAATGATTTAATTATTATTCCACATCATGTGACTCCTTATGAGCATGTGATATGAATTTTTGTGAGATTCATGATATTTTATGCTCTTTGTGACATTTTGCCTAGACAGGATGTTTCCACTACAAAAGTAATTTTTTTCTGTCATTTCCTCCTTTGATTCTTGAATTCTTCCACATCCTATGTTTTCACCTATAGTAACAAATGGCATCATTGATTTTGTTATTAGTATATGCATTTATCATGTTTAGTTGTGAATTGATGCATAGTTGAGATTATATGCTTTCTTTGGGTTATCCATTGATTTATGGTCATGTTCTCTTACTTATCTTGTTCTCCTAATTAGTAGGTTCTTCTACTTTCCATGATCTTATATGATATCACATTTACTCTTATTTTACAACTTATGTCATGATGGGTTATTATTTGTAAGCATGGCATAGACATAGTTTATGTTATTGCATGTTAACCAATGCTTCACTTTTCCTATATTATGATCAAATTTAAATTATGTGCGTGTTATTGATTCATGTCAAGTGTGGTTTACTATGTACATCATTATACTGATATTATACTTGTTTAGTTGTCTATATGTACCTTCTTTTCGTAGGATTTCAGTTGTGATTGTTGGGTTAGGCAATGAATTAGGACTATTTGGAGTTTTTCTTCCATAGAAAATTCTCTTATATCTGTAAATATTTTAGAAGTTTTATGCTTTTGTGTTGTAATTATAGTTAGTGTTGTAAATGGATATTTATATTTGTATCATTTTGTTAATATTTTGAAATCCATATTTACTTCACAGATTTTATGATGACTTTATCAGTGATGGCTTTATAGGTTTTCTAATGATTTTATCAACGATGTTTGATTTAGTGGTTTTGTAACACCCCAAAATTCATTACTTTTTTTTTAAGTGGAAGAATTTAAAATTTAGAAACTTGTGAATTCTGGGAATATTACCGCCACACTTAGTACCAGACCGGTTCACTTTGACTGTTCCAGTACCAAGCGCTAAGGCTAAAGAAAAGATTGACCTTAAATTCAAACAAAGAGTTCATAAAATAACTAGAAAGATTCATACATCATCAATCAAAGTACGCATAAAGAATTATAATTCATATCCAAAAGAAAATAAGCTTACAACCGATAAATGGTTCATTTAAAATACTCAATACAAGTAATAAATCATAAGAAGGAAAATTTGATACAAAGGAAAATGCTGAAGAAGATAAAATAACAAGAAGAGAGGATCCGGCTACACTAATCTCGAACTTTGAGCCAAAACATGCTCAACACTCAGCCCCAACTAATGTCTCTCCCACCTACACAAAGTTAGAAGGGTCTACTACTCATGGAAATGAGCAGCACCCATGAAAAGGGTGATCAGTACGCTACATACTAAGTAAGGTAACTAAGCACTAAGGATAACACACAAGAACATAAAATCATGCCGGATAATAAAAAGAGCATAATCCAACAATATAACATAAAGGCATATGAACATTCAGGCAAATTCACCAAGATCCAATATATTTCAGATTAGTTACTTCATTAATCCTTTATCGAAATATTTTCACATCATACTCTTTATCAAGTCCATACGAGTACGAGAACCCCACTATTTTTGCTAGTGGATCAGTCTCCAAGGCACTTCGGCTCCTGACCACTATTTTAGTCGGTGAATAGGTCACTTAGGGTACATGCCCTACCACTATTATATGCTGGTGGATCGGTCTGGCCCCTTTTCTTGCACGGTGTTCTGCTGTAAGTAATTAGTGTCTTCCCATATCTTAGCAAAATGTTGGGTTTAGTTTATTGAGCTCGGGATCCCCCACTATTTTAGCCGGTAGATCGATCACTAGGGTAACATACTCTACCACTATTATACGTCGGTGGATCGGTCTCCAGGATACTGTAGTACCTGGCCACTATTATGCCTGTGGATCAGTCTGGGCCCGACTCAGCATCTTCCACTTTACATTATTAATGTTTTAAGTGTCGTTTTGTGTTCCAGGCCTTTGGGCCTTCGGCCTTCGGCCGTTGGTCCAAAGGTCAAATTTCTTTTTTTTTATTTTCTTTTACTTAAATACAAAACCTGCAAAATAAAATTCAATAAATATTAATAAATAATATTTTATTCTAAATTTACTTAATTTATATCATTTTAGCTCAAATAATAAAATTTTTACAATTTTTACCACTTAAGCATAAAACAATAATTATTCCCCTATATTAGTTAAATAAACTGCCAAAAACTAAGATTATAAGGGTATAAAATGTGTCAAAATATGAACTCATCACTCAGTATTGGACCCGTACTGATACTACCTTGGTTGAATGGGTCTTGTGATGATCCACCGATGGTGGGGAGCAGACCCCTTGTGCAGGTTGATACTGTGTTGGGGTGGAAGGCTTGACCTGAGTGAGTAGGCAATCCGGATATTGATCCTTCGGGATTTGTTTTTGTTTAGCTGTATTTTGTATTACATTCCTGTTTTGAGAAACATATTATGGGATTGTAATCCTAAATCGTATTCTAACTTCTGTTTGACTTACCTCTTGTTAAGGATTTATTTTAAATGTTGTCTTGCGTTTTTTATACTTTGTACTAAAGGTTGATCGGATATAGCCTTAGCACTTAGTACTGGAACGGTAGGAGTGAACCGATCTGGTACTAAGTGTGGCGGTAATACCCCTGAGTTTACGGTTTTATCCTTTTCTTCCGCTAAACCTTTTGATTTTAAACAAAATTTTTCAGTAGTAAATTTGGGGGTGTTACATTTTCACAACAGGGGAATATGTCTCATCATAATCTATCCCTTCCTTTTGAGTGAAACCACGAACCACAAGTCTGGCTTTATATCGTTCCACACTACCATCAGCTCTATGTTTAATCTTATATACCCATTTGCATGTGATCGGCCTTTTTCCTTTAGGAAGGGGAACCAAAGTCCACATTTGATTAGCATCTAAAGCAGCAAATTCCTTCTGCATTGCATCCTGCCATTCTGGAGAAGAAGCTGCCTCCTCATAAGATGAGGGCTCATGTACTTGATGAAGGGAATGAAGAAAAAGTTGAGTGGAAGAATTAAGAGAACTAAAACAGAAATTGGAAGGTTGAATGGAAGAAGCAAAAGGTAGCAGAGAATGGAGACAGGAAGAAGAATTTATGGCAGAACTGCATACAAAATCTTTTAAGTGGGATGGAGGTTTGTGAGGACGATTAGACTTTCGAATGGGAGTAGCAGACGAATGGTTAGGAATTAAAGTGTCAGTATTAGTTGTGGAAAGGGGGGGAGAATGATGAAGTGGTGAGTGTGTGGATGGACGAGGAAAAGTAGGTGGAGAAGAGGGTGGATCGTCTGGAACAGGTAGAGGAATAATAGTGGGAGATGAATGTGGAAGGAACTTATAAGGGAAAATGTGTTCATGGAAAATGATATCTCTGGAAACAGATATAATATGTGTAGCAATATTGTAAACCTTGTATCCCTTTTTCCCAAAAGGGTATCCAATGAAGATACATGGAGAAGCCCTGGGACTAAATTTGTCACGATTGTGAGAAAGAGTGGAGGCATAGCAGAGGAAACCAAAATTTCTAAGATGAGTGTAGAGAGGTGGAGTGCCATACAGTCGGTGAAAAGGAGTGAGTCCTTGAAGGATTTTTGGAGGGAAAGCGATTTATTAAGTATGTGGCAGTGAGAACACAATCACCCCAAAATTTGATGGGAAGATTAGATTGGAAAAGCAGGGCTCAAGAGGTTTCAAGAAGGTGTTTTTGTTTGCGTTCTACAACACCATTCTGTTGAGGAGTAGCAACACAGCTGGTGTGATGTATAATTCCATTGTCCAAAAAAAATTGGGTGGTAGCATGACTAAGGCCAAGTTCGAGAGCATTATCAGAAGGGATGGTTTTTATGGTAGTTTGAAATTGAGTTTGGACCATATGCAGGAAGGCTTTTATGATTGAAAGAGCATTACTTTTATGTAAAAGTAAATGAGTCCAGGTAGCACGGTTGTAATCATCTACAATGGTTAGAAAAAAAACGATGACCATCATGAGTGGGGGTTCGATAAGGACCCCAAATATCAACATGGACAAGATCAAAAATATTTGATGAGTGAATTGTGTTATGTGGAAAAGGCAGCCGATGCTGTCTAGCTTGAGGACAAACATTGCAAAGTTGATTAATGTCATCAATATTATGAGGAAACAGAGATAGAGATTTGAGTTTATACATGGGTAAATGACCTAGTCTGCAGTGCCACAACATGGCACTGTCTTTATTACAATCGCTCTGAGAAGCATGACAAGAGAAAGGAATACAAGGTAAATGTAGATCCTTCTTGTGTTGAATTTCCTGTAAGTATAGGCCACCATATGCTTTACCAATTACCAGCGGCCCCCTCATGGAAGGGCTCTGCAATAAGCAAGCAATAGATGTAAATATGGCTATACAATTGAGCTGATGACAGATTTTATTGATGGATAGCAGGTTATAGGAGAAATTAGGAACAAGAAGAACATTGGTGAGAATAAGACTGGAAGATAAGGTTATTGTGCCGGATTGAGTGACAGCAACAGTGTTGTTGTTTGGCAGGGTAATAGTGAAAGGCTTATCCAGAGGGGATATGGAGTCGAATAAAGCAGGATCAAAACACATGTGGTCTGTAGCTCAAGAGTCAATAATCCAGGAATTGTGTTTTAGATGAGAACAAAAACAAGTACATTGGCCCATAATCTGATGACAAGAGCAAGCCATCTTACAAGAAAAATTGGCCAAAAGCTTAGCTTCAGAATTTGAAGATGTCAACGTGTGCTGATTTAGAAGAGAGTACAACTGAGTGCATTGTTCTGCAGTTAGTCCAGCTATGGGACTTGAAGAGGAACTCTCTTTTTTGACAGAAGGGTTGATGTGTGCTGTGGCTCCCATGCGTGGCTTGTTTTTGGTGAACTTAAAATCAGCTGGAATACCATGCAGCCTATAGCAAGATTCAACAGTATGTCCAGCTTTCTTATAGTAATTGCAATGAATATTGCTCTTCACCTTCTTGTCTGTGGTATTGAATCAGACACTGCCTTTGTTAAGGTGGGCTGAGAAGGATGATGATTGTTCAAAAAAATTCCCATTGGAGTTCAACTCTTTCTGTTGTTCTTCTTGAAGGAGCATGGAATATGCTTCTGAGATAGGGGGAACAGGTCTCATCATCAGTATATTTCCTCGATGGGTAGTATAAGTCTCATTCAGACCAATCAAGAACTGAATTAGTTTCAATAACTGGTCATTCTTCTCACGTTTTTCGTTTGCTCCGCAAGTGCATCCACAAGTGCACCTTGTTTCGGCCAGGAGGGTCAATTGATCATCCCAAAGATTCTTCAATCTTGTGAAATAAGATGTGATACTGTCAATTCCCTGACTAATTGAGCATATATTCTTCTGTGTCTGAAAGAGTTGCGCACAATTAGTTTGGCCAAACCTTTGTTCTAGTTCAAGCCATATTTCCTTGGCTGTGGAGGAGAAGATGACACTTCGAGCAATCGGTTTGCTCAAGGCATTGGTTATCTAGGAAATAACCATATCATTGCATCTTTCCCACTATCTGAAATTAACATCAGTTGAAAGGGGTTTTTGGCAAGAACCGTCGATGAAGCAGAGTTTGTCTTTAGCCAACAAACTGATTTTCATGGACCTTTTCCAGGCAGAAAAACCATGTCCATCGAATCTCTCAAATACAAGGAGAGCACCAGGAGTGTCGGACGATTGTAATTGGAAGCAGGAAGAAAAATCAGTAGGTGAGATAATGTTGTCTGATACATTGATATTAGGGTTAAAATTTTCTATATGCGTGTTCGGCATTATGAATGAGATATGGCAAATAAGAAATCTTTAAGGAAAATTAATGGGAGAAGATACGAGCTTTGATACCATGTTAATCTGCCATGGTGAACGAGCAGAGCAAGAAGCTCGAAACAAAGAAAACGAAGAGAGAAGATGAAGAGATAGAATGTCGTATTCTTGTATTTGTATATTGTGTATGATTAATATAGTTGTACAGCTAGGCTATATATACATCAGTATTTTCTAATATGCTAATATACACAAGTGGCTAATAATACGAGTAAATAATAGAAAGCTATAACAGTACAAAATATTGCCAACATGTATTATGAAGGATTTGATCTCAAAGGTGGTGGCGTTTCACACCAGATATTCCACACACATCCGGATCATGTTTGAATTAGACTGATCACATATATGCTGTTGTTGATATGGATACCTCATGATATCGATACGAGGGTATGTGACTTAAATTTGTCAAGGTGACCAAATTGCTTATTTTATATTCCTACGTTCTCTTGTTGCAGGTACCGGGAGGCTTTTGCTTCCGCTGGACAAAGAGGGTGAAGAGGAAGCAAAGGAAAAATCCAAGCCTGTCGGTTATTCTTATTCGTTCTTCCATATAATCTTCTCTCTTGCGAGTATGTATTCAGCCATGCTTCTCACAGGATGGTCTACCTCAGTCGGGGTGAGTGGTACGATAGTAGATGTGGGGTGGCCATTTGTGTGGGTACGAATTATCACCGGATGGGCAACTGCAGGCTTGTACATATGGTCCATGGCTGCACCATTGCTATTCCCTGATCGGGAGTTCTAGGAAAAGTGATTCTGTAATCAGTATCATTTAAACCGTGCGCTATTGTTACACGATTCCTTCATAGTGTGTGTGAAGGCGCTCCTTTTCCTCGTTTGTCATGGACGGAGAATGTTGGTGTAAATAACCAAATGCTTGCAAATGTTTCCTTTGTTGAACTGTCTTTGATTTGCTGTTATCCCAACCAATTGCGATGAAAGTCGCGTTTGTCTTTGTGAGTCGAGCACAAATGCATTTAGATAGAATGCCAATTTGCTACTTAGGTCTTCCAGGATGCTTTTTCGCGTGGTGTGCTCTAGTATAGAGTATAAAATTAGGATCAGACTGAGGCGCCAAAACAAAAACGACCGTACGCATTTAAATCTCCAACTGCAAAAATTTTGGTAATAATCTACTTTTTTGACCTCTAATATGACATTAGTTTCATATTAAAATTTAAAGTATATAATTTTGGTCGATTTTTCAAAGTCGGTCCACAATTGGATGATCAAAACTTGGATTGCTTAAACCTTTCGGACTAAAGCGGCCACTACGGGGTCTACAAAATCTCAATTCAGTAAAACTGGGTGAAACTAGCCATTTAGAGGTTTCATTATACCTAAATATCAATTTGAAATGACGGGTATATAGTTTTTGGTGCCTTTTCACATATATCTAGAAATTGATTATACAATACCAGTTTCTTTCCTTTGCACATATTATGTATCATATCACTAAGCTTACTCAACAATCTAAACACATCTCCCAAGAGTAAAGCAAAATAATCAAAATATATGATTCTAACCCAACAAAATTACAATAGAACATGCCAACACAATACAAGGGAGGAAAATAGGTATTTGCCAAATAATCAAAGCACCAACTTGAGGTATAGGATGATGCCTTCTCCGTTTTACTTTTGTTAGAGTCAATTGAATAAATGAAGAGAGGGGGTGTTTGGTGTGTGGTATGCTCTCAAGGAAATATAAGTCCTTCTTATAGGAGTTTAGATGATAGAGGTAGGGGAATATTATAGGCCTTCAGAAGGGTTGTAGATTTAGTAAGAAGCTAAAAAAAATAAGAGAGGGGCTAAGGGAGGGATGTCATCCTACATAGTCAAAGTTAGGAGTCTTCTCCCATGTGATTAAAATGTTCATCGAAAATGGAAGAGAAATAAATGAAGTGTGAAAAATAGGACAACTAAATGATGTGTGGTAAATTGAAAAAAAAAATAGATTAATTTAACATGTGTGAAAATATAAAAACGAATAGGCACTTATATTTCCTTTGTTAAATATATATCATTTGTCACCAACCTACCACCTGAAACAATTTTAAATTGCTTCATCTCCAGCTTGAAATCCTATATCTGGAATGAACTAGTATTTTTTAACCCTTCTAACATCAATGAGGCAGTCATCATAGCTAAGCTCATTGACCACAGGAATATAGATACTAGAGCTCTCTTTAATCAACCTATCCCAAATTGACCCTCTCTGCTACCTAATCCTCCACTCCGCTCATTACCACCCTTACCTTCCCCATAAAAAAACACTGAAACCTCCCTTAAACAACTAATGAACACCAAATATGATTGAAGAAGGCACCAAGGGCTTTGTTTCTGAAGTGAAAATAATTACAAGCTTGATCACCTATGTAAACAACATCACATTTTTTTGTTGTTACCAGAGGATGATACTATTTATATTGCATAACAACCTTTGGACCTCGATGAAAGTCCCAAAGTCAATCAAATCCATGAACCTAAAATTTCTCTCTTTTCCCTCATGGATACCACTAAAACCCACACCATTAGACTGCTTGTCATCATTCTTGAGTATATGGTGGTAGCACTAATGGACACATGAAGACTATAAAACCTCATCCTAAAATCCTTCAAAATGTATTTAAAACTATGTTGATATAGAATAAATGAGTTTTAGTTTTAGAAATGGCTTAAAATTTTAATAAAGTTGTAAAATTTAGGATCGCCATTCAACTAGTTTGTTTAACTAATTGACTGGTACACTTTGAAATTGACAATCTTATTTCCTAATACACCAGTCGAATAGTTTTCTCAAACTAATCGACAAGATGTCCTGTGATTGCTTATCTTTATCAGATTTGGATTTAAATCACATTCCAATGTTTATGGAAATTTATAATTATAATTTATTTGTGCTAATAAGCATAATTTGGTGATTTGGGATTGTTTTACATTATATAGATCACTCTATAATTTTATTTAGCTAATTTTTTTCAAAAGTATTTTTTGAGGCATATCTAACTTCCACTCTTCTCCCTCGCCTTCATCTCTTTTCTAGCATCCATGGTTGTATGTTTGACTTTCTATACCACTTCACTAACCTACCAAACCTCTATCATGTCTCTTCCTAGCCACACCTTACCTCCTTTATCTCAACTTGTGATCTCTTTATACTTTTGGTTGCCCACACTCAATATAAATCAAAATTTCCTCTCTCCCACTTGGGTATGTCTACCATCATTCCCTCCTATACACCTCATTTATAATTCAATTCACTCCCTATCATCTGTACTGCTAATTCTCTCCCTTTTCCTTGGTGAAAATTATCCAAGGGTTGGGCATTCTCCACTTCACTCCCTTTTCTTCTCTATTAGAAAAAATAGAGGATTACTTATTGTTCCCTATCCTTTGGTAGAAACTATTATCTCTTCTTTATTCTCCTAGTCTTAGCTTTAGCTCTTCTTGTTTCTTTTAAGTAATTAAGGGTTAGATTTTTTTTTTGTTTTTACAAAGGTTGAAGACCTTGGGTTTTTGGTTTTAGGTTTCAATTATGACAAAAGTTTGTAGTCTATCATTTTTCTTCAACTTCTTCTTCTTATTTTATTTTTTATTAAGTTTTGAAAATGAGTTTTAATGGCTTTGATTCTTGACTCTCTTAGGAATCAAGGTCTTGGCAGATAACCATCAAGTTGGAAGTTTTGTGCTAGAAGAAGTGATTGAAGGTAAGGCATTATTATTGTAACGCCCTGATTTTTACTACTAAAAAATTTTATTTGCAATGGAAGCACATAAGTAAAATATTGGGGGTTGCCTCCATAATTGAGATATGTTTGGTTTGCCAAACCATCCTTACATCAATCATAAGGCTAAACCCATTTATAATAAGATAAGGTAATTAAAAATTAAAGAAACATTTGTAATACAATATGAGGTTGGAGGTTGACTCCAGATTAAAATAAATAAAATACAGAATAAGGGATATCATGGATCAAAGAGTTCAAAAAGGTATCTGGGTAAATACATCAATCAAATAACATTACTCTTCATCCAAAAACCTAGTACAGATGAAAGATCCCCCATCTTTGCATAGTGCATCATAAGCAGCATAGTCATCTCGTAGTTCTTCCGAGGCCTACATAAAAGAATCAGGGTCTTCTACTCATAGGAATTAGTGGCACCCATGAAATGGGTGGTCAGTACACTATATATTAAGTAAGGTAGAAATAATATCAAATCGGGGATACAGATAACACATGCATTCACAACAGATGATAAGTACACATTCAACCTAATGATACATCTCATAAAATAAATTCTGATCCAGACCTCTTTATTAGATATAAACATTTTCATTCTTTTATATACGTTGATTTTAGAAATCCCACTATTCTTAAACCAGTGGAATAGTCTAAAATGCCTTCTCAGGGGCAACACACCTAAGCCAATATTATCATTTGGTGGAACGGAACAAAACACTCCCAAGCCACCATTATATCCGATGGAATGGATATAAAAACATTATCGTGGTCCTAACTCATGTAATCTTCTACTTTAAATTATTAGTCTCTTTTCCATAGGTTATACTGTTATATTTCCATTCACGATGAGAAGGGGTTCCACTATTTTTAATTTAATGGAAAAGGCAAAACACCTTCTCGAGGAAAAATGCTCCCGAGCCACTATTATCAATGATGGAACGAACATTTAAAAACATCATCTTCTTTAGGCAAAATGATCCTAAACCACTATTATCTCCTATAGAACAAATATATAAAAACATCACATTAGCCCTACTCACGTGCTCTTTCACTTTAAATTAGTAGTATCTTCTTCATGGTTGATTCACATGCATTGAACATATTGAAGCAGATAAATACATCACGCAGGTTAAGGCCCTTAATCTCTTCAAAACCCTAATTCCACACTCCTAGCATCATTATCTCATATTGATTATTCAACCACACGTTATAATATATCATCCTCAAATATCATCATTATTATTGTACCTAAAATTCATAGTCTAACTCTCACGTCATACACATATAGTAAAAATCTTATCCCAAAGTACTACTCATTGAATTACTAAAACTCTAATTTCACAGTAGTCATAAATCTTCTCATATGACTTATATGAACACCACATTCAAAATATATTTAGCAACATATCCGGAATTTTGGATTAATTTTAGGGTTTTACACATGGATTACTAAGATTATCATTTTAGATTATTATACACTAATTAGACCATGATCTCTTTTTGATGTGCCTAAGACAAAAAATAATCCTTCCAAAACATTCCCCAAGATATCATTTTCTTATTTTAATGCACCTAACATATTATAATATAAAAATTCCTTATTATCACATAATAACAAAAATGCCCTTAAAGATAACCAATGGCCTTTATTTTATAAAATCATATATGTTCCACAACCATTATTTTTCCAAATCCACCATTAATCATTAAATCTCATTAATGTCCTTATGCTCACTTATCATATATTATTTGGCCCTATTTCATGCCATAACATATAATCCTCACAAATATGTCCTTATCATAATAAAATCATATCCATTCCTCTTACCCATTCTTAATTTCTTCCAAACATACATACTGTATTATCACAACATATCATTAACAACAAAAATTAAATCATATAGAAACAATATCTTGAAAACTACACATATTCATACAAGCATTTAACACAAAAATCCTAAAACATCAGTTAGTATCCTTACCAACTAGGACACCAAACTCTAAGCATGTAAACCCTATACCTCCTCCTCCGAGATCACTTGAATATCACCTAAAAATTAATATAATAAAAGATTAGGTTCGAAGAGTATAACCGATGCAGAAATTAAGGTAAAGAGGGAAAAATTGGAAATAATCGGATTAGAATGGAAGCTTGAGTTGTATGGATGTGTAGTGGAATGTATGGTGGATCTATGGTGAAAATTTGGTGGTGTTTGGATAAGTTTTGGGGGTGAAAATAGGGGTACATGACCATAATGGGCAGTTGCACGGTCGTGTTACATGTAGTGCATCCCCTGGTAAAGAGTCGGGATCATTCACGACCAGGCTATACAAAGTGGCACAGTTGTGCTTGATCGCTGGGCAGAATAGAATTAAGTCATACAGATGCATACAGACGTGTGACTGACCATGCTCAAGTTGTGCAAAGGTGCATCGGTAGGGTGTGTTGGGTTGCACGAGCGTGCGATAAGAAATTTTAGTGTTACACAATCGTGCTTGAGGTGCTGCGCAGGCCATGCATTTCTCAAAAACATGATGGACTCAAGGAAAAAGAGGGAAAAAGAAGCAATGGTTGATGGCGATAGCTGGTGATGGAGAAGGCAAAGAGGAAGGATGGGTGACCTTAGTCGTCAGCCCACTGGTCGATGGGTGGTGCGTGGTGGCTGTGGTGGTGCACGGTGGTGATGGGAGGCATGCAGCAGAAAAAATAAAGTAGGGAAAGAGGAAGAGGAGGAGGAGGAGGAGGAGGAGAAGAAGAAGAAGAAGAATAGAGAAGAGAGAGGGGCTTCTTCAGTGGTTTCTTGACACAAAAATGGGTACAATGGAGGCAAAACCAAGAGGAAGGAATGAGAGGAAAGTAGTGTGTGTGTGTGTGTGTGTGTGTGCGCGCGTGCACGTGTGTGACGTTCACAAGTGAAAGAAAAATATGAGGACGCGTGCCACGGTTGTGCAGGGTGATGGTCCAGAGGTCACGAGGGGTGGCAAGGAGGTGATGGTTGTGTGTTATGGTGAAATTGCAGAGGTATTACACTTATGGAACGGGAGGGGTGTTGTGTGTGTGTGTAAGTCAGGAAGGAGAAAAGGGTAGGGGTGATGGATGATGGTGATGATTGAAGATGTAGTGGTGTGATGGGAGGTGCAAGTTGTAAGAACAAGAAATAGTTTTACAACACAAGATGATGGGAGAAAGGAGAAGAAAACAAAAGGAAAGGAAAAAGAGACAAGGTCAGGGATTGGTGTTAGATAATTTCATATTAGCCAAAATAGATAGGATTAGTGATAAATTTTAGTGGAATTAAGATCAAGTTACAAAACATGGTTTATCTGGGTCAAAGATTCAGATTCGGTTAATATTTTGGGATTAAGAAATTTTATTAGGGTTAAAATAAGATTTTCTTGAGATTAAAATTGAATTGGGTTATAAATGATATAGGATTAGGTTAAGAAAAATTTTGGGGCATTACAGTTATCTTTAATATGAATAAGGTCTTTCATTTATTATTGTGGTTCTCTATTCTTGGTGTTTCTATGTTAAGCATGAGTTATTGTATTCTAGGAATCAAGCATGTGGTAGAGTTTTCTTCTTAAAATTTAAGCATGTTTTAGATTCCTTGATATTATGCATGAGTTTGATAGTTTTGAACATGATTTCATTTAATGTCAATGTTATCATGAATCCATGTTATTATATATGTGTATCATGTCTCTTTATGTGTTTTATGACACAAAAGCATGCTAGGATGAATACGGTAAAATTAGATGTAATTTTGGTACACAACTTGTAAGTCTAGGTCTTGTTTTCCCTATACCAATTGCTCAGTTTGGGGATTTTGATTGGCTGGTTGTGAAATTAATCGATTGGTTCTATGAACCAGTCACCTAATTCCTATGAAAATTCGATCGGTTTGTCAAACACATCGATTGGTTGCCTTGTGATTAGAGTGGTCTGGTCTCTACTTAGACCCATTGACCGGTTTGGTCAAATCCATCGACTAATTTCTCATGAACAGTTGATCAGTGAGACCAACCAATTGACTAGCTCATTGGTTTATTTTTCAATGTAGGTCTAGTACAGCTAAACTAGTCGACTAGTCCTAATAATTGATAGAATGGTTGGCCTATTTTTGCTACAATTACTTGTTAATTAATATCCTTTTCTTGGGCCTTTTATATTAATGTTTTTATGCAATTACAACATTTTAATCATGATTACAACCATGGTTACCATAAAATTAATATGGATCAAAGTGATGATAATTGGGCCTTGAATTTGGTTAAGTTTGGTGTCATCTCTAAACACCCAATTGGTGGCTTTATGCCTTGTAATGTGTTTGGTGTTATCACTTGGAAACACCTAATTTAGATAATAACATAATTAATTTGTGATTCATGATATCACTTGGTAATTAATAATTAATGAATTAAGATTTTGTTTGAGCCTTTTTATCTAACTCTTGGGGTAGTTAGTATGGAGTTAGTCGGTGGGTCATTCCGTATTTTTATATTTTCACTCAATACCTATTTTCTTCTCAACCATGTTGCCGTCGGTAGGGGATATGTGTAATATCCCAAAATTATAAACCTAAAATTTAATGATTAATGCTTATTTAGAATCATTTAATTTTAAATTATCAATTTAATTATTTTTTGGGCTTTTTATTTATAAAAATAAATATGATTATTTAGTAAATTAAAATATATATTTTGTTATTTTATCATAATCTTTTTATTAAAATAATTTTCCAAAACACATATTTTACTAAAATTATTTTCTTAAATTAATATTTTAAGTTTTAAATAAATTAATTTATCCATATAAATAATTAAATATCCTAATTTTTAAAAATTATTTTATTTTTATTTTTCCTTTTAATTTTTTCTTTTTCTTTTTTCCTTTGTCTGTCACCTTTTTCCTTCCTTTTTCCTCCTTTTTCCTTTTTGTTCTTTTCTCCTTCCTTGGGCTACCCAACCCTCTTCTTTCTTCCCCTTCCCTAGCTAGGATGATGGCCTTCTCCCCCTTTTGTCCATTTGGCCCCTCCTCCCTTCTTTTTTTTCTTCCTTCTTTCCCCCCCAGTTGATCTAGCCCAACCTCCTTCTTCCTTTCCCCCTTCTCCCTCGCATGCACAGGCCAACCCGCCTCACCTTTCTCCCCCGCCCGACCAGGATACATCCCCCTTCTTCTTCGTCTTCCTTCTCTCCCCCCTTCATATCAAGCCAAGCTCTCCCATGTCTGCACCTACTTACAACCCTTCCCCTATATCTGCCATTATAGCCCTATCCTCTCCTTCTCTCTCCCATCCCTTTCCTTCCATTTTTTTCCATATACGCCCCTACACAACTCCCCTGCATACCCTCCTTTCCCCTCCTTTTTCTTCTCCTCCCTGGCATCGTAGGCCATGTGCCTGCAGCCCTACACCCCCACCTAACCCAACTGATTATGCCTCCTTTCCCACTTATTTCCTTCTTCTCCTCTAACCATTTTCTACCCCCTTAAGCTCTCCTTCTACCCCTACTGATCCCCCTTTTCTCCCTTATTTTCTTCTTCTCATCCTCTCCTGTTTTTGCTTTACCACCCTCAACCACTATCTCCAACACCCAACCAACCGCCACACAACCCCTTGGCCTCCTCTACTTCCTCCCTACACTACGCAACAGCTTCCACTAGCCCCTACTGCCCACTTTTCTCTTCCTCTTTCTTTTCTTCTCCTTCTCGACCTCCACCCTATGCCACTACCTTAAGCTGCCATCTCCCCTCTTCTGCCGCCGTTGAAGCCACCCCTCAATCCCCTAACACCTCCTCTATCACTTCCCTACCTTGGCCAACTAAGATCTCCCTTGCAGCACCCTCCTTTGTCCCCTTCTTTTTCATTCCTTCTTCTTCTTCTTCTCCCTTCCTTTACACCTCCTTTTCAGCCCTATTGTCGCTGTCGACATCTCCACTGCCCTAAGCCACCAATCTCTAGCCCCCAGCCACCTACACTCTTCCACCCTTTCTACACTCAGCTAGCACCTCAACTCCCCTCCACAAGTCCTTAACTGAAGCCCTCAATCCCTTACCTAGAACAACCCTTCCCCCTTCTTTCAACTTCTTCTCCACCCTTATTTCCCCCTTTTCTTATGCATACAGTTCACGTTGCTATGCAGCATGAGACTTGTTGCATGTTTTGAGTCACTTAACCAATTTTTGAGGTATAAATATATTTAGTATTAATATATATTTACTAATATTTTTGATAAAAATTTATTCTTTTAATTTTCTACTACTAATATGCTCATTTTTTTATTATTTCTAGGTACAAAATTTACTAATCAAAGCTTAAACTTTTTTTAACCAAGGTACCGGTAAAGGTTAACTATTGTTGGAAATAAGATAGCTATTATACCCTACTAAAATGTGTGGATATACATATGCTAACACATTAGAGTTTTTGAATATGTTTGTGTGCATATTATGTGATGTTACGTATATCATGATTTGTGGCATATGTTGGAAGTTGGAATGAAAAGCATATTATATTATGAAATGTGTCATGTGTAGAAATGATGGTTAAGAAAGGAGCTTTATTGTTAATAATAATATTAGATGTGTGTATATGTCATAATAATCAAATATGGCCATTTGTAGTAGAAATAATGTTAATATGAGCCCTAGGGGTATTTTAGTAATTTTACTTGTACATATGGTGTAGCCTAAATAATTGTGCATGGTAGGTGATAATGGGTATTAATAATGAATAATAATGGTTGGTGGTGCTAGATAATAAATATGGATCATGGGTGTTGATATTTTATGTGTTAGGGGCATTTTAGTAAAGTTTCCATGAAAAAGAGGTAAGTTGGTAATTTTATGAATAAAAAGGGTAATAGGTAATGTAATAAGTAAGAAGGGTAGTTTGGTAATTTTAGCACGAAAAAAGGGTAAGTTGGTAATTATATGAATGAAGAGGGTAATATAGTAATTTAATAAGTAAGAGGCGTATCTTGGTAATTTGGCATGGAAAAAGGGCAACTTGGTCATTTTATGAATAAATAGGGTAATTTGGTAATTTAGTAAGTAAGAGGGGTATTTTGATAATTTGGCATCAAAAATGGATAATTTGGTAAATTAATAAGTAAGAAGGGCATTTTGGTAATTATGGCATGAGAAGGGGTGAAATACCCCAAAATTCTAGTTATGGAAATTATGGCCAAATAAGGACTTATTATGGAATTAATTAAATAAATTATTTTATTAAAATATAGTGGAGTTATTTAGGGACAATCAAGGGAAAAATGATAAATAAGTCAATTAGGAAAATTTAGAGAGTATTGCTAATTTAAATGGGATTAAAAGAAAAATTATCCAAAATAGCCTAAATTAAGCTAAAAAGGAATTAATTATTATTTTCTAAATATTATTATTTTAAATAACCCAAAAACACCAAAATACCCAACCTACATATTTTTCCCTCTCATTTTCTTTTATTTTCTTCCTTTTTCTTCCTCTTTTTCCCTTTTTCTTTTCTTCCTCTCTTTCCCTTTTTTCCTTCCCCCCCCCCGACCTAAGCCAGCTCGTTGCGTGGCCGAGCTCCCTCTTCCCCTACGCTGCCCAAGCCCGTGCCGCTTCCCCTTCTTTTTTTTTCTTCTTCCTTCCAGGCCGATCTAGTCCTTTTTTTTCTTTTCTTCTTTTTCTCCCTGAGCCACCCAGTCCCGACCCTTCTTCTTCCCCGAGGCGTGGGCGGCGACCGAGGAGTTGCAACCTAACCCTCCACTGGCCACCATCACTGCCACCGTCCTCCCCTCCCTCTCCCATCGCTTTCTTTCACATTTTCAACCCCAACCAACCTATTCCCCTCTCCCGAGCACCCTGTCCCTTTTCCCTTTCCCTCTTCCCTCGACCCTATCACCCCTGCCATGGCAGAACCACCTCGACTGCTGCCACGGGGCGTCATGCCTGGCACCTCCCCCTTCTTGTCTTCTTCCCCTTATCATTACCCACATAAATTGTCCTATAAATACCCCATGGGCATCCTTAATTTGGGTTTTGATTTCGAAACCCAGAAATCCACCCCTTCTCTCCACCGCCCCATCAGACGAGCACTTCGTCGCCACCAGCCAAAACACCCCTAGAACCAATCCTTGCACCACCCTCTACCTAAATAGACCTTCCTCGCCCCTCAATTTGCCCTACACGAGCCACCCCGGCCGTGCAAAACCACCAACCCAATCAACCCACTTTGACCCCTCACTGCCCCTCGCACTACTGTCCGCCACCGATTCAGCTGCAACCAACGCCACCCCTACCCTCCAAAACAACCAGGGGAGCCTCCTCTACCTCCCCGTACCCCCATCTTTCCCTGCCTCCCTCTCCTTCTCCATTCTCCACCTTCCGCCACCATTCGACCACAGCCCCGACCGCCGTGCGTCACCACTTCCGGCTACATCACCACCTCCATTCCACCCCTCTCCACCTGATACACCTTCCACCACCTCAAGCACCCCCTCATTCCCTCTCATCTAGCCTATAAACCCATCTTTCCACCTCTCTTCCTCCTCCACTACTGCCGTTGTCGCCGCTAGTCCCGCCACCAACCCTAGGTGGTGTTCTAATTTCCCCAACTCTTAAACCTTTTATATATAACTGTTAATAATTTTTAGTAATATTAATAGTATTACCCTTATCATTATTATTATTATTATTAATGTTATGTTGTTGTTTTTGTTGTTGTTGTTGTTGTTGTTGTTGTTGTTGTTATTATTATTATTATGTTACCACTCTTACAATCTAACCTAACTTTGGAAATATTATAACTATGGGATTATCATTTAAAAGGCTACTACTTTAGTATTAATATAGTATCCTTATTATTATTAATAATAATATTATTACCACTACTAATACTACTACTACTACTACTACTACTACTAGCATTATTATTATTATTATTATTATTATTATTATCATCATCATCATCATCATCATCATCATCATCATCATCATCATCATCATCATCATCATCATCATCATCATCATCATCATCATCATTATTATTATTATTATTATTATTATTATTATTATTACTACTACTACTGCTGCTACTAACCTTACCTTATGATTTTTCTAACCAGTAATAATATAATTATTATCATTATTAATGGTCTACAACCTTAGTATTATTACAATTAGGATTTTCCCTCGTTGCTACTATTATTATTACCCTCACTATTATTCCTACTATTACTATTAATGCTAGCTTTGGCCTATTATTATTATCTTTATTATTATGGTAAATATTTGAACCCTTATATTACTAATACCATTTTTATTATCATAATTATTATTATTATTATTATTATTACTTAAACTAACCTTTGAAATATTTATAACTAATGCTACTATTAAGGGAGATCTAAAGTTTTAGTATTATCATGATAACCCTTGTTGTTGTTATTATTATTATTATTATTATTATTATTATTATTATTATTACCATTATCATTATCATTATTTTCTTGCTAATATTGTTAATACTAACTCTATCCATTATCACCTTGTATTATTAATATAAATATTTAGACCCTTATATTACTATGATCATTCGGATACCATATTATTGTTATTGTTATTATTATTATTATTATTATTATTATTATTATTATTATTATTATTATTATTATTATTATTATGCTTAACATTATTATCATCATTATTACTTTTTATTATTATTACTATTATTATTATTATCGTTGTTGTTGTTATTATTAGTACTATTATTTTCATTATTATTAATGTTATTGAAACCAAATTTGGCATGTTACCATTTTGTTACTATAGAAGAAGAATACCCAACCTTAGTATTATTATTATTATTATTATTACTAATATTATTCCTAACGCCTTTGTTAATAACATTATTACTATGGTATCATTATTAGTTATTACTATTATTATTGTTAATATTATTGTGATAAAAACATTCTAACCCTTATATTATTATTATTCCAAATATAACTATTATCACTATTATCTTTAGTAACATTATTACTGTGTTAGTATTACCAATATTATATTATTATTTTAACCCTAACACTATTATTAGCCTTAGCCTTAAAAATATTAGGGCTTCTATTTCTAGGAGTGTTAGTGTTACTATTATTATTATTATTATCACTATTTTGTTATAACTAGTATTAGTACTACTATTAGAAGAAATAAAGCTATTAGATTTAGTAATATAAATATAGTTATGAATAGTAACATAAGTATATTTTGACTAGTAATATCTAGTAGGCTAACTTGATGGTAAAAAAACCCTAATTTTCACTTATAAAGCTCCCTTTAATAATAGCAACCCTAATCTTAGACTAAAATAAGAAATAATAGTATTTTTGGTAGGAATCATTAGTCTTACCCTCTTATAGGTGAATCAAGCCAAAACCCTAAGGAGGCATAGGAGCATACTCCAAGCCCGGTGTCGTTTTAGGTAAGGATGTAACTAAGGCCCCTGTGTGTTGTGTGACTTGTATGTCTTGGATGCTATGTATCATGCTATGTCGTGTATCGTATGATTGTCATTAACTTGTCTTATATGTAGCGTAGCTTGGAGTTGAGGTATGTTTGTGTGTTTCCTTATGGCATGAGTATGATATGTATGTATGGTGATTATGATGTGATATAATATGACCATCTAGGACATGTATGCTAGGATGATTGGTAATGTGATATAGGAATGAAAGGATAAAAAGAAAGAAAATGGGAAGTGAGTTGGCTAAGGGAGATATAAGATTGACCAAAATACCTCATGATCCATGAGAGGAAAATAAATAGGAAGAGATGACTAAAATGAAGAAGAGATGGGAACCATGCATAGGAACCATGCATGGGAATTCTAGGGTTTGCATGGGGTGGATAAAACTTGCATGGAGATTATCTTTATGTGAGAAAAGTTGTTTTAGGAGGTAAATAAACTAAGGGGAGAGTTGTGGAGTGACTGAAGACTTGGGATGAAAAATAGTACATAGGTTGGGGTAAGGGTGTATAAGGGACCCAATTAGGGTTTTGGGAGGAAGCGGCAATCTAGAAAATGTGGAAGTAAAAATGATTAAGGGAGAGTGGAGTACGGGTTAAGAGTGGGAATTTTTCTTATAAGGGGAGAGTATGGGTGCCATAGGAGAGAAGAGATATTGGGTGAAAGGGAGAGAGATTACTTGTGGGAGAAGAAAGGTACTAGGGTTAAAGTGGCCAACTAGGGTTTTTCGGTCACATGTGGATTCAAGGGGTAAAGTGATATGATTTGGGATTGGATCTAAATGAGATAAGGTATGGGGTGATAAACGAAGTAATGGTAATGTAAACGAGAGAGAGTTGGGCCACATCGGTCCAATTAGGGTTTTCAAGGGAAAACCCTAGAAGGTGATAGTAGTTGGAGTTGATATCATGAGGTGTTGGGCCTAATCCACACCCGTAGGAGTTGGGTTTTTCATTATGTGTAAGAGTAAGGGGAAATGGATGTCGGGGTGTGATAAGGGGCGCATGAGTGTCAAGATATGGGACGGGCCCCCTTGGAAGAATAAAAGTAGAAGGTTATTGACATGCATGTCAAGGGTGAAAATCTTTCTCCAATAAGACACGAATCAGATACTAATCACTTAAAGAGTAAGATTGTTGATCCAGGCCAAGACCGATCCATCGGCATAATAGTGGCCACGTGTCGGGGTGCCCCGGAGACCAATCCACCGGCATATAATAGTGGTTAGGTGTGTTCTGCCCTATAAGTGATCGATCCACCAACTATAATAGTGGGGGATCCCGAGCTCAACAAACCAAACATTAAGTTGCCAATGAATCATGGGAAATATCCTATGTAATTACAGTGAAACACCATGAGAGTCGGGGCCAGACCGATCCACCGGCATAATAGTAGCTAGGAGCGTTCTACCATGGAGACCGATCCACTGGAAAAAATAGTGGTTAGGTGCATTCTGCCCTATAAGTGACTGATCCACCGGCTATAATAGTGGGGTTCCCGCAATCGCATGGATTAACAAAGATGATGGTGTGAATCAACTATATTTAACAAAGATCCAAAGAATAAGTCTAACTGGACTATAGTTGTCCTTCATTATCTGTGTTACTGTATGTTGTCTATATGACCATGTCATGTATGTTACATTCTATGGTTTGTATGTCGGCCTTAGTCGCATTTATTACCTTACTCAGTACATAGCAACTAATCACCTGTTTTATGGGTGTTGCTCATTCCCACGAGCAGAAGACCCGTCTAAGTTTGTGCAGGTTGGGGACGATGTTTTTGATGCCTACGACACCTACGAGGCATCGGTCGAGACCGAGAGTTGAGCCTAATCTTGGCTTGGGGATTGAGAGGGATAGGCCGGACTCTATCTTACTTTTACTATGTATCGTTTTACTCTAATCATATTCTATCGTATTGTGTTTGATGTATTCAAAAAACTTGTTTGATTACTCCTTGGGTTGTAACTCTCTTTATCCGCACTCTAATTTCTATATGGTGAACACTAATATTTCTTTTATGAAAGCTTGTTCCAATTATCGACTCATGTTAAAGTTAATTCTATTTAGCCTTAGCACTTAGTACTGGAAAGGTAGGAGTGAACCAGTTTGGTACTAAGTGTGGTGGTAATACCCCTAGAATTTACTATTTTGTTATTTCACTTTAGTTAAACTTTTACTAAAAAGAAATTTTTCAGTAGTAAATTTTGGGGGTGTTGCAAGGGGTAACTTGGTAATTTAATGAATAATAAGGGCATTTTAGTAATTTTGGCATGAGAAGGGGTAACTTGGTAATTTAATGAATGAAAAGGGTATTTTGGTAATTTAATGAGTAAGAAGGGTAACTTAGGAATTTAATGAATGAAAAGGGTATTTTGGGTAATTTAATAAGTAAGAGCGGTAACTTGGTAATTTAATGAATAAAAAGAGAATTTTGGTAATGTAATAAGTAAGAAGGGTACCTTAGGAATTTAATGAATAAAAAGGGTATTTTAGGTAATTTAATAAGTAAGAATAGTAACTTGATAATTTAAGTGATAAAAAGGTATCTTGGTAAGTTAATAAATACGAAGGGTAATTTAGTAATTTCATGAACGAAAAGGTAATTTGGTAATTATATAAGTATGAAGGGTAATTTGGTAATTTGGTGAGTAAAAATGGGTAACTTGGTAATTTTATAAACAAGAGGGGTATTTTAGTAATTTTATAAGTATGAAGAGGTAAATCAATATATTGCATATAACATGGCAATTGATCTAAAAAACCTTCACAATAAGTCTTAAAGGATATTAAATGATAAAATAAGGGTTATAGCGTTAGTATCACTTGTTTAAGTATAGTCAGGTATATTATAAGAATAAAGGTATTTCAATAAACCAGTGAATATCATAAGGATAATGCATGGTTTAGGGTTGAATGGATAATTAAGGGTGTGTTATTATGTCAATTTCATAATCATGCAAGAGGTGCCTTAATTGTTAATTATACATGAATATATATTTTAGATGTGTTAGAAGTACATGTTAAGGTTTATGTGTTCAATAATCCTTTGGTGTAGAATACTTGATTCCATGACCAGTAGTATAATTATGTTATGATAACCTATTATGTCATGTGAATAAATGAGAATGAATTCTATGACAAAAAATAGATGATAAGAGGAAGCCTTAGCTTTAGAGGTATTTTGGCCATTTTGACCCAAGGTGCCTAAGTATAAGAATTGGAATCTTAGATGGCCTTAGTGGACTATTTAAGTTAACATGGACAATAATTCTTATAATGATTACTTAATAATAATGGAACCAAATAAAAACAAATAAGTGTGTGATTGTTGTGTTTCTCGTGATCACCTTAATTAAGACACTAATAATTAAAATGGAAGACCTCGATATCAGGAATTGTGGCTCTTTAGAGGTCGTTATCCTAAAGATGTGATTTAGCCCACTATTATTCTGGATTTTTCTGGTGTGCCTTAATGCCCTAGATAGGCCCTACATTTTACTCTATTTAGCTTTACAGACCTAGTTAAGGGGTATGTATACTTATGGATTAGGTGTCCTTGTTGGTAGGGTAATGTGTGTCCTCGTGCACCATTACAATTAGGGTACCTTTGTATCCCTGAGTTGATAGTTGGAGGGTACTATGTTGCTTGTATACGTTAATATGACCAGTGTACCTTTGTATCTCCAGGTTCATGATCTCCCCCCTCGAGTTAAATAAATGGAAATGGTGTGCTAATTAAATGGAAAGACACTAATCACTTATAGTGGAACACTACGTAGGTCAGGGATAGATGGATTATATCATTTGTATCGGTCCACCGATTATAATAGTGGCCAGGAGCATTTTTTCCTAGAGATTGCATATGTGTACCGGTCCACCGGTTATAATAGTGGTCAGGTGCATGTTACCTTAGATGTTGTATATATTTACCAGTCCATCAATTATAATAGTGGTCAAGTGTGTTTTGCCTTGGAGTTGGATATCTTGTGTCTGGTCTACGGATTATAATAGTGGGGTCCCCAAACCTATGTGGAGATAATTTGAGAGACTATATAGATTAATATTCAATTATTAGCTTAAGACTATAAATTATTGATTTTACAATCATGCTCTATTGTTAGAGTATAAATATAGCCTTGGTGTCTATCACTCTTGGTAAGTGCTGGAAATGCTAAGTAAATGGACTTTGTGATATAAAATTCTTATTGTTTGTTGTGCTATTTATATGCATAGTGTAATTGCTCTTATGTTGTTGTGGTTATTTCTATCCTTGCGTATGTTATTGTTTTTACATTTTTTTATGTATGATATGTTGCATGTGGACTCTGCCTTTTAGTTTTGTATAAAAGATTACTCTGTATTACAATACTGAAGGGTTCCTTTGTGGGTCCCTACCTATTCAATGGGTAGTGTCACTTATAGGCTAGTCGTATATAATAACCCAAAAATTTTAAAACTTAGAATTTAGTAAATAACCCTTTATTTGTGATAAATTAACTTTTGAATTTATTTAATTTAATTATTTTATGGATTTTTGAGCATATAAAAATGGATATGAATATTTAATAAATTAAAATAAGTATTTCTTTATTTTATCATACTCATCTTATTTAAATTATTTTCTAAACCAATATTTTACTAAAATTATCCTTTTTAAAATAACATATTAAATTATAATAAAGTAAATTATTAAATTAAATTATCTATCAAAAATATTAAATTCCATTATTCTAAAAAAATTATTTTATTTTATTCCTCCCCATTTTCCTTTTTCATTTTTTCCTTTTCCTTTTTCTTTCTCCTTTTTCTCCTTTTCCTTCTTTTCCTTCTTTTTCCTTCTTTTCCTTTTCTTCTTTTTCTCTATTGGGTTGCTAGGCCTGTGATTCCTTCCACCCTGTGCTAGGTCGCTGCCCGACCCACTTCCTCTTCTCCTTCTCACTTCCCGGCGTCGTTTGCCCTAGTCCACCCCCTTCTTTCTTTTCTTTCTTTCCTTCTCCCCCAGGCTAAGCCAGCCCAGTCTTTCTTTTCTTTTCTCCCCCTCTCCTTTACGCGTAGGCCATCCCACTTCCCTTCCTTTCTCCCTTGCCCGGCCGGCCTGCTTTCTTTCTTCCCTTCTTCTTCTTCTTCTCTCCTTCTTCAACCTCCAACCGAGCCCCGCACGCCATGGCAACCTACACAGCCACCTGCCACCACCTACTACTACCCTTGTAACCTTACTCCCTCTCCCTCTCTCTCTCCCCCATCCTTTTCTTCTCATTTTCGGACCAAACTTGAGCCCGCAACCCTCCCCTCATGCCTTCCATTTTCCTCCTCCCTCTCCCTGCAACCGCCACCCTACCGCCTACCACCACAACCACCTAGCTAGTGCCCTACCTCCCCTCCTCTCCCTCTCCTTTTTCTTCTTCTCTCTTACTTCATTTCTGCCTTATTCGAGCCCAACTTCTCCCTCTACCGATCCCCCCATTCTCCCTTCTTCTCCTCCTCTCCCTTCCCCTATTTTTGCTCCGCCACCCTCCAACACCACTGCCACCTCCCAAACCACCACCTGCACAACCTTCTGCTACCCCGTACTACCACCCCTCACCATCAAGACACCCGCACAAGCCCCCTATAGCCACCCTTCTTCTCCTTCCTTTTCTTTCCCCCTTCTCGGCCTCCACCCTGCACCACCACTATCTACCACTGTTTTACCTCTTCCGCGGCCACCAAAGCCACCAATCCACCCTTTGTAACCTCCCCTACCATCTCCTAGCCTCCCTTGATCAAAACATGGCCCTGTAGCCCCTCCTTTTCTTCTTATTTTCCCTTCCTTCTTCTCATTTTCCATCCCTACAACTAACTTCACAGCCCTACAGCTACCGCCTCTGCCTCCCTTGGCCGTCGATCATCTATCCCCGACCACCACCTACACTCCCACTTCATCCCTACACCCAGCCTCCACCCTAAATCCCCTCCACCTGCTCTATACCATACCCCCAAAATCCCAACCCGAACCAACTCCCTCCTTTGACCCCCTTCCTCCTTCATTTCTACATGCAACTCACGCTTTATGAGCAACATAAGCCTTACCTTATTTTTAGCCCAAATTTAGTTAATTTGAAGGTATAAAAATAGTTGGTATTAATATATATATATATATTAATTAAGCTTTTGACATAAAAAATTTCCTTTGATTTTCTACTTCTATTATGCTAATTTTTTATATTATTTTTAGGGATTGATTTTTACTAATCAAAACTTGAATCTTTAACTAGGGTACCGGTAATGTTTGATTTTTGTTGGAAATAAAGTAACCGTTAAACCCTACTAAAAGGTATGGATATACATATGCTAGCACATTAGGGTTTTTAATATATTTATATATATGATATATGTTGTTATGTATAATGTATTTAATTGCACATGTTGATTGATAAAAAGGAAAACATGTTAATTTATGTGTCATGTGTAGAAATAATGTATAAGGAAGGGACTTTGTTGTTAATAATAATGTTAAGTGTATATGTGTGATATGATATACTAATGTGGTCATTTGGTGCTTAAGTAATGTCAATATGAGTCCTAGATGCATTTTGGTGAATTTTCTTGTGCTAAAGTTGTGGCCTAAGTAAGTGGGTTTGGTAGGTGCTAATGAATATTGTGATAAATAATAATAGTTGGTGGAGTTGGATGATGGGTATAGAGCATGAATATTAATATTTTATGTAGTGAGGGTATTTTGATAAAAGTGGCATAATAAGGGCAAAATGGTAAATTATAAGAGTAAAGGGGTAAAAGGGATAATGGATAAGTAAGAAGGGCATTTTAGTAATTTTACATGTAAAGGGGATAACTTGGTAATTTTGGGTGTAAGAAAGTATTTTGGTGAATTAAATATAATGGAAAGGGTATTATGGTAATTTTGTAAGTAAAGGGGTAAAATGGTAATTTTGTAAGTAAAGGGGTAAAATGGTAATTTAGTAAGTAAATGGGGTAAAATGGTAATTTAGTAAGTAAATGGGGTAAAATGGTAATTTTGTAAGTAAAGGGGTAAAATGGTAATTATGTAAAGTAAAGGGATAAATGGTAATGTAATAAAGGAGAAGGATATTTCGGTAAATTGGTATAATTGAAGGGTATTTTGGTAATTATGCAAAGTAAAAAGTTAAAATGGTAATTTGGTATAAATGAAGGGTATCTTGGTAAGTATGTAAAGTAGAAAGGGTAAAATGGTAATTTAGTAGAGGGTAAAATATTAATTTGGTATAAAGAAAGGATATTTTGGTAATTATGTAATGTAAAAGGGTAAAATAGTAATTTAGTGTAAAAGGAGAGTATTTTGGTAGTTATGTAAAGTAAAGCGGTGAAATAGTAATTTGGTATAAAGGAAAAGGTATTTTGGTAATTTGAAGAAAGAGGGGTAAAATGTTAATTATAATAATAATGAAGGGCAATTTAGTTAATTAACCAACAAAAAGGGCAAAATGGTAATTATAGTGATGAAGAAGGACAATTTGGTAATTTAACCAAATAAAAGGGAAATTTGGTAATTATAATGATAAAGAAGGGCAATTTGATAATTATAATAATGAAGAAGGGTAATTTAGTAATTTAACCAACTAAACGGGCAAAATGGTAATTATAATAATGAAGAATGGCAATTTGGTAAATTATCCAATTACAAGGGACAATTTGGTAATTATAATAAGGAAAGAGGGAAAAATGGTAATTACAATAATGAAGATGGGCAATTTGGTAATTTAACTAACTAAGAGGGCAGTTTGGTAATTTTAATAAATATAAAGGGAATACGGTAATTTAAACCACTAGAAGGGTAAATTGGTAACTTAACAAGTATGAGGAGTAAAGTTGATGATTTAATAAGTATGGAGAATAATTTAATAATCTAACACACGTAAGGGACAATTTGGTAATTATGCAACATGGAGGGCAATATGGTAATTTGGCAAGTAAAAAGGGATGACTTGGTAATTTTGCAGACAAGGGGTATTTCAATAATTTTATAAAGATGATAGGGGTAAATCGGTAACTTGTGTTTAATATGTCAACGGATTGAATGAGTTTTATGACAAGATACAAGTATCATTGAATAATAAGATAAGGGTATTTGATAAGTTAGCAAGTATCATAAGAACTTAGCATAACATAGTGTTGGATGGATAATTAAGGGGGTGATATGGTGTTATATCATAATTATGCAGGGGGTGTCTGGTCAATAAGTGTGCATGGAAATGTACGTTAGATATGTTTGAAGTACGTGTTAGGATTTTGTGTGTGTCATGATCCTTGATATGGAATGCTTGATTATGTGGCCAGTATATCTTTATGTCTCTTGATTTGTGACCTTTCCCCTTCCCTTTAATTGAACAAATGGACCTTTGAATAAGATACGAATAAAGTATTAATTGCATAAAGTGAAAGATTATTGAGCCAAATCCAAACCTTTCCACTAACAAATAATAGAGGCTATGTGCAAGATGCCCTAGAGACCAGTCCACCGATGAATAATAGTGGTCAGATACATTATGCCCTATATGTTTTCGGTTCACTGGCTATAATAGTGGGGGATCCCAAGCTCAATAAACCAAACAATGGATATTAATAAATTATGGGAAGACACTAATCACTTATAGTGGAACACTATGTGAGTCTGAGCTAGACCGGTCCATCGACGAATAATAGTGGCCAAGTGCAAGGAGCCCTGGAGACGGATCCACCGGCGAATAATAGTGATAAGGTGTGTGTTGCCCTATATGTTTTTGGTCCATCGGCTATAATAGTAGGGTTCCCGCACTCACATGGATATAATTTGATGATGATTAAATAATGATTAATTAATGGCTTAAGCCCCAAAAGTACCAATTTCACGTTATGATCTATTGATATGATATGAGTTTGACTTCAGTGCTTGTCCCTGCTTAGGTATGTGATGGACTTATTAAGTACATAGATGTTATGTTATGTATTTCTTATCGTATGTGTGGTGTTGAATGGTGTATTCGCCCGTATGTTATCATTCTACACAGTTTTTGTGTTATGTGTTGCATGCAGGCCTGCCTGTTAGTTTGGTTTAAAGGGGTTACTCAGTACCATAGTACTAAAGGGTTCCATTTATGGACCCTTTCCTATTCAATGGGCAGTATGCCTTACAGGTCTATTGCAGGTGCTATTCAAGTAGACATCGAGTAAGAGCGTAAGGATCGTCCAGGAATAATTCAGGGTTTTCTCTTTATCGTAACCACTAGTAGTGGGTTTTATTGTTGTAAAGTGTTTATTGCACTACTCTAATTTAAATAAATCCTGATTTTGAGGAAATTGTATTTTGATCTTTTAGCCTTAGCACTTGGTATTGGAACGGTGGGAGAAAATCGTTCTGGTACTTAATGTGGTGGTAATATCCCCAAAATTCATAGTTTTGCCTTTTGCTTCCCCTATTTTCTTTATATAAAATGAAATTTTTTAATAGTAAATTGTGGGGGTGTTACATCGTAGGTGCTATTCAAGTTCCTTTTGGGGTAAGAGCATAAGGACTATTGGGTAGTTTTTGAAATTGTATTTTAAACTTTCATATTTACTATTGAAATTATTTTATTTTTTTGTAACCACTAATAATGGGTATTGCCTTTTATAGTGTCTTTAATGTGCAACTCTAATTTAATTCTATAACTTGGTTTGGTGCAAAATGTATTCACTTTCTTTCTAAGCCTTACCACTTGGTACTGGAATGGTAGAAGGAAATCGGTCTGGTACTCAGTGTGATGGTAGCATCCCCGAAATTTATTGTATTGCTTCCACTTAACCTTTAATTAAAACAAAAAATTTTAGTAGTAAATTTTAGGGGTATTACAATATGCACATATCTTGAAGGTATAGGATTATACTATGGTACATCAACATGGTATCGGTGTCCAGTTTAGGTGAATGAGATATCCTAATACAAGCCTTCTGGCACTTTGTATTATCTATTGCTTAGGCGGGTGTAGTATCTCAACTTTTTAGCCATCACGATAGAGAAATTCAAGATATAGTGGGTGAGGTATCCCGATACAAGCCCCCTTGATATACTTTGGCCGTGTGTGGTGGGTGTTGTATCCCATGGTGTGTTAGCCCTTGTGGTAGGTGCACTTGATGTGTGGTGGGTGTGGTATCCCTAGAGAAAAGCCCATTTGATGTATTCTAACCAATGTGGTGGGTGTCGTATCCCATTGTGTGTGTGCTTATTGCCATGACATTTTTCATGATCGAGAACTAGGTGTGGTTGAGAGAATTATCTTAATAACTATAAATTTTGTGATCACTAAAGGAAGATTTATAATATTGTTTACATTGTGTGGATTTGACGCATCTAGTGTATTATTATTCTTCCATGATCTCCATGCGAGCATACCTTATTGTATTACTATCATGAACCTAAGTGCTGTTTTATTTTAGTGTGCTTATCACCATGCTACTATGTGACCTTAATGTGCCACATGAGCACTTACTATATTTTAGGTAATCTATTTTACCAGTACTTCACCGTATTGATACTAAATTTGTGTGGTCACTATGATGATTCATATTCTAGTCCGTGGAGCAAAGGACGATTTGTAGGGTTATGATTCTCAGCTAGAGTATATTAAGGATAATATTGTGGGTCAATAGTTGGTCATTGCTTGGGAATTCGTGAGTTACCTTCTTGTGCACTTAAGAGTTGGGCTAACCGATGAGATGTATTTTTTTCCACTATCTTATGATGTTTTTGGTTCCTTTCGGTTATTTAAACTCTTGGCTTTGATCCTTGTATTCAGATTTGTAAACTTTATCTTTTATTTATAATACCATTCTTGCTAGTATTATTGTAGAATTATATTATTATTAGTTGAGCATGCATTCTTTCACGATTATTTCATTTTGCCTTGCATCAAGCATGGATTAGATGATGATCATACCTCTCTCATGATTGAAATGGTAGTAATATTTCTCAAATTTTCTTTTAAAATTACTTATGCATTATCTTCAAAATAATTTTTTTTGTTCAAAATTTGGAGGTGTTACAAGTACCATAACTATATTCACCCATGAGTGGTGCGATTTTTGGGTTTAAATGGATTGATGGTCAACAATTTTATATGACTATGGGTAATGGCGACAAGATCCATAGTGAAGGAACTTGTTATAATTTGTCCATTCACATCCATGAGGTTGAATTTTTGGTTGACCTCCACATATTTCCAATCGTAGGCACCAACATGGTTTTCAAGGTGCGATGGCATATGAGCCTGGGACCTATTATCACATACCATTTTGCTTTAACTATCACCTTCTAGTAGTAAGCCGACCTCAACCCAGATCTTAACCCTTCTCAAATTAATCTCAAACAATTAAAACATGCTCACTCCACCACCTTTGTTTTAACTTACTTCTATTTATTAGTTATGGAACCATCCAACCCACACCCAAATAAATCAGACGTTCCCTCTGGCTCGCTCGACTTACAGAACCTATTCAATTAATACCTAAAAGTGTTTTTTTGAGCTCAGCACAGTTCCACCCCACCGTACACTTGATCATCATATTAATCTTCACTCAAATTCTAATGTTGTCAATGTGTGACCTTACTGATATCCTTATTTTAGAAAATCAAGATAGAGAAAAAGGTCTAACAAATTTTAGCCACAAAATTAATTCAACCTTCCACTAATCCATTGTATCCCTAATACTCTTAGTCAATAAGAAGAATGGCACTTGGTGATTTTGTGTCAATTATTAAGTTTAATGCCATCACCATCAAAGACCGCTTTTCAATTCCATTGATGGATGAGCTCATTGACAAATTTTATGGGTCCGCTTATTTCTCTAAATTATACTTACGGAGCGAGTATCATGAAATAAGGATTCAACTTGCCAATATCCACAAAACAACCTTCCACACACATGATGGCCACTATAAATTTATAGCCATACCCTTATGCCCTACCAATGCCCCGACCACCTATTAAGATACTACGAATACCATTTTTGACCTCACTTACAAAAAAGTGTGCTCATTTTCTTTTTATGACATTTTAACATAGAACCCCACTTGGACCGCCCACCTTAACCACCTAAAAATTGTTTTTAAGTTCCTCCTAGCCCATCGCCTCTACGCCAAATTCTATAAATGTGCAATTTGCCTTATCAAACTAGAGTACCTTGATAGTGTGATCTCCTTCAAGGGAGTACAAGTCAATCCAGCAAAAAATCCTACTATAATAGAGTGGCCCAAGTCCTATGGGGTTTCAGGAGTTTGGGGCTTCCTAAGCTTTACTGAGCATTATAGAAAATTCATTAAAAACTATGTTGAACTTGCTTTTCCTCTTATAGATCTGTTAAAAAAAGGATAATTACACTTAGGGTCCAAAAATCTAATTAAGCCTTCCGGCAATTGAAGAATGCCATGACTTAAGCCCTAGTTTTGGGCTTACCCAATTTCATGGAAGAATTTTTCATCTAAACCAATGCATTTGGATCAATTATAGGTGCCATCCTTTCTCAATGACAACACCCACTCACCTTCTACAGGAAGAGACTACCACCATCTCTTTGCCAAGTGTCAACATATTCAAGGGAGAATATGTCGTCATTATTTGCTTTGGTGGGCCTTCACAATGGTAAATGATCACCAAAGCCTTCGTCAACTACTATTACAAATCATCCAAACTCTAGAACAATAGAAGTGGCTCGTCAAGCTATTAGGGTATGAATTCAAAATTGAATATGAGGCTGGTAAAACTAATTGAAATGCCCCGAAAATTTCTAATTTTATAAATAATATTTAAATGATATTTTATTAGAAAAATTATTTAAATAAAATAATTTTATTAAAATAAAAAGGAATTCATTAGGAAAAATCAAGAAGAATTTTATAAGTATTTTTATTAGAGAAATTTTGGTATTTTGGATAATTAAATATGTTATTTTGGAAATTAATTAAATAAATTATTTTATTTAAAATAAGAATGAGAAAATAGTTTTAATTTAATATTAATTTTATAAATAATTTAATGGAATAAAATTAGGGTGTTTTGCTAATTAAAATGGAATTTATGGAAAACCTTTTAAAAATCCTAATTTAGCCTAAAAAGGGATTTAAATATTATTTTATTTAAATATTATTATTTTTAAATATTTTAAATATTCAGATTAATTTAATTGGCCCTAATCTAATTATTTTTCTCCTTTCCTTTTTCCCTTTTTCTTTTTCTTTCTTCCTTTTTCCTTACCTTTTTCTTTCTTTTTCTTCTTTTTCTTTTTCCTCTTCTTTTTCCCCGAACTGGGCCACCTGCGGCCCAGTCTTCTTCTTCTTCTTCCTTTCCTTCGGCCTAGCCCGCGCGACGCTGCCTTCTTCTTCCGTCCTTCCAACGCCGCGTTTTGCCTCCGTTTCCACCGAAACTCGTCGTTCCATTTAAACCCTTACCGCTCGCGCCGAACCGCCCGGTTTCCCTTCTTTTCTTTCTTTCTTTTCCTTCGCGAACCGCCCGGCCAGCCCATCTTCTTCTTCCTCCTTTCCCCGTCATCGACGACGCTGCAACGCTGGTTGCCATCAATGGTGTCTCCGGCTACGGTAATTAATACCGGCCGTTTCTTGGCTCATTGTCTTCCTCTTAACTTGACGAATAAATTTGCATAATTATTGGACGTTAAATCTCGCCTGTTTCCTCTCCCCAACGTCGCGGAAATTCGAAGCAAACCAAATGATGCCCGACCATTTTCCGCCACCGGCTGCCCAAATTCTCGCACCCTCTAGCTTTCTACCAACCCCCAAAACCCTATTTTACCATCTTCAATCTATAAATATCCTCGTGGTAGGAGTTGTGGAAGATTTTCTTCCCCGAAAACCCTTGACGACGGCTGCCACCACCGATACTTTAGACGCAGATTCCGCCGCCTTAAGCCAACCTCAGCGCCACCGCAGAATTTCATTTTCTTCCCTGCATTTTCCTCTAGCTAACTACGTTGTTCAAATCCCTCGATTCTTCTTGTACTGGCTTACATGGCCGTGCCAAGTTGGCTTCTTGTCTCGCCTGAATTTTTACCCAGAAATACTTAAGTCGCCGTCCGCCGCCGTTTCCGCCACTTCTGCTGCCTTCTGAACCACCCAAAATCTTCCTCTAATCCTCCTCCACCAAATCATAACCTTATGTTGATTTTTCCCCTGCTCCTTCTCTCTTTTTCTTCATCTTTTTCCCACTTAGATAGTTTTTCCGGCCACCGCCGCCGCCGCGAACCACCGCAGGTTCCGCCTATCTCCACCAGTCTAAGGTTGAACCCTAGACCCTCTGAACCCTTCTCCCTATTTTTATAATCCTTAATTTAATTTATTTCAATTATTTGAAATAGATTACTATTACTTTTATTATTATTTCTATTATTGTGTTATTAATATTATTATTAGTATTAATGTTTTGATTATTATTTCTGCAGGGTCTGAAGCTCTAATATACTTTAATTCGATTTTGTCATTATTATAAGTATTATTATTATTTTCATTATCTTAATTAATAATATTAAGGTGTTATTATAATTATTGTTATTATTAGTATTTTTTATTATTTCGAATTACCATTATTATTATTCTGTAATTAATATTACAAATACTTTACCATTAGTTTTGTTATTATTATTACACTTATTATATTGTTGTTACATTATTTTAGTATCTTAGCTATTACTATATTAGTATCATTATTATTATAAGGATAAAGTCTTTAACCCTATATTATCAAGGTTATAATATCTCTATTATTTTTATGTCTTTAGCAAAGTTAGAATTTTGTTAAGGTTATTTTATTCATATGTTATTATTTGGTCTAAGCCCTAAGGAGGCGTAGGAACGTGCTCCAAGACCGGTGTCGTTTCAGGTAAGGGGTGCTAAGGCCTTTTATGTGCTAATGTGCATTGTGTGCTTCGTATTCTATGCATTCTATGTTTATGATTATTAATTATGCCGTATATGCTATGACATGGAGTTGAAGTATATTTTCGTATGACATGTGTATTATTTGTGTATGACCCTGTAAGACATGCATGTGAGGACGTTGATATGACTTTATGTGGGAGAAAGGATGAAAAAGGAGGATGGAGAAAGAAGTTGATTAAGGGATGTGAGTTGACCTAAGTATTCCATTGATTCATGAGTAAAGGAATAAAATGGAGAATTTTAGGGTTTCGTGTGTGAGAATCTGATTTATGATTTTTGAGGTTTTGTATGGAGAATATAATTTATGGTTTTATATGGGGAAGTTTAATTTATGGTTTTGTATGGTTTTGTGGGAGACAATATAATTTATGATATTATATGGGAGAATTGAATTTATGGTTTGTTAGGGAGAATCTAATTTAAGACGTTATTTGGGGAGAATGTAATTTATGAACATTATATGGGAGAACCTAAATTATGATTTGATTGGGAGAATCTAATTTATGATTTGTTTGGGGGAATCCAATTAATCCAAATTATGGTTTTGCTTGGGAGATTCTAATTATGATTTTATGTGGGAGAATCTAACTTATAGTCTTGTATGGGAGAATATAATTTGTGGTTATGAAAGGGGAGAATCTAATCAATTGTATTATGTGGAAAAATCTTTGGGTTTTATATGATTTGAATCTTTGTGTTGGTATGGATTGAATTTAGGGTTTTGTGTGAATGAATATTTGGGTTGTATATGGTTTGAACTTAGGGTTTGGTAAGGATGGATACTTAGTTTGGTATGGATGAATCTTTGGGTTTTATATGGTTTGAATCTAGGGTTTGGTATGAATGGATCTTTGGGTTATGTGGATTGAATTTCGGGTTTTGTATGATGAGATTTTGGGTTTTGCATAATGGTTAATGGTTGTATGGTGGTATTAGGGTTTGCATGGAAGTTAATAATTGCATGGGATGTGTAAAGTTTGTATGAGAGTGAAGTTTACGTATAGAACGCGGATTTGGGATTTGAGGAAATTAATGTAAGTGTTGTTTGGGTGATTGAACATTTGAAGGGAAAATAGTGCGTGGAGCATTATATGGGTACGTAGGAAACCGAGCTAGGGTTCGTGTGGATAATTAGAGTTTGGTGCAACTGGTTAGGGTTTTTGGTCGTATCAAGTATATTTGGTGATTAAAGAGTAATTGTGATTTGTGATGTGTGTTGATTCATGCATGACCAGGGTGAAATCTTTGAATAAAATATTTAAGATATTAATCACTTAAAGCGAAAGATTATTGAGCCGGGTCCAACCGATCCACCGGTTAGGAATAGTGGTTAGGGTTATTACCCTATGTGAGACCGGTCCACCGGTAAATAATAGTGGTGTGGACTTTGTCCCGCAAGTGTCCGGTCCACCGGTGAATAATAGTGAGGGACTCGAGCTCAATAAAAACGAACCCGAGTTCAATAAAGCTCTTAAAAGATACTAATTACTTACAGTGGAACACCATGCGAGGAGGAACCAAACTGATCCACCGGTTAGGAATAGTGGTTAGGGTTGCTATCCTATGTGTGACCGATCCACCGGTAATAATAGTGGTTAGGGCATGATGCTCTATTGTGACCGATCCACCGGTAATAATAGTGGTTAGGGCGTGATGCTCTATGTGTGACCGGCCCACCGGTTATAATAGTGGGGTGTTCCTCTGCTTGCATTGATTGATAAAAGGCATGGTGTGAATTGGATTCTGATAAGAGATTAATTAAACAATTAATCTGGATTATATGGGCCTTTGTACTCTTACCTGAATTGTTCATATACCTTTATGTTGTTATGTTGGATTATGCCCTGTTATTATTCTGCATGGATTATGTGCTTACGTGTTGGCCTTAGTGCTCGGTTACCTTACTCAGTACGTAGCGTACTGATCACCCTTTTTATGGGTGCTGCTCATTCCCACGAGTAGTATGCCCTTCTGATTTGTGCAGGTGGGCGAGATATCAGTTGGGGCTGAGTGTTAAGCATGTTTGGCTCGAGATTCAAGAGAGTTGTGGCCATATCATAGTCTTTATATGACTCTAATTCTTTTTGTTAATCTTTTATCGGTTGTAAGTTTAATTCTCTTTTGGAAATGAATTACATTTCTTGATGCGTACTCTGATTTTGTTTTACAACCGTTTAATGCTTATTTGGAAATGGAATTGTATTGATTATTTCTTTTCTTAGCCTTAACACTTGGTACTGGAACGGTCGGAGAGGACTGGTCTAGTACTAAGTGTGGCGGTAACATTTCCAGAATTCACAGGTTTTCAGTGCTTCTAATTTAATTGCTTCCCCTTTTAAGAAAAAAAAAATTTAGTGAATTTTGGGGTGTTACACTAATAGTGTTGCATATTGCCTTTTGAGAGGGATAACAAAATCCATAGGAGAATACAATGACATGAACATATTAGATTTAGATATTTTGGAAAAAAATTAGGCAAGGAATTTATAGAGATGTAGAGGTATTGGACATCTTACATGCTCTAGATAAGAAACAATAGCAATATATGCAATTTGAGGTGAGGGATGGCCTAATATTGTACCAAGGTAAACACATTATGGAGTTGCGAGAACTTTGGCTCAGATCGCAACATATTTTTATTAGCCTAAACTATTGGATGATTTTGGGAAATTTGTTGGGAATTGTGCAATGTTTTTGCAAGTAAAACATGAGAACGAGGATCCTAAGGGGTTGTTGCACCCCTTACCCATTCTATAGTGCATTTGGAAAGACATTACCATGAACTTTTATTACGGGATTACCTCCAATTGCTGACAAGAGCTGTAATTGGTTTATAGTTGACAAAATTTCAAAATACAACCGCTTTTGTGCATTAACATCATCAATCATAGCGATCCAATTACCCAAACGGTTCTCACAAGAGTATTTCACCTAAATGGATTCCCAAGGTTAATCGTTTTTAACTATGACCATCGTTTTCTTAGTAATTTTTGGCAAGAGTTATTTCAACTTAGTGGCACAAAGATCAAAATGAGTATCACTTACCATCCTTAAATGAATGGCCAAACGAAGGTTGCGAATTGATTCTTAGAGACCTACCTCCATGTATTAATGGGGGATACTCCAACTCGGTGGGTTCGCTACCTTTCTTAGGTAGAGTTATGGTATAATACATCCCTGCATTCCTCCATTATTATGACACCCTTCAAGGTCGTGTATGGATGCCCTCCTTCCGTCATCTCCAATTATTTGTCCACAAGCACTAGAGTAAAAGAGCTGGACAAGTGGTTCATAGATAGAAATCACTTGCTACAGAACATCAAGGCTAATATAGCACGGGCGCAACTTAGAATGAAACACAAAGGTGATAAGCACCACACTGATAAAGAATTCTCAATGGGCTCTTGGGTGTATGTTAAGCTCCGACCTTACTGTCAATCCTTTGTTTGCCATCAACGTTGTCATAAGCTCTCCAAAAAAAAATTTAGGCCCTTTCAAATCCTAAAGTGTTTTGGTAATGAAGCATATAAGCTTCAGCTTCTTAGTGATGCCAAGATTCACCCGGTGTTCCACATATTGGTCCTAAAATGGTGTATGGATCCTTCTGTGATGTTACCATCCCAGTTGCCAGGGACCTACCATGAGGGACAACCAGCTTATTAATCTAAGGAAGTCCTGGAAATGCGTAGGGTGAAGCGGGATCATAAACGGCAAAAGGAAAGTGTTGGTTAGTTAGGATGGATACGAAGCCCATGAGGCTACCAAGGAAGAAGTCAAATAGTTTGCTGCCAGCTTTTCTTATGTTAATCTCGACCCTCGAGGACAAGGTTGATCTTCATGGGGTAGGTAGTGATGCACACACGAGCCCACACACTAGTACAACCATTACTGAATCAAGGGAGGTGAGTGGTCGGTCCAAATTAACACAAGACAAAGCAGTCTAATAGGCTTAATTATTTTATTTTATTTTAAGTTACCTATACAACTCCTCTTCGGTTAGGAAGGAGATTATTTTTATATGCATTTTCTTGATAGATACTATTTTGCTAATTCAGTTATGCAACATAATATAATATGTCAATTGATTATTGGAGGTGAGGAGAATATTTCCATTTTGTTATAATATATTAAAGATGTAATCAAGCTTCATAAAAGACCTTGATGAAATCGTAGTAGGCAGGAAAATACTTAATCAATTCTCACCTTTCCATCGCAAGCAACCGTCCTCTTACTTCTCTCCCCTTTCTTGACCCTGTTCTCTGCGGAGCTTGGCTACGGAGGAAGTAGCTGATTATTTGCACCATTATTTAAGCCTTAAAGAATCTTCCACCACATCATAATGGAATGCTTCATCTGTTCTAATGCCAGCAAGAAATGTGCATGCAATTTTATCATATTTTAATCAGACCAGGGGATGCAATTATACAAATAGCGAGTGAGAAGAAAGAAAGACGGACAAGTGCCTACTGGTCGTACTTTTGCTTGTTTCCTAAGGCCAGCAGAAATACCTGCGACATGATTCGTGTTTGTCCGTTTCGAGTGACATGATCGTTTCTTAACACCCCCCCCCCAAAAAAAACCCCCAAAAAAAGGAAAAAAATGATGGTTAAACAATACCGAATTATATTAATAATATAATCCAATTGCTGAGCTCAGACCGAGAGTTGTTTCTTTCAAACAATGCGCCACCAGAAACTTCAGCAACAACAAACAATTATCCCACGATGCACTTGTCATCTTTTGATTGTTTTAGTCCCCAGAGCCCACTTTACCCTCCGGTATATTTTCCCACCACCGCCTGCATCCCCCACCTCCACCTCCTCCAGTCCCTCTCTCTGTCTCATGACCGAAATTTCGTAGAAGAGGAACAAACGACCATGTAAAAATACTACTCATAAGCAATTTTTTTTTATAACATTTTTTGTTCCCCTCCCTAAGCCTCAATTCAATCCCCATCGTCCGTCCCTTGTTCTTTTTTCTTTTTCTTCAGTGAAACATTTACTACCGTTTTCTGTCGCTGTCCCTCTCCTTCTGCTTCAACAAATCTCCTGCTCTTCCTCTCGGCTGCCTCTCTTTCTTTACCAGCAACGATATCCTTATGCTCTTTTAGTTGATTATTTTATTCCTTTGCAGGTTTGATCGGTTTAATTAATATATCTATATACTCCCAACTTTGAAACAGTAGCTTTCCTTAACATAACCCACTTTTGTCCATAACATAACCCACCACCAGTGGTGCTACCTTTACCAATTCCCTAAAGTAATACTATTTCATTATTACTTCATTATCATCCAACTCCCTATTCAGTTGAGCTAGCCATAGCCTCTAATCAGATACTTGAAAGATGGATCAGCTTTAAATCATAAGTATCATATCTTCCAACCCCTTCTGAGCTCCAGCCCTCCGGAACTTTCCAAACCAATACCTTTTTCTTTCTTTTTTTCCTTCTTATTTGGCTGCAAATCAGCTCTCATCTCAAGTGCCCCAAACTTTGTTGGCCAGTCAGGCCCGGTCAAGAAAAAAACTAAAAGAAAGAGACAGAGAGAGATAGAAAAGAAAAAGTTGTTAATCGAGTTTCATAAGTATATAGATAGCTAGCTAGCTATGATGTTAAAGGGGAGCAGGGAGAAAAACCTTCTATTACCCTTATATTTGCTGATAATTACGAGCATCACATGGCCAACTATGTTGTTTAAATCAGTAAATGGGGCAATTGGAGCAAATTGGGGAACACAAGCTACGCATCCACTAAAACCACAGATAGTAGTGCAGATGTTAAAGGATAATGGGATTCAGAAAGTCAAGCTATTTGATGCAGATGATGAGATTTTTGATGCATTGAGTGATTCTGGGATTGAAGTTATGGTTGGTATTCCTAATGAGTTGCTCAATTCTTTGGCTAATGATGCTTCTGCGGCTGAGAAGTGGGTTTCTAAGAATATCTCCAAACATGTATCCTCCAGCGACGGCCTTAATATCAAGTATCTTTCTTAACTCCTTTCTTTCTTTCTTATTAAAAATAAAAAATCGTATCTTGATTTGTTTGTGGTTTTACTGTGACATATGGCTTTGTTAATGGATTAGGAGTTTCAAATTTATTGATCATTTAGGAAAGTAATAGTAGTATTATTTCTTATAATCGCTACTACTGTTTTAAAGGAAAAATAATTATTTTCATTTGCCATTCGCTTTAAAAATAAATAAATAAAAAGTAGGAAAAAGATGCTGTAATGGGTATACTCATCTATCGGTATTATCATTTTCTTTAAAAGAATAAACAGGGTGGATGGCATGGCAGGTCAGATGATGAGAATAAAAAAGGAAGAATATTGTCAATATGATTGAGTTTGGGGCAATGATGTATTGACGTCATCGGGTTTTGTTGCGCCTTTCAGAATAGTTGTAACTCGAAATGGTTTAATAGTTTAGTGTTTCTTTTTTGGGAGGTTCGCGACGAGGGCATGAGCTGGTCTCTCCCCTCCTGACCCTGACGTGTGTGTTTTTCTAGAGACCGCCGTCTTTGTGTCTTTGACCGTAGCAGTTTTGTAAAAAAATGCTATGGATCTCAATTAAAAAACTAAATCAAAATTTAAATTTATCTGAAAGTATATGTATTAGTGTATTAATTTTATTTTGTATTGATAATTAGATAATATAAAATAAAAACAATATTAAATGAAAACAAATTATGGCACACAAAAGTATAAAAAATTAATATTATAATAATAATAATAACAATAATGATAATGCTAATAATAAATTTATTACTTCCCATAGTTCTATTTTATTTGATATTGTTTACAGTTGGTATTAGTTAGTTATCAATAAAAAATGAAAATAATGCATTAATATATATATATATATATATATATATATATATATATATAATTTTTAGATAAATTTAATTTTTGGTTTGATTTTTTCATTTGAGTCAATAACGATTTGTTTATTTTATTTATCTTGTGTGTGCCCACGAGCGTGTTCTTGGATTGAATTCTTCACCAATTATTACGTGGTCCGTGGTCTGCGGTCCTGTCCTGTGCAGTATTGGTATTGGATTCTTCTTCTTGGTCTATTAGACAGTGGTCCTGTGTAATGTAACAGCACCGTAAGTTGTTCCATTTGCTTAGAAAACGATTATTGGTAGGATTGGGACTATTAAGCTGATTCCCAAATAATCGAAAAATCTAACTCTCGAGTAACAAACTCCTGTGATGGATACGAAGGAAGCTTGTAGTCGTGAGTCGGCACCTGATACTGGTGTTGGAGAACGGCGTTCCTAGTTTGGCATGTTTTTCCCGATCCACAGCCGAATGGATTGAATGCTCTTCTCACCATATTTTAAGCATCTATTAAAAATAATTATCATAAAACTTAAGGCGGATTGAAGAAAGTCATGATATTTGAATGGCTGAGAAAAAGATTTGGGACAGTGAAAAGGTTGGTAGCAAAACAAAGGGGGCTTTTGAGTTCTTTCCTGCACATGGGTTGCTTGCCATCTAATTTGGCCGGAGATGAATGATGGCTGCTACAAGACCAAATAGCTAGGTGGCTTAATTATCTCATACATGTGTAGGTTTTCCTTACTAATTTTATTCCAACTTCTAGACTAGTCAATATGCAACGGCAATTTAGCTTAGCGTCAGCACCCGAGAGAAATCCCATTCTGTTCTTTTAACCCCCGCTCGATCATCTTCTTATTTTCTCTCTCAACCTTGTTGGGCAGGTATGTTGCAGTTGGGAATGAACCATTTCTGACGACATTCAACGGCACCTACCTTACCACGACGCTCCCAGCTCTTCAGAACGTCCAAGCAGCCCTGGTAAAAGCCGGCCTTGGCAGCCAGATAAAAGCAACCGTCCCTCTAAACGCAGACGTCTTCGGGAGCCCGAACAACCTACCATCCGGCGGTGATTTCAGGTCGGACATCCACGACCTCATGCTCAAGATCGTCAAGTTCCTAAGCGACAACGGATCGCCTTTCACCGTCAACATCTACCCTTTCATAAGTCTCTACAACGACCCCGCCTTCCCCATCGACTTCGCCTTCTTTGACGGGGACTCTCCGCCCCTGGACGACGACGGCAAGACGTACACCAACGTGTTTGACGCCAGCCACGACATGCTTGTGTGGTCGCTCCAGAAGAACGGGTTCGGTAACATGCCGATAGTCGTCGGAGAGATCGGCTGGCCCACCGACGGGAATCTGAACGCCAACCCGACCAACGCCAGGCGGTTTAACCAGGGGTTCGTAAGCCACATGGCTAAGGGCACGCCGATGAGGCCCAACGTGCCCGTCGATGCCTACCTGTTTAGCCTCATCGACGAAGATGACAAGAGTATTCAGCCCGGTAATTTCGAACGTCATTGGGGAATATTCTACTTTGATGGAGTGCCAAAGTATCAGCTCAGTTTAGGGACCACTAATGCTGGTTTAGTTGCCGCCAAAGGTGTTACCTATCTGTCCAAGAAATGGTGCGTTATGAACCCTGCCGCTAGTTCTGATGATCCTCAAGTAGCGCCGACTGTCGATTATGCTTGTTCGAACGCTGATTGCACGAGCCTTGGTTATGGCACTTCTTGCGGGAATTTGGATGCCAGAGGGAATATTTCTTATGCATATAATAGTTATTATCAGCAGAATGATCAGCTTGACAGTGCTTGCAAGTTCCCTAATAGCCTCTCTGTTATCACATATGCTGACCCATCGACCCAGACTTGTCGATTTGCTGTCATGATTGACTCTACGAGTGTAGAAGCAAGTTTGGGTTGTGAGTTCTTACGGCCCGTGCTCAGTTTGCTCTTGTTTGTAATTAGTGCTCTGTTGACGATCTTGTAAGACATTGTTGTGGCCTTAGCGTGCTGCTGCTTGCGTTTTGATCGAGTCTTCATTGTATTTGTTTTCTAGAATCTAGAGGTACATATATGTGAAGTTAAAAGAAAAGAAAATGATTCGATCACGGCTTATTCTACTAGACAAAAAAGAGAGAAATAATTGGAACAACTTCCTTATTTGAAACCTCGGAGAACAAGTAGAAAAAAAATTTCAAGCTTTATTGATCTTTAGCTATCAACAATTATAAGTCATCCTTCAAGAACTTATCTTTATCGGTTCTTGGACAAACATTCTTTTCTCTTGTTTTGAATAGACTTTTTGTTTATGTGTATCTTCTCTTTTTCGCATATGTCTCCCTCTGTCAACAGAAAAACTCTGTATGTATATGTATATATATATTTATAGCCACCTATGCCTAACAACTCCTTAACCAGCTAATTAACACACAAACACAAGCCAAAACGACATAGTTTTGATTAGTATGTTATAAAAGTATAACACTAATCAGATGATCTTTTATTGGCTCATCTGCTGCTGATGTGGCTGCGCTCTTCTCTTCTGATGTGGACGCACACATCTAAATCAACTTCACATTTCTCCACCTTGTCCACATAGCTGATACACCACAACAACTTACAATAATACTGGAATTTAGCTACCGTCACTGACTTTGTTAAAACATCAGCAGAATTATCCTCGGTACTTACTTTCTCAAGTCTAAATTTGCCCCCGCTAATCACCTCTCGGATAAAATGCAATTTGACATCAAGATGCTTTGTCCTTTCATGATAGATAGGATTCTTACTAAGACACAAAGCACTTTGACTGTCACACCATAACACCACACTTTTGAGAGCAACCTGAAGTTCTTTCATCAATCCTTTAAGCCAAACAACCTCTTTTACATCTTCTGTGCATCCTATATACTCAGCTTCTGTAGATAACAAAGTCACCACCCTTTGAAAAGATGATTTCCAACTTATAGTGCACCCACCTAACTAAAAACATAGCTGGATTGAGACCTTCTTGTGTCCAAATCTCCTGCATAATCAGAATCAGTGTAACCCTACAGCTATATTTGATCACATTGACCTTCACTAAATACTAATCTAGTCTTCCTTGACCCTGCTAATTATCTGAAAATCCATTTTATTACCTTCCAATGTTCCTTCCTAGGTTCTGACATAAATCTACTCACCATACTTACTTCATAAGCAAGATCATGCCTTATACAAATCATGAGATACATTAAACTCCCTACAACACTCTAGTAAGGTACATATACCTCTTCTCCTCATCTGTCTTTGGAGCTTTTTTTTCCTCAACTTAAATTGCATTGGAGTAGATATAAGCTTTACTTTACAAAATCTAAATCTCTCGAGCACCTTCTCCACATAAGACCCTTGAGATAGAATTAACTTCCTATCCTTTTTGTTTCTCAGAAATTCCATGCCCAAAATTCTTTTGGCTGCTCCTAGGCCCTTCCTATCAAACTCCCATTACAGTAACAACTTAACTTAACTTATTTGATTTATGCTCTTACTGGAAATGAGCATATCATCCACATACAGTAATAAAAACACATCCTTAATACCCTTTTTACTTATACTATAAACACAAGGATCAAAATTTACTTTGCTTGAAACCAATGCTTTTCACATGTAAGTCAAACCTGAGATTCCATTGTCTAGGACTTTTTTTAAGTCTATAGAGTGACCCTATTAATAAGCATACCCAATCCTCCTTACCCTTCTCAGCATACCCAGGAGGTTGTTTTCTATAAATTCTTTCATCCAGTTCACTATGAAGAAAGGCAGTCTTTACATCTAACTACTCAAGTTCCATATCATTTATGGCAACCAATAGCATACACTTTATTGAAGTGTGTTTTACCATAGGTGAAAATATTTCCTTGTAATCAAACCCTTCAACCTGTGAAAAACCTTTTGTCGCTAGCCTTCCTTTAAAGCTGGGCTTCTGATTTGCTTCCAGTGGTTCCTTAAGTTTATATACCCACTTACAACCAACTAGTTTCTTATTCTTAGGCTTTGTAACCAACACCCAATTGTTATTATTATGCAAGTTATCCATTTCCTCATTCATGGATACTATCCACTCATTACAACTACTAATTGCCACTACTTCTTTATAGCATTGAGGTTCCAGCTCCACCTCACTTGCTATATTTAGTGCATATGCCACTATATTAGCATAAGAAAATCTATTTGGTGGTCTTATTTCCCTCTTCTTCCTATCCCTTGCTAGCTGGTACTTTAATAACCTCCTATGAACCTCTGAATCATCTTCAACATCTGAATCTGGAGTAACTTGATCAAGAATTTCATTTCTATCTTGATACTGGTCTTTTTTAGGCTCCACCTCGAGATTAAATTCTCAGCATCTTCACCTTGCTGACTACTAGTCTTAAGCATATGATCTCTGTAAAATTCAAATTTTTTGAATCTAACATCCCTACTCACAAAGATTCTAGGATGATTACTATCTAAACCTAAAAGCTTATAGCCTTTAGTTCCTTCAAGATAGCCTAGCATAACACATTTCCTTGCTCTAGGTTCTAAATTTTCCTCTTTCATATGAGCATGACAAATACACCCAAACACCCTTAGAAAATTGTATTCTATAGGTTCACCACACCACTTCTCCATAGTTGTGTCAAAATCTATTGCACTTAAAGGACACCTATTTATGAGGAAATTAGCAATCTTTGTTGCCTCAGCCTAATAGGAATTTAGTAGCCCTGAAACTACTATCATGCACCTAACTCTTTCTATGATTGTCCTATTCATTCGTTCTGCTAACCCATTATGCTATGGAGTTCCCCTTACTATCAAATTCCTTTTAATACCATTCAGTTTATAATAATCATTAAACTCCTTATTATAGAATTCAAGCCCATTATCTGTTCTTAATTTTTTGACTTTTCTACCAGTTTGTGTTTCAACTAGCATCATCCACTCCTTAAAATGATTAAAGGCCTCATCTTTGGTTTTTATAAAATATATCCATACACGTCTAGAATGATCATCAATTAAAGATAAGAAATACATTTCTCCTCCATTAGATGACACCCTGTTAGGGCCCCAAATATCTAAGTGTATGTAATTAATAATTCCTTTAGTCTTATATGTACTTGAGGTGAACATCAACCTACTGGCTTTCCCATAGATAAAATCTTCCTATAATTGAAGGTCAGGCAGCTTACTCTTGCCAAACACCCCCTTCTTTTCAATAAGTTTTAAGCCTTTTTTACTTACATGTGCTAACCTAAGATACCATAGCATTGTCTCATTAAGATCCCTTTTGGTGATACTGGAAGATACATTCAACTCTTGAGCCAAACCACCACTTAATAAGTACAGGTCATTTTCTTGAACCCCTCTTAGCACCACCATAAAGCCATGAGTCACCTTCAGCACTCCCTTCTCCACCTTGATGCTGAACCCTTCATTGTCTAAAGTTCCTAGAGAAATAAGTTTTTTGTTAACTCTGGCATATGGCTTACCCCATTCAACACAAAATTAGAACCGATGAAGACTTGATTATTACTTTCCCAACACCAAAAACTAGACAGGACTTGTTATTACCTAACAGAACATGCCCTCCATATGTTCTCTCATACTTTGCAAACCTATTTTTATTAGGGCACATGTGATATGTGCAACTGGTATCAAGTACCCATCCATTTGTAGTTTGTGCTATTGACACCATGAGAACTTCGGCACTTTCATATCCATCACTAACCAAATCAACCTCTCTTGAATCTTACTTTCTTAAATTTTATTTCTTCATACCAGAACCTTTCTTTTCTTTATCAGGGCATTCCTTTTTATAATGACCCTTTTATGACAAAGGAAACATTTTCTATTGAACTTACTCTGAGATTGTGACATGCCTCAATTACCTTTCTTCTCCTTCTTTTCAAACCTTCCCCGTGCATACAAGCCTTCAGCTGGGAACTCCTCAATATGAGTCTATTGATTCTTTAATTCTTTTGATGTTAATGTTGTAACAACATCTTCCAAGGTGAGATATTTTGACCTGTACAGCATTATATCAATGAAATGCTCATACTTGTCAAGAGGGAGAGAATTTAACATAATCACATGTAAGTCTTCATCTTCAAGCTTCACATCAATATTCTCAAGATCAATTATGATTTTATTGAATTTGTGCAAATGGTCTTCAAGATTCATGTTTGGCTGAATCTTGAATGAATACAAACATTGCTTTAGTATTGAACTTTTAATCAGGGATTTAGCCATATACAAAGCTTCAAGTTTTGTCCATATCGCCGTTGCTGAAGTCTCCTTCAAAACCTCTCTGACAACTCTATCTCTAAGACACAGAATTAGTGTGCTATGTGCTTTTTCCAAAATCTTTGTTCTACTTTTTTCATCTATCTTTTCTAATACTTTCTTGTCAGCCAACGCTAGATGTAGCCCCTATTGCACAAGAAGGGCCTTCATCTTCACATGCCACACTGAGAAATCATTATTTCCCATGAATTTGTCAATGTCAAACCTATCCAAACTAATTTATCTTCACAGATCACTCTGATACCAATTATGAAGTTAAAAGAAAAGAAAATGATTCGATCACAACTTATTCTACTAGATAAAAGTAGAGAAATAATATGAACAACTTCCTTATTCAAAACCTTAGAGAATAAGTAGAAAAGAAATTTCAAGCTTTATTGATCTTTAACTATCAACAATTACAAGATATCCTCCAAGAACTTGTCTTTGTCAGTTCTTGGACAAACACTCTCTTTTCTCTTGTTTTGAATAGACTTCTTGTGTATGTGTATCTTCTCTTCTTCACGTATGTCTCCCTCTATCAATGGAAAAAATCTATGTACACGCACACACACACAACCACCTATGCCTAATAGCTCCTTAACCAGCTAATTAACACACACACAGAGGCCAAAAATGAAACAGTTTTTATTAGCATGTTATATGAGTATAACACCAATCAGATGCTCTTCTATTGGCTCATCTGTTGCTGATGTGGCTACCCTCTTCTCTGCTGATGTGGAAACATACATCTAACTCAGCTTCACAATATAAGGATGTGTTTTGATTGAATGATTATTGAAAAAAAATTTCTTTCCAACGGCCTACAATTTATTAAGGAAGATCATGTGCTCATTCCATGATTGACTATCTGTGTAATCATCTAATGTGGCAGAAGTAGGAAAATATAGACATTCACAAATGCCCATATGAAGCCTTTTGTTTGCGAAATAGATGGTTAAAAGAGGTTAATGTTGATATGTAAATAAATATTGGCAATTTACATCATTTCATCTTAAAATAAATAATGTTATGATTTTTGAACCTAGGTTAACGTATTAAATATCCAAATAATATTTTAAAACATTCATCCAACATAGTTTGACATACTCATTTAATCTAACATAGGTTTAACTTAATCTAAAAGACCATAAAAACTCGATCCTTAACCTTTACTCTAAACCCTAAACCTTGAACCTTGAAACCTAAACCTTGAGACGAAAGCCCTAAGCCATAAACCCAAACCCTAAACCTTAAATTTGATTCTTAGTGGAATCACATGATGCTAAGTTATGGATTTCTAGACTAGATTATAAGAAAACAATTCGTATATAATAGAAATAGGTAATAAAAAGTGAACTCATATTAGTCTAATGGTTGTGGGTGTTAGGGTTTAAATATGAAATAAGGATGGTGGCATGATTGATGTAGGTAGTTGGATATGGATGTGTAGTTTGAATCCACAAACAAAAAAATCTAGGACTTTAGTTAAATACACATAGAAAATAATAAAATGGTTTCAAAATTATCACTCAAATGGTTATGATAGAATAAGGAGGGTTACAGTTTATGACTCGCACAAGTAACATAAATGTAGATGTAAGAAAGCTACATAGGGTTTAAAAAGACAATATTTAATTTGATAACTAAACTATGGTTAGTAATGTTGATAACACATGATTTATATAACTATACCGCATCTCCTCAAGAGAAATATTTTAGCACACAAGATATGTTAAAAAGTAGAATAAAATCACACAATATTTCTTAATATCCCATGCCATACACATGCTACAATAAAAGATAAAATACTCTTAAAATATGAAATTCTATCAAATCTCGACTAATATCCTAACAAGTTACTTAATCATTAAGTAAAAAAATTAGATCATCCCTTAACTCCTTAATAACTAATTACTATTTATAGTACTATTCATGCGGAATAACTTGTGAATAGTCGTCAAATAAAATCCTCACAAACTTTATCTTATTTTAACTAACAACTTATGATAAGATAAGTCAGACCATAATATAAATTGACTTAATAGCTAAGGATGTAACAATCCTAATTTTTACAACAACAAAAAAAATTAAGAAAATGCGAAAGTGATAGAACAAAACCATGGAATGTTACCATCACATCGTGCCTAAGAGATATGTGGTCATTCACCTAATTCATGTTCAATACAAAGCTAAAAAATTTAACCAAAACCAATTATGAGAATTAGATTAGATATTGCACAAGAAAGAGAAATAGATAATTGATAGATAATGTAATAAAGTTTACAAAATCCAATATACAAGAATAAAGGCAATAGTTTAGAAAATGAGAAAGAAAAAAATCCTAATACAGTGGGGAAAACATGACTTAACTAGTAGCCTAATTCTATGATACATTAACTCTTCAAGGGGAATAGTCTTACATAGGCCCATACCAATCTAATCAAACCATCAAAGCATCATCTACCCCCAGAACAAAAGCTGGATTAACACGGTGATAACAAAAAGTAGTATAATGATAAAGTACAGGTAAAACAAACTTATTACATAATATGGAAAGGAATCATAGTGCACAAAGAGGTCATACTAATCATAGCACAATAAACACACTTACACATATTATAACACCCCAAAAATTTTATAACCCTTATTTTTGGATGTTTAGTTTTTTATTTAAAACCTAACCCTAAAACATTAGCTTAATTATTTTCTTAATTTGTCATCTATAACCAGAATAAATTCTTAAATAATTTATCCTAATTATTTTTCCCCACTTTCCTTTTTTCGTAGCCGATTAATTTTTTTTGTTTGATTTTTTAACCGGATACCCTAAGCTAGCTCAACTGAATATAAAACTAACTAAATCCTAATTACTTGTGCACCATCTCCTTTACCATCCCCATTTTTGTCTAAAATAAACCTCTTTATATGTCTCCCCTACCTTTCACGTAATACCCTTTCCTATCCTTTTTGTTTCTATCACCATCACTCTCAAACACTAACTCTCCCTCCCAACCTCCTTCATCATTTTTCCCTCTACTTTTGGATTTTTATTTCCACCATCCATCCTTGTTGATCCAACACTACCTCATAACCTCTCCTTGTATTGTAATCCTACCCTAGTTTCTAGCTTTCTTCCTTTTGTATCCACCAACCAACCTGTGTGAACCCCTCACGCATCCACCCCTTTTGTGTCCAACTCTCCACATTCCCCCTATTAGAAGCTACTATGCCACTACTGATCACCCAACTTCCACTTTATTCTTCACCACCTTATGCGGCCAACTCTCCTTCCCTATTGTTCATTCTTTCTCTTGTCCATTCTCATCTTCCATCACCTTTGCAACCATCACCACCAAGCTCGACTTCACATTTTTCCAACTGCCAACCTCTTCTATTTTTCCTAACCTACAACACCCTTCCTCCATACCATCCAACCCCTACCAACATGAACTTCACACATTTTTTCCCACCCTCTTACATTAAGCTTGTGTGCATCTTAGCCATCCCTAATGCAACTCCCTCCTACTACTCCCTTGGGCTAGCATGATGTGCTCCTATAACGAGTAAACAGGTGGTGTAGCCTGTAATGCTTACCCCTACTACTAAGGTTCTTCCTCCCTTTTTCTCTTTACCCTTAGCCAAGAAACCAACCACCTTCATCATCCAATCTTGTTCAAATCATCACCACCACCCAGCCACTCTCCTTATTCAACTTCTCCTCCTCATTCCAAAATTCAAACAATCTCACCCCTTCCTCATGCTAGTTAGCTTGTGCAGCATTATCTCCCCATGTAACCTCATCTATAGTGCATGAACCACCTCACAAAAAACCCTCTATTGCATGCATAACTCATGTTGCATAGCCTATGCAGTGTGAGTTTTGCCCATTTTCTTTCTAGCCAACTTTCGGGTACTATATTTATAATTTTGATGATTTTTGACATGATATTTTGTTATTTTATAAGCTAGATTATAATATATGAATTTTTGGTTTTATTTATAGGTAAATGAGGAGAATTTTTGGAGCCTAATAATTTATGTTAGGTTACTTATGTTTGTGTTTTTTCCTGAAAATCAAGTGACTCATATGCCTTACTAAAATATTAAATATCATATTAGGCTCCCACCGTGCTAAGTTGTAATTATTGTATTAACCATATTTTATTTTGTCACATTTATTTTCCCAATAACGCCTGTATGAAATTATGTATATCGAAGCATGTTGAATTGTTCATAATATTATTACGTGTACAAAGTATGCTAGAATAGGTTTAACGTCGAGAATAAATTATGTAAGATATATACATCAGGTAACAGGTAAATTGCATTAGAATAAACTATACAAATACACTGGACATACCCAGGCCAAAAAATGAGCATACCACTTTTTACAGAGTGGTAGCTAGAACCAATGTTTGGTATAACAAAACACTACTTCATAGATGCTTCAAAATACAAGGACCTATACACATATTTTAATTTGAAGTACTAGGTCTTGTACATCAAAATGCTTAGAATCAAAAATAGCAGCGTTTTGAGCATGCCAGACAAAATAAATAGTGGCAGCCAGTGTGTTACGACAGACTTTGGAAGCGAAAACACGATCTTTGCATTGTCTTCTCAAGACTCTAGTTGAACTCGCTAGTGTTTGGCAGCCTCTAGCAATACCTAACTAGGATCTGATAGTTAATCAGAGTTGACAAACCTAGGGACATTTGAAGAAGATATGGTCATTGTTTTCATTTTCCAAGTCACAAAAGGGACACACCAATGGTCCATTCAGATAAGAAAGCCGATCTCAAGTGTTGAGCTTTTTCAAAAGAGCCAGCCATAGGAAGAAAGAATATCTCTTCATTCGGCAACCCCGCCAAGCTATAGGAAAGTCCCCCCATGGTCCGGCCCTAGGCCGAACGAAATCATATGCTTTCTGAGTGGAGAATCTCCCACCAAATCCCCAAGAAGATATAAGTCCCATAGCCTTCTCATAAGAACCAAATTTCTCCAAAACACAGTGGTAGACCTGCCAAATCTTCTTCATGAAATGAGACAAATCATGAGAGGGTCTAAAGTGGCCCCACCCCTAGGATCAAAGGTAATTGGCGTGAATCCATTTATTCTAGAGGGATTCTTTCTCATCCCGAAGAAACCAAATATAGTTGCATAGAAAAGCGTTATTCTAGGCTAGAAGATACTTCAATGCAAGACCCCCTTCCCGTTTGGGGAGGCAAATATTGGACCAAGCAACAAGCGGTTGTTTACCTTGCCATAAGAAACTTTGACAGAGATGAATAATCCAATTTACCACCACCTTAGGCAATGGAAAGATTCCAAACTAGAAGCACAAAATCCCTTGAATTATCAAATTAAGTAACTCAAGCCTCCCAGCAAAAGACAATAAGTGCGACTGCCATAATTTCAAATGTTCATAGACATCATTTATCAAGACTTCATAGTCCACAACATGTAACTTACTCGGATTAAGAGAGACCTCCAGATAGCTGAAAGGAAACGAACCTTGGGACATGTTCACAAGTCCCAGAATTTGGGCCCTGGACATCGGGTCTACTCCAGCCAAGAAAATTTGGGATTTGAGAGGGTTTTCCACCAGCCTCGACACAGAGCTAAACTCTGAAAGAGCCTGCAAAAGAGTCTATACAGAAGAAACATCTCCTCTACTGAAGAGAACAAGATCATCAACAAAAGCAAGATGAGAGATACCTAACTGTTTGCACTTCGGATGAAAGGAGAATCCCCTTTGCCCCACTATTCTCAAGTTGAGAAGACGAGAGAAGTATTCCATGCATAGCATAAATAAATATGGGGAAACCATATCTCCTTGCCTTAGCCTACGAGAACCATGGAAAAACCCCATAAGCTAACCATTAATTTCCATAGAATACGAAGCAATAGAAACACATTCCATCAACAGATTAACAAACTAGTAAGGAAACTGAATGCCCTAGAGAACTGCTTTTAGAAATGACCAGGAGAGAGAATCATAAGCTTTTTTATGTCTATATTCAACAAGCATCAAGGAGAGGTTCTTTTGCGAGAGTAACCCTTGAGCAACTCCTAAACCAGTAGGATGTTCTCAGATATCAAGCGCCCATTCACAAAAGCACCCTACTCAAGACTGATAATGCTATCCAAAACTCTAGACAATCTCTGAGCTAGCAATTTGGAGATCACTTTATAAGTGGTGGAACAACAACCAATAGGTCTGAAGTCGGTTACCTTTTCGGGTTGGGAGAATTTAGGGATCATAGCAAGAGCCATGTGGTTAATCGCTTTGAGAAGTTTACCCGAGCGAAAGAATTCTAGAACAGCCTCACAGAAATCCTCGCCAATAATATCCCATGCACACTTAAAGAAACAGGCAGAGTATCCATCCAAGCCTAGGACTTTATTATCCCCAAGAGAGAACACAATGGATTTGATTTCTTCAACTATAACATGCTTTAACAAATCCTCTTGCAATTCAGCGGTCAACATAGGGCCCTGTAAGAAAACCTGGTTATCTGGGAGAGCACACTTTGAAGGAGTACCCAGCAAGTTCAAATAAACCAAAAGAAATTCCATCTCCACTTTGGCATCCGACTGAGTCCACAATCCATCACTTTTCTTCACACGGAGTACCATAGACTTGGCTTGAGGAGCTTTCAATATATCGTAGAAAAATCGGGAATTGGAATCCACCTAGAACAGGAATTTCTGCTTGTTTTTCTGTGCCACAAAACTTGAGGCTTCCTTGTTTAGGAAAGAAGCTCAAGCTCGAAGATCATCCAAAATCGAAGAGCAGGATCCACCTTTACCCGATAGGATTGCCTCTTACGCTTGCATGAGCTTAGCCTCGGCCTCTTCATCTTTGGGGATAATATGGGAGAAGTGTAACTTGTTCATATGCTTGAGACTTGGTTTCAAGGCTGAAAGCTTCTGACATAAGTTAAACTGCCAAGAACCACACAAGTTAAAGCACCAAATAAAGCAAACAACACTAAGAAAATCAGGGTGATCACACCACATGTTAAAGAAATGAAATGGCCTCTTAGGGCACTTAGGGGCGGTTAGCGATACCACACAGGGGCAATGATCTGACATGGAACCTGGTGGTAGAAACTGAGCCACAATAGAGAGGTTAGCAACAAAGCCTACAGTATTCATAAGAACTATGTCCAATTTGCATTTAGTGGTTTTTGCTAAGAAAGAGTAGAAACGGCCAAATAAAGGAATATCCGATAATTGGGTCAGGATGCAACATTCTTTGAAATCCGTCATCTCATAATTAGTCACCGGTCGAATACTCACCCTATCAATGGAGTTAAAGGGAGCATTGAAGTCCCCACAAACAATCTACGGGTAATCAATAATAGACGATAACAACCCCAAGTTATTCTAAAGAGGTTTCCTGTCTCCAACACTATAAAGCCCATAAACCACCGCCAAGCAAAAGTTGACATTGCCAACCAAATCGGTGACCATACCTGAGAGGGTTTGTGGAGAAGCTTCTAGAATGGCCACTTTCACTAAACAAGGGTTCCATAGAAGCAAAACACGCCCATTAAAGTGGTGCTCGAAATTATGTAGGTGCTTCCAGCCATTAAAATAAATATCAACTAGTTTTTTATCTTTACCATCATCCATCTTGGTTTCCAAAATACCAATAATAGAACAAAGCCGATCCCTTTGAATATTAGCAAGAGCTTTTTGTTTCAGGGGAGGGCTTCGTCCCCTTATATTCCAAACTAGAATATTCATACCAAAGAATCGGCCAGCAGCTGAGATAATTTTTGCTTCCCAATAATCCCTAAAGCCAGCTTCTTTAATGAAATAAGGGGTTTCTTTTTTGGTTCCCGACCTTTCCTTTTTATAGTGCACCAACCCTCCGCTTTCTCGCCACAATTAACCTTCTTGGAATCTTCCTCTATCGAACAATGCTACAACCGAGAGGAAGAGTTCACTCTCAAATGCCACTGCTTAGACAAGATCCTCCTAGGAGGTAAGATGGATGGTGGAACGGTAGAGCCATCATCAGCAAGAGTAGCCTTCCCCTTAATAGGGTCATGAACCAAAACATTCGGTTGGTGCAAATCATTAGCCTTAACCGGGGAATGAACAGAAGTATCACAATCCTCAGGAGTATTTAGCATAACACCCCGAACATCCAAAAGGCCTCAGCTTTCAGGTCCTTGATCCTAGGGCTTTGATAACAATGGTTTAGCTTTACCCATAGGTTTCCATAAAAAAATATGATTCACCAATTTATCACTTCCCAAAGCAGGTTTGTAGTTGTTACAATCTGCCAAAACATGCCCCAACATTTTACATTTTCTGCAAAAGGAGGGAAAGTCTTCATATTCTATGCCTTGCACAAAGCTACCAAAATCACTTTTAACTTCGATCGAAGAAGGAAAATTAGTCCCCAGATCTACTTCAACCAACACACGCACATATTCAATCTTCATTTTTTATGTGGTAAAATCATCAACCTAGATTAGCCAACCCACAAAGGAGGCTATGGTACTTATAGCCCCTGCATTCCATAATTCAAATGGTAAATTTTTCAACCTTATCCACACAAGAATTTCAGTTACCTCGCCCAAGCCAAAGGAAAATAACCTCGGAAATTCTTTTAGAAATAACACTTTGCTACGCACAAAATAAGGTCCTCCAACAAGAGCTTTGCTCTTATCATGCTCAGATTCAAACTTGAAAACAACCCATCCAGAACTATGGATCATGTACTTGAAAGGCTGGGCAATAACATTTTTCGCTGCATTGATCAAAAACTTATCAACCTACATACCAACAAATCTACCAAGTATACATGCACCCCATGCAGCCTCAATATTGTCAATATTTTTCGACTCAATAAACACAGATTTCTCAGCAGGTGGCACAAAATCACATTTCATTGTGGGAGCAGCAGCAAACAATTTTGCATAAGTCATACATTCTCTTAGAAGTTTTTTCGACCAGGGAGGACCAGGGACTGTACCTCTCTGCTCACTTGTAGTAGCAAGAACCTTCTAGACTCTATCCATTGTAGGGACTGAAGGCCTTAGCTTGACGGAATCCAGTAACAGTCATGGCCTGGTGGAAGGCTCCGGTAGTTGCGAACGGTCCAAAGTAGGCTGGACCTGTGGTGAAGTGGATCAGGTAAAATCCTCCTTGACAGCTTCACAACACTGACACTATTCATCGACCTATTGACACACCTGCTGGGAGAAATAACTGGAATTAACTCCCTACAATATCGAATTAATCTCACCATTGGGCTGATTTTTAGAATACTGCACTCGAACAAGGGAGGGGGAGGTCAAATAGCGCTCCACACTCAATTTAGAAACAAATCTAGAATCTCCCACTCCAGCCGTCAAACTCGAATTCTAATCTGAAATGGACGGAGTCGGCTGGGGAAGACCACGAGCTATAGGCGAACTCCCTATCCCTGAATCAAGCGACCCCGACAGATTCCTCACCTAGTCAGGATCGATGGGAGCAGAGTTTGTCATAGGGCTTGGAAGATCACAACTCGGTGCAAACCCTAGACATTTCTACCGCCCAATTTCCATTTAACACCCATAAATTACATAAAACAAAATAGCAAACAGTGAAAGTGATGAATAGTTGAGCAATTAATGTAGAATTGTAGGAAACTCTCGGTGGTCTCGATGGGCAAAATTCCTCATTCCATTCGCACACCCTAGAGAGAATAGGTGGGAGGAGAAAGAAAGTACCAAGACTAAGTACTAACAATATGTATGATATATACATGCAATATGATTGGTTGGCCATGTTAAGGCACATTTCCATATGATTATTAGCACTGTATGTCCTAGAGACAATTTGGTATTTTAAAGTGTATCATGGTATTTTATTCTAATAAGTATACCTAATATGTATTATGTAACATTACGCATGAAGGTATGCGATTTGATGATTTAGAAATACATGTTAGGACTTTACGTGCTAAATCATGTGTAAGGGAAAAAAATTATCATTTGCTAGGACTTATAATTTACCGTATGCTAAAATGTTTTAATTATTATATTTTAGCCTTTTGATAGAAAATTGTTAAATAAAATGGAATTAGCATTTAAATCAGATAATGACATGGTGATTAAGGTCTCAAGGGTATTTTTCGTTATTTTTGACCTAATGTGCCTAATAGTAAATAATTAGATATAAGATGTCCTTAGTAGATTGTTAGATTGACCTTAGTATTGACTTTAACCTTGATTTGACCATTAGCCTTAGAGTTGACTTGAGTAATTGAAAATAAAGGGAAAAAATTTTAAGTAAAGAAATTGGAATTATATGTGTATCATGTAATATTTATGGCCACCAAATAAAATACTAATATTCAAAATGGATGACCTTAAAATTTGGGAATGGTTTACTCTCTAAAGTTAGCTACTATAGAGACAAGATAGAAGTTTTTGTTTTGGATTAGTTTCATCGGTATGTCTTAATGTCCTAGTAAGGCATCAGTATACTCTATAGGTGTCCTACATGCCCTATAAGGGGTATCGATACTTACAAACTAGATGACCTATATTGGAGGGTAATATTTTTCCTTTAGTGTGACAGTACGTCTTTAGATTGTATAGTTGGATGATATTGTGTTGGCTTTAGTGTGCTAGTATGATCGATGTACTTTATATGTCTCTAGGGTGTCTCTTACATATCATCAAGTTAATAAAATGGAAGTAAATATTGTTTGGTTTGGAATGATTTTGGAGTGGAAAGTTAATAATTACTTTTGCGTCCTACCTGTGGTTCGGTAGTTACCTCTATACACTACCCTTGATATTATTGATATGGATTATGTTTCTATGATGTTTACTGAAACATTAATACTTAAAGTGAAAAATTACATGAGTCAGAATTGAGTTATGCATGTCCATTCCACCAGATAAGAATAATGGTGAGGAGATTTCTACCCTAGGAGTAATAAATATTTATTCCATTAGACGAGAATAGTGGCCAGAAGCATGTTATTATGGAATTTGTATTAGTCTATTCCACTGGACAATAATAGTGGTTAAGATAATTCTTTCTTGGGATTTGTAGTCTCCACAAATGTGTTGTCCTAAGAGTTGTACATATTTATTCTACTGGACAAGAATAGTGGGGTTCATAAGGTCAATGTAATTAAGTAATTGGAATGATCATAATCACTTATTGAATTGGTATGTGGTTAAGAGTAATGATATGTTGAGAGCATGGTATTGGTGTTTGTTATGACATGGCATGTATTATTATTCTTGTTATCGCATGTGCTATTTAATGTGCTTGTGATATGTTCTTATTGCGATACCTTCTTTGTGCTCCATATGACTTTTTCATTATTAGTAATATATAGTGGATTAATTAGGACCTTTGTAATGATGGGTTCAGTCTTATTTTCGTTTTCCTATTCAATGGGTAATTGTGACTCTACAAGAATATTTGATGTACTCGCTAATTCAATACTAACATTTTGTTGCTTGTGATGAGTGTTATCGGGTTTGTTCTAGAGTATTGGTATCTGGAATCTCTCTCTCCTTTAACTTTTATTCCTTTTTTTCATTATACCTATTCTCTTCTATCTATTTTATATCTCGTATCGTGGTAGAATTAAGTGATTCCTACACCCGATTCCTAAATATGAAGTTACTTTTACCTTGCACCTTACATAGATTATGTATAGAGAGTGCATCTTCCATGTTAAATGCGGTATAGCACCCCTAAATTGTGTGTTTTGGCTTCTACAAACTTATTTTAAATAATTAAAAAAATTAGTTAGTATATTTAAGGAGCGTTATATATACAATCATGGAAGAATATCAAATACGTGAGATAATTTCATGCATCAAAATTATGGATAAACCATATTATTATTCCATTATATGACAACAAAATCCAATTATATTAAGATTTTTGGACGACCACACCAAGTCCTCTACTATGAATGAAGGTGATGGCAACAACAAAAGGAACATAAGTTATATAAACATGGGCATACCCTCCATAGACCACAACTCAGTAGATCACTGATCCTAGTATGGGTGTTTGCAAGAGATAACATCAAAATCAAACCTAGGCATACCTTATACCTACCACAACCTAATAGAGCTCCGATTCCATCATGGATGCTTTTAGGAGATAAGACAAAGCACGAACTTGAGCATACCCTCTTTTTGCCACAGCTTAATAGACACTTATCTTAGTATAGGTATTTATAGGCGATAACACCAAATGTGGACTTGGGCATACCCTCTACCAATCACAATTTGAAAAAGCACCTATCCCAATATAGATATTTGTAGGTGATAACACCAAATACAAATATAGGCTTACCCTCTACTAACCACAACTCAATAGAGCATCAATTCTAGTGTGGGCATTTTTAGGTGATAACACCAAACGTGAATGGAGTATACATATCTTATGTACTACGTCGACTCTCAAATACCAAATTTTTATAAATATTAGTATTAATTTATGAGTTTTAACATTTAATTTTATTTTAATTGGGTTTTTTAATTTAAATTGTGTTTCACGTAAATGTTTGCTTAAGTTTTAATTCATTTTATGGTTTTCTTGATGCTTTCAAATTTATGTTAAAATTTATTTAATCATTTGTCGTTGTAAAGTATTTTAGCTAAACTCATTCGCAACTACCATTTTATTAAAATGGCATAATTTGATTTATGTTTAAAATATATTTTCATTCATGTCATGTGTTTTGATTTTTAATAATTTAAATTCGTTTATGAGTATAGCCTCATCATGTAATTATGACTTTGTTTAATAGTTATATTTTGTTAATAAAAATAAATGATTTTAAATTATAAAATTTATTTAAAGAGTAAAATCATTTTAATAATTTTATCCATATAAAATATTTTAGTCATGGAATTTATTATTTTATATAGTCAATAGGATCTTTGAAAAAATTTAAATTAATTTTTTTTGTAATTTAATTATGATTTTATTTTCAAAATTGATTTTCTTTTGTTTTTCCCATTTAGTTTATGGATGAAATTTTCAAAAATATTTTAAATTAATTAAAGTCGCCCAAATTTTATTAAAAAAATACCCTTAAATTTTAAATATTATTTTGAAAATTTATTTATATATTAGTAAGTGTTCTGATTTATTTCAAATAATAACATTTAATTGAGTAACACTTGTTTTTCTCCAAACATCTATTTATAGATTCTTTGAGTGTATTTGCGTTAAATATTTCCTAATTGAAATACCTTCTTACTCTTATTTTTAGATATTTATTTTATCTAGATTATTTTAGATAGTTTATTAAAAAAAACTTCAACCAAACCCCTCCCTTTCCTTTTCTCTTCCCCCTTTCTTTCTCTTTTTTTTTCTCTACGTGCAAACCCCGATCCCCAACCTCCCTTAATCCCTTCCTTTTCTCCTTTATTATGTAGCACCACCACCACACCACCTTGCCTACCGCTCGACCACACCCTCTAATTGTCGACATTGTTGATAGCCACAGCTAGGCGGAGCAACAACGCACCAATGGTGTGGTAATAAGCAGCTATGATGCAACTTGGCACACCACCGTCCGACCACCTCCATTTCATCTGACCACCAGCAATTGGTCATTTCCACCGATAAAGCTCCATCTCCCTTTATCCATTTTGTTTTGGCTGAATTCATTTGGTATATTTTTTTCAAACTCTAACTTTTATTTTGATTAATTTTAATAAATTACCTTTGATTAAGCTAAATTGGCTGTTGAATTGAGTATATATGTATTGTATGATTGATTCAACTGGGTTAATTATGTGGTATATGTTAATTTATGAAATTTAAAATTTTTGATCTGATTATGTCTGAATTTCTCATATTCGTTTGATTAAGCTATTTTGGATAAATTTATTATACATTATACTTTGAAATGTACTTATTTTCATGTTGGAATTCTTAATTTAAGAAATTTGTGTGAAACTAATCAAATGAGATTTTTAAGTCAAAACTCATTTGGATTTAAATTGGATTATGCAATTGAGTTATTTTATTAAATTTATTATATAATTTGTATTAAAAAAATGTTTAATTTTATTTCTAACCTATCAATTTTGATATTTTACCAAGATTTAACTAGATTTGTAGTTCAACCCCCAAAACCCTAACTATGTTAAATTAGATCTTCCCTTTCCCTTTCTTAATCAATTAAGTATATAATATATTATAAAATAGTTCTAATTACATTTCTAAAATTTAATTTAAATAAATTAATAAAATTTTAATGAATCATATTTTTGGGTCTAAAACCCTATCTTTCAAATGAAATTATAGAATTTGTCATTAGTTTCTTAAATTGATGTTATATAATTACTTAAAATGACCTTAATTTCATTATAATACCTTTAGTTAGATTAATTGGTTTGAATTGTCCATATTTATACTCTAGATTTTAAAACCCTAATGTTTGGAAATAATTTCTAGAATTGAGCTAATTATATTGAGTTTTAAGCTTATTGTTTGGATCAATTTTCTAAAATTGATTGATTTGACATTTTGGGGTTGTAAACCCTAATTTTGTTAGTGGTTTTTGATAAAATTTACTTGTTTTCTATTATTCTATGTGTCGAATATTTTTTGTAATCTAGTATTTATGTTTTCTTTTGGTGATCTAGGAAAGGGATCTAGTGGATCCTAAAGTGGGTTAATCATCCTCCTTTTCTTCATTTCTTAAGCTTGTGATAATAGGTAAACTTGTTTAAACATCTACTAGATAGAAATTTATGTCTTAGCATGATTCTTTCCTCTTTTTTGATAATAGAATGATGCATGTTAGTTTTATAACGAAATCGTAATAATTGAGCAAGAATGTGTGTTGAGTCTAAATTGTGTTTGATGTAATGAGTTGTAATGAGTATGATATATGTGGAATTGTTATAAGTGATTTAATGGCCCTTATTTCATGTTTAAATGGTGGTTGTAATGTATTATAATTGGTGGTATTGTGATATTATGGAAGTGAAATATATATAAATATTCTGGAATTTGATAAAGATTCAAGTATACGATTGAGTGTGGGATTTAGGCAACTAGACTCAAGATGGCCTCTGAGATAGGGTTTGCGATGCACTCACTATTTATATATATGGTTGTGTTACACCATTAATGTGTAGTGATTCCTCTTTCTACTTTATAGGTAACCTACAGTTTCTATAGAGGGTATTGATGCTTAAGGATAGAGTGTTCCTCGGTAGTTTTGGAATGTTTCCTAATCCATAGTGCTTTGAATTGATGTCTTAGCTATTAGTACTTCGACTTTAGTATTATTCCCTCTTAGATAAAATGTGGATTATGGTGAATTGTGTGGATTCTATCATTTATGTGTTCAATATCACATTCTATGCATTTTATATGATTCTAAGAGCTTTGCACAAATAATTATCAATAGAATGTATAGTTGTTTTAAGTGAATTTAACTATGATTCATGTGTACAATGTTTATTATATTCCACAACTTTAGTCATACTGACAGGACCTTTTAGGAATGCATGGAAACATGTTCTTATATCATATCATGTTGTTCTATAAATCCTAATATTATCCATGATTTTATTAGTTATATTATACCATGAAACTCCATGTGAGCATATAACATAAAATTTAACTATAACTCATGATTTTCATTATCTTTCATAACATTCTCTCATGATGGCATATTTTTACTGCAACAACATCTTATTATATGACTGCATGATTAGTGGAGAGTATATATTTTCTATGGGTTATGTATTAATCTATGAACATGTTCTATTATTTAGTAAGCTCTTCTATTTTCCATCATCTTATGTGAGAGCATGTCATTCATGTTTATTAGTTATTTATTTATGTGAATCCACATGGGTGTGTTATTGCTATTTGTTGAGTGTGGTTTACTGAACATGCCATTGTACCGATACTATGTTTGTTTAGATGTTTGTGCTTAGTTACTTTGCTATGAATTTCAATGTGATTTTGGCTTGGGCTGAGAGTTAGAGATACTCGGAGTTTTGTCCCTCAAGGACTTTTATAATTGGTTATAAATGTTTTAGAGGTTAAATGGTTGTGTTGTAAATTTAATTTGGTGTTGTAAACGACTATTTATATTATTATTCTTGGTTAAGATTTTGCAAACTTAGTTTTATCTCATAACTTTTCCACTGATTAATTAGTGATGAATTTATAAGATTTTCTGCTGACTTTGTCATCGCAGATTTTTTATTTAGTTTCTATTATAAGGTTTGTTAAGTATATTTTTAGTCTTGCGCCTATCAAGAGATAGATGACAGATATTTATCTTATGGTAGGTGTAGCAGAAACACACCCCATTTCTTATGTTTAATTCTATACTATATCATTTTTAAATGAAATTGTTCAGGAGTGAAAATGGGGGTGCTACATCTTAGGCATCCACATCTTCTAAATTGGGTGTTTAGGCAATTACACCAAATGCTAGGGATAAATCCACCAATCATGACATACCCTCTACAAGCCAAAAACTTATAGAGTATAAAAACCATGATGGTTTACCACAATATTATTCCTAATCCCACATATAAGCCACCACCTAGTAAGATGAGGAAGCTGCTAAGTGAAGAAGGGATAAAATCCCTCCAATTATGACACACCCTCCACAATCTGCAACCTAGTGGATCCCTGTGGTTATGATAGTCTTGGTCTACTCTATCTGCAAATTCATGAAATCATAGTAGTGCTCAACATATCGCCCCACATGGACTTGATAAGAAGTTTCTATGTCTAAACTAACGTTAAATGATAATTGGTGAATGAGTAAAGTAGACAAAATAAGCGAAGCCAATAAAAACTAACACAAAGGCTTGAAAAAGGTTAATCTCAAAGAGATAAAAGGTTAACACTCTAGTCAACCCCCCTCAATCCTAATGCAATAAAATCTTAACCCTAAACCCCAATTTGGGTCATAAATTCAAAATGACCACCAAGGTATGAAGTGTGATGCTCTCTTAAGCCACTCCACCCTATTGTCTAAGAAATCTTAACTATTTCTAGAATGAATTCATACATAGATAATGCATTACCGACTAACTATTATCCCCTCTTTTAGGTTGTAGAGTCCAAACTAATATTTTTTAACCTTGTAGTTTGGTCTATAGTTAAATCAATGAAGCTCACTTGGAATAATCTCTCAAATCTCGCCAAAGTTTCTCTAGCTAATAATGGGAAGGTGATAAATTTTCCTATCATGTTAATTAAAGTATTAACATAAACAATATGGCTGAGGCTTGAATATGGTTGGGCCTTCAAATTCACAATATATTAGGATTGAAGGGGTATCTTGTTACCTTAAAGCAAAATAATTACCCAATCATGGATATATTGAAGCACATATTCACAAATAATAAAACATTCATCTATAAATTTAAAATTAGGAAATTAAAGAATATAATATGAAATACCTTTTATTCACATATTGGATTACATCATTCAATTGCTTCTCTTGGATTATAAAATTGGGATGTCTAGGATGGAATGTGGATGGCTTGGGGATAGGGAATGAAGGAGAAAATGATGAATCCCAAGTCTTAAGATCATCCTCCAGGTCATGTTATAGGTCGCACCAAAAAGAATATCTTGAAAACAAGTCAATAGATACAATATATATATGTGGTTAGGGGAATCAACACGAGTGTGTCGATTGATAGTCTGTATAGTTAGTTGTGGTTGACATGGGAATTTCAATCAAAACGGGAAACCTATGTTCATCCTAGACTTGGTAATTTTTGACAACTTTGAAATTTTTGGCATTTCAGCCATAATGTCTTCATTAGACCTACGATTAAGTTATTTTTAATGCATTAAAAATCTAACAAAAATACCTGCAACATTCATGTTTAGAATGTTTCTAAATTAAGATCTCATCATGGTTGAATTTGCATATCTTTTCACCCTTGCATACTTTGAGTACTCATTCTTACTTCTATTTTATTCCAGATGTTGTGTTTTATCTCATTTTGATCCCATTTTCTCTAAATACCTATCAAATATGATCAAGAGCTGTAAATAAGAATTAGTGGACTAAAGTATGCAAAAATCATCATATAATCACATTGAATATGTATGTTAAAGCTCTAGATGACCAACATAAATCATGCCCATCAACCCCCTTGCTTGACCTCAAGCACCTAACATATGTGAAAGCTCATAGTTGAGTTATAGGGAGAAATGGAATCCCTTCTAAACAAAACTAATCCAACACTCATATATCATCAAAATGTAAAACATAATGTTTGAATATATTTTAAAATTACACACTTAGGAAAGAAGTAAAAAAGCATTATTGAATTCTTGGGTTAAAGTGATGTAAAGAAAAATATGTTAAGTTGAACATAATAGGTAGGTTACAGGAAATCGCATACTAAATTCATTCAAAACTCAAGTTTCAAATTGGAAACCTCACTTTAGGCACCGGGACACTTCTCTCATGTTATTATTTATACGAATCAATTTTGAAGTTTTGCTCAATTCTTCACATGAATACGCTTGCAGTGCATTTTAATTCTCCACCATTGGGAAGAATTAGATTATGTAATAATCAAGAGGTTTATTAAGGTCATAACAGGGCTAAAGGTTAGGACAAAATAATTTTTGTATGTGGAGCTAAAAATCTTCTCCTTCTTCATCTTATTATTATTATTATTATTATTATTATTATTATTATTATTATTATTATTATTATTATTATTATTATTATTATTATTATTATTATTATTATTATTATTATTTCAACAAACCCAACTTCTTCACCAAGAGAAACAAACTCGAACTACTCATTCAAATTTTTTATCTCTTCGTTTCTCCTTTTTTTTTCATTTGTGTTTTTTTTGTTCATCTTACATAACCATTCGCCTTTTTTACATTTCCCTCATACTTGATGCAAAATATCATCTCCAAACAATCTTCTACACCTAGGAAATTTTTATTTTAAATTACAAGGTGCAAAATCTTCCCAAAACTTTCAAACTTTTGACTTGAACTTTGATTTCACTCTATGGCTTTGGTAGGATGGTGTTGATCTAATCCAAGATCAATTACCTTCAAATGAGAAATACTCTATTTCCCAATAGAACACTCTACAACTCTCCAATGAAATCACTTGAAGAAGGAGAATAAAAGAAGAAGAAGAATACACTCACTTGTGCTAATTCTCTCTTTTGAATATTTTCATTTACATGATGGCTATCTCTCTAATAAGATCAATGTGTATAAGGAGGTATATATATATACATATACACATGCAAATCTTTCATTAATAAGCCTATATATCTTAACCTTAATAACAAAAGTGAACCATAAGCATGTCATAAGCACATACATACTAATTACAATAACATTTTACAAGCATTATAAAGTATACAACAAAATAATAAAGCTATACAAACTCTAAATATATAATACATAGATTTAACATATGTAATCCAACTTTGTGTCTTGTAGCCTTATTTTTTAATTCACTTTGTAATTCTTGTACTTCCATTGTCTTGTACATCAAAGATCTTCAATAGCTTTAAATTCTTTCAAACATGTACAATACTTGTAAGAATTACTTGACAACAAATTAGAAGCATAAGAATTTTCAAGCAAAATAGGTTCTATCTCCAAGTATGCTAATTCTTCTTTTTCTTCATCCTTTTAAGAATAATATTGAGAGTTATTTGAAGATGCTCCTACATCATTATCCCCTTGTAAAGAATAATTTGTCCTCAAACTAGCATCAATATAGTAAGGAGATAAGTCACCAATGTTGAAAGTCCTAGATACTTGTCCATAATGTTCAAGCAATTCAAGTTCATATGCATTATTTTCAAAATTTCTTAAGATTTTAAATGGCCCATCAGCTTTTGGCATTAGGTTCTTCTTTCTTAAGTTTGGAAATATTAATTTTCTCAAATGCAACCATACCAAACCTCTTAGTTTAAACACTTGTTGAATTTTGTTTTTATTAGCTTGAGCTTATTATTTAGCATTTGATTTTTCAATGTCGTCTTTAATTTGTTGATGAAGTTTTTTAAAGACTTCGATTATTTCCTTGACATCATAATTCTCTATATATCCTCTTTTAAATGACAACATATCAATGGTTAGATAATGATTAACCCCATAGACAACATCAAAAGGACTCAATTGAGTTGTACTAGAACAATTTAAGAAATCATATTTTAATCAACATTTCAAGATGTTATACATCTAAAGGTATGCAAGATTTTTTCCTTTTTTATTTAAATTTCATGTTTTTTAAAGTAACTGAAGATGCAAGATTTTATTTTTACATTATAGTTGTTATTTGACTATAAGTAGTGTTTGTATACATAGATCCAACTTAGATTAGTATATTTGTAGTAGCTTTTGGTTAAAACTTAAGCTCTGAATTTTATCTATGGAGGTCAAGGGTAAAATAGGGGCGACAATGGGTGGTTCACTTGGTAGTTATTACTACCAACGCGTAGCTCACCCATCAGCCTCCTCTCTAATCAGGTAAATCATATATTAAAATGGTCTCTAGATGGGTATGTCCCCCATCACATACCTTCGTTGGTGGGTAGTTCATACGTTAACTTCCTCTTATACTAGGCAGCTCATTTGTCATTCTTTTCCCTAAATGGTTGACACACCTGTGGAAATCTTAAACCATGAACTCCTAAATCCTGACCCTAACCGCTACCCCTAACCCTAAACCCTAAGACATAAACCATAAGCTCTATACCCTAAACTCTAAATCCCAAGCCCTAAACCCAAACCCTAAACTTAATCGGTTTCGATTGTATTGTTACCTTACTCAATACGTAGCATAATGATCATCTTTTTTATGGGTGATATTCATTCCCATGAGCAGATCTACCCTATTTTGCAGGTGTTTGATGATTATTAGCTTGATGGGCTAACCTTCGGTGATCGCTAAAACAATTATTAAATGGTATGGTTATCCGGATATCTCTATCTCTCATTAGAATCTCAGTCCTCTATTTTTACTATTTATTCCCTTATCTCTATTTTGTATCATGTATCGCAGTGGACTCATGTACTTTCCACACATGATTCTTAGGTATAAGGTTACTTTTGCCTTGCACCCAACATAGATTGGGCATAGGGAGTGCCTCTTCTATGTTGGATGTGGTGTGACACCCCTATATTTTGTGCTTTGGCTTCCGCTATCAACTCTTTAAAATGAAAATTTTAAGTTTTGAAATTTGGGGTGTTATAGAAGGGTAGTAGGGGAGTTGGTAGGCATGCGGGTATAAGCTTCCATGGCATGCAACGATTGAAGGAGAAGGAAAGAGGAGGGAAGAAGAAGAAGAAGAAGAAGAAGAAGAAGAAGAAAAGGGGTAGGCTGGCTGGGCGGAGGAGAAAGGAAGGATGCTGATTGGCCCTACTCACAAAGGAGAGGGGAAAAAAAAGAAGGGCTGGGCTGGCCCAACCAGGGGAGGAAAGGAAAGAAAGAAAAGGTAGGTGGGCTGGGAAGGCAAGGCTAGGGCGAGGAGAAGGGAAGAGGTGAATACCCCAAAACCTAATTTTAAGAATTATACATAATTAAGGATTTATTATGAGAATTAAGTAAATAAATTATTTTTATTAAAATAAAAGGGAGTTAATTAGGGCAATTCAAGAAGAAAATAATAAATATTTTTTATTAGAAATTTTTTGGTATTTTAGCTAATTAAATATTTTTATTTTGGAAAATAATTAAATAAATTATTTTATTTAAATAAGAGGGAATACATAGGGCCAAATTAATAGGAATGTTATAAATAATTTAATTGGAGAAAATTAGACTGATTTTCTAATTAAAATAGAATTTATGAAAAAATATTTCAAAAAATCCTAATTTAGCCTAAAAAGGAAATTAAATATTATTTCATTTAAATATTATTATTTTTAAAGATTCCAAAATATGCTAATTGATTTAATTAACCCAACCCACTATTTTTCTTTTTTCCATTTTCCATTTTCCTTTTCTTTCTTTCTTTCTCTTTCCTTTTTTCTTTCTTTTTCTTCTTCTTCTTTTCTTTTCCTTTCTCCTTACCCCGATTGGGCCTATCTGTGGCCCAAACCCCTTCTTCCTTTTTCCTTCTTCTTGCAGCCCGTTTCTTTTTTTTTTCTCCTATCTTCGCGGCCTGTTTCCTTTCCCTCTGTTTCTCCTTCGGCGTGGCTCAAACGTCGCGTTTTGTTTTCCCCGTCTTAGGTCCAAGTTTCTTTCCTTTCTTTTCTCTTCCCCAATCTGTCGGTCCAGCCCTTTCTTTCTTCTTCTTCCTTCCTCCCTTCCTAGTCATCGTAGCCTCCGATTTTCTTCCCCATACTTCGCTGATATTTCTGCAGTCGACCACGCTATTGATTCGGCCAATCTCTCCTCCCTCTCCCTTTCTAACTCGCAACCTATTTGGACCCAACCAACTCTCCCCTCTCCTCGCACGTTTCCCCTTCTTCCGGCCAGCCACACCCTGCCACGTTTTCTTGAATTTTGCCAGCAACCGTCACCGCTGGTGAGCCTAACCGACTTGCCTAATCGTTCCATTCTTCTCTTTGACCTTAGCCACCCTTTTACTCTATAAATACCCCCAGATAGAGCCCTGTATCAAGCTTTTGGTTGCTTACCCAAAAAACCTCTCTTGTGCACCACCGCCATTTTAGACGCCAACCCCACCGTCGTCGGCCAACCACGCCATCCACTCCACCTACCTAAGCCTTCCCTGCATAGTCCTCTACCCAACTAAACCTCCCTCCTTCCTCAATTTTTCCTACACGAGCCACCCTAGCCGTACAAATCTGCTTCACAATCAGCTCTTGCTCCCATCTTTGCCACCCTTCGCGCCGTTGTCCGCCACCACTACCGATGTTGCCACTACCTCATTCACCTCCCAATCTATTCTATAGACCACCCTCTACCTTCCCCTACCTTTCTTTTCCTCTTCCTCCCTCTCCTCCTCTCTTTCTCTTCTTCTTCCCCATTCGGCCGCCACCACCGCCGTCGTGTGCTGCCACTTTTGGCTACACCGCCACCCTCCTTCTAGACAACCATAACCACCCTTAATTCCACCCTCTTTCTCTTTCTCTTTTTCCTAGCCCTCAACTTTTCCCCTTTTCTTCTCTTTTTCCGGCCACTGCCGCCGCTGCCGTGCACCACCGCCGGTGCCGCCTGTCACCACCAGTCTAAGGTTGAACCCTAAATCCTCTCAACTCTTTTTCACTATTTATACAAGCTTTAATTTAATTTATTTCCTTTATTCAAATATATATATATATATATATATATATATTATTATTATTACTATTATTATTGTTATTATTGTTATTATTATTATTAATGTTTTATTATTAGTTCTATTGAGGGTCGAAGCCCTATTATATTTTTATTTCGATTATAATATTATTATTCTTATTATTGCTATTACTGTTATTATTATTATGTTATTATTATTATTTATTAAGTTTATTATTATTCAATGTAGGGTCGAAACCCTACTTCATTTTATCTTTGATTATTATCATTAATATTATTATTATGTTTGCAATATTATTATGGTTTTTATCATTATTATTATTACTATTGATGTGGTTTTTATCAAAGCAACGGAAGGTTGGATCTAAATTTGTAGTAGAAACTGTCACCCACGATCTAATGCAAAAGAAATGAAGTGAATTGGTGGATTATGGACGAAGAAATTGAAGATACAAGTTGAAGGTGTATTCAGCAGGTTTGAAGAACTTCAAATGTGTCGAATGAAGGATAGATTTGAGGAAGGATTATCCCGTATTTTCCTTGCTCAATGTAGACCCAAAAGGGAGGATTAGACTTTACCTCTCTTGCTCAAAGTTTGATTTAAATTTTCATTCAATATCTCTATATAATCATGCGCACAAAAGAAGGTATATATAGGAGAGAATAAGCTCAGTGGTGACTAGCTTAAAACCAGCCGAGTATCCTTCCTTAATCCAGGCCATTAATCATGGTTAAATTAAGCCCATATTAACCTTAATCCAAAGTATAATATCATTGGTTAAATGATACTAAGGATTAATATTACAAAGTTATACAATAGACTAAGATACATACATGAAATTATAGCCATATCCTAACTTACATAAAATATACTTAGGGTTAGGGTTTACAACAAGTTTATACAAATAATGAATCTCATCACTTTATCTCTTGTTGTAATGTATCATCCCATGTATGTCATAGCCTTGCATGCCTTGGAATACTTGTACACATCAACGTGTATGAACATCATCTTCTTGCAAATATGTAACATACCTACAAGAATAATTTGAATGTTTTTCAATGTCAAGCATATTAAAATTATCAAGAATATTTAACATGATCGGCTCCAACATTAAGAAAGCTAAATCATCTTCCTTACCTTGAGGATTAGAATGAATATGACAATCATTATGTTCAATGTATGCTCCTGCTTCAACTATTTTATTATTATTATTATTACTAAATTTTATTATTAATTTTACTAATGTTATTATTAGTATTATTTTGGTGAAGGGTTGAAGCCCTTATTCCACCTTTTATTTCAAATCTTATTATTATTATTATTATTATTATTATTATTATTATTATTATTATTATTATTATTATTATTATTATTATTATTATTATTATTATTTTAGTATCACTATTATTATTATTAGGATAAAGTTTTCAAACCTTATATTATCAAGTTTTATAATATTACTATTATTCTTATATCTTTAGCAAAATTTGTAATTAGTTAATGTCATTATTATCAGTATGTTATTATTTTATAAAAAACCTAGTCTTAGAATAAATTAATAAATAAGAGTATTTTTAGTAAGAGGGAATCTAATCTTTAGTTTTTCCCTCATATAGGCTTGACTAGTCAAAGCCCTAAGGAGGCGTAGGAGCGTGCTCCAAGACCGGTGTCGTTTTAGGTAAGGGTGTAACTAAGGCCTTATGTGTGTTGATGTGCATTATATGCTTTATATGTTATGCATCATATGTTTATCATTATATTAATTCATGTGTGGTATGCCGTGGAGTTGAAGTGTGATCGTGTGTTATTATATGGTATGTGTATTATGTATATGTGATGAAATATTGTGGTATGTGATGATTGGTTTGTGACCCTTTAGACATACATGTGAGGATGTATAAAAAGTGCTATTTTGTGGGCAAAAGGTTGAAAATAGAAAATGGAAATTAAGTTGACCAAAGGGGAGTAAGTTAACAAAAAAGAAATGAGTTGACCATGGGATATAAGTTGACCTAAAAATGTTAATGAGCCATTAGTGGAAGGAGAATATGGGGAGAAAGTAAAATGAATGAATGGGAGAGTCTATGGATTTGCATGAGAGAATCTAGGGTTTCGTATGGGAGAATCTATGATTCTGTATGGGAGAGTCTATGGTTTTGCATGAGAGAATCTAGAGTTTTGTATGGGAGAATTTATGGTGCTGCCTAGGAGAATCTAAACTAGAGTTTTGTATGGATGGAATTAGGGTCATGCATGGCAGATTTTATGGAGTTGCATGGGAGAATCTAATCTAGGGTTTGATATGAATAGACTCAGGATTTTGCATGGCAAGCTCTATGGTGTTGCAAGAAAGAATCTAATCTAGGGTTTTGTATGGATTGAATCTAGGGTTCGCATGGAGGAATCTAGGGTTTTGTATGGTGGAATCTAGGGTTTTACATAGATGGATCTAGGGTTTGCATGGATGGATCTAGGGTTTCACGTGGGAGTCTTAGGGCTTGCATGTAAAAGTTCGAAGAGTTGCATGGGATGTATAAAGTCTGCATGGGAGTGAAATTTACGTTTGGAAAGTTAATTTGGGGTGTGAGGAAGGTAATGTAAGTGTTGTTTGGGTGTTTGAACACTTTAGATGAAAAATAGTACGTGGAGCAATATAAGGGTACGTACGAGACTAAGCTATAGGGTTTGGTGTGGTTACTAGGGTTTTTTTAGTAGCACGTGTACTTGATGATTAAAGTGTGATGATGAGGGTGGAATCTATGAGTTGTGATGTATGGAGTGTTAAAATGATATGGGTTGTATGAGGTGGAGTATGATGGGCCACTTAGGCCTAAATTAGGGTTTATGGAAAAAAAACCTAGAGTAAGGGAATAAGTGGACTTGGAGGTGTGTAGTAGTGGGCCTTGACCCACATATTTCGGTTTTGGAGTTCTAGCGTGAGTTTGAGTATAGAGGGAAAGGTTGTTAGGCCAGTTAGGAGGTGTAGGGTTTTCATGATATGATATGAGTCACTTGGAAGAAAAGTGTAAAGGGAGTGATTCATGCATGTCTAGGGTAAAGTTTCTAAATAAGACAACGTAATACATTAATCATTTAAAGTAGAAGATTGTTGAGCCGGGCCCAAACTGATCCACCAGCGAATAATAGTGGTTAGGGCATGATGTCCTCTATGTGACCAGTCTACCAGTGAATAATAGTGGTCAGGATTTGTACCTATGCATTTTTAGTCCACCGGCTATAATAGTGGGGGATTTTGTACTCAATAAAACCGAGTATATTTGTGCTAAGATATGGGAAAGACACTAAGTACTTACAGTGAAACACCATGAGAGTAGGGGCCAGACCGGTCCATCGACGAATAATAGTGGTTAGGAGCTTTGTGCCCTGTGTGTTTCTGATCCACCGACAATAATAGTAGTTAGGAGCTTTATGCCCTGTATATTTCCAATCCACCAGCAATAATAGTGGTCAGGAGCTATGTGCCCTGTATGTATCCGGTCCACGGGCTATAATAGTGGGGGTCCCGTACTCGCATGGATTTGATAAAAAGTATGGTGTGAATCGATTTCTGATCAGAGATTAATTAAGTAATTAATCCGGATTATAAATGGGCCTTTATATATCTACCCGAATGATTGTACAATATTCTGTTATCATGATGGACTATATGCTCTTTTTATTTTTTCTGCATGGTTTATGTGATTTTATGTGTCGGGCTTAGTACATTGGTTACCTTACTCAGTACGTAGCGTACTGATTACCCTTTTCATGGGTGCTGCTCATTCCCACAAGTAATAGGCCCTTTTGACTTTGTGCAGGTGGGTGAGACATCATATAGAGCTGAGTGTTGAGCATATATTTGGCTCCAAGTTCGAGAGTAGTGTAGCCGGATTCACTCTTCTTGTTATTTTATCTCCTTCTATTATTTCTTTTATATTGGATTTACCCTTTTATGATTCATTACTTGTATTGAGTATTTTAAATGAACTTTTTATCGGTTGTAAGCTTATTTCTCTTTTGGATATGAATTACAATGCTTTTACGCGTACTCTGATTTTTTATGTATGATCTTTCTAGTTCTTTTATGAACTCTTGGTTTAAGTTTAATGTCAATCTTTTCTTAGCCTTAGCACTTGGTACTAAAACAGTCGGAGAGAACCGGTTTAGTACTAAGTGTGACGCTAACATCCCTAGAATTCACATATTTTAAATTTTAAATTCTTCCACTTTAAAAAAAATTAGTGAATTTTGGAGTGTTACAAGAGGAGAAAGGGCCATCGGCCTAGCACAAAAGAAAAAGAAAGGAAGTAGGTCAGGCGGCTCGAAGAGGAAGAAAAGAAGAAAAGAAAAAGGAGGAAAAGGAAAAAGGAAAAGGGGGGAAATAAAATAAAAATAATTTTTGAAATAATAGTATTTAATAATTTATAGAGATACTTTAATTTAATAAATTAATTTATTTAAAATTTAAGATATTAATTTAAGAGGGTAATTTTTGTAAAATATGGGTTTGAAAAATTATTTAAATAAAATAAGTGTGATAAAATAACAAAATATTTATTTTAATTTATTAAATATTCATATCTATTTTTATGCACCCAAAAATCCACAAAATAATTAAATTAAACAAATTTAAAAATTACATTAAATAAATTTAAAAGTTAAATTATCCTAAATTAGGGTTATTTATTAAATTATAGATTTTAAATTTTTGGGGTATTACACCAGGTATATAAAGTTCTTCAAAAATACTTAAGAGAATGTAATAAACAAAACATATAAAGTTATGGAACAAAATACTTAAGAGAATGAGATAAACCAAAGTACATAAAGTTCTTCAATAAAATCATTTCATTATGTAGAAATTATAAACCTAAGTCTCCCCCTTGGTTTGAACCCATACCCATTGCATTCTAATATAGTCAATTGTGATCACAGTATGGCTTGTCCCATCTATATACGCTTGAAAGAACATGTCTCTACCACTTATTTGATATAGGTGGTAATATTGTAATTTCCATCAAGGTTAACTATGTGCATATAAAATATCATTACATGAATGTCAAACACATATATTATAATGAAAATTATATTCAAAATTAGTATGAGTAAAATACATACCAATATGTAGTGCGATAAATTGTTGACACTTAAGATGGTAATGATCTGATCTGATTATTGGCCATTAGGTGGAGATCTGTGCAATAAGAATGTGATTGAGCCATGAACAACCAAGCAAACAAATACTTTATTATACATCGTTGCAAAAAGGAATCCATGATGCCACCATTTCTCCATCGAAGTTGAACCCCTCTAATGTATTAGGCATTACATGTGTAATGCCCCAAAATTCACTACTGAAAAATTTTGTTTTATTTAAAATTTAGCAGAAACAATTAAATCAAAACCTATAAATTTTGGAGATATTACCACCATGATTAGTACAAGCCCGACCCTAGGCCGTTCCCCTACTAACCACAAGGCTAAAGGAAATTAACAACCACCATAATTCAAACTCAAAACAAGGCTTCAATAAAGCATTAAAATAGTCATAAGATATAAATCAGAGTGCATGAAAAGGAGTTATAGTCTAGAATACATAGTTAAAATTCCTTAAAAGGAATAAGGTCTACAAACGATAAAATTTAAGTCTAGAAAATCTAATACAAAATGGAAGAACAAAAGGAGGAAGTCTAGCCAGCCACTCTTGATTTCCGTGCCAAGTCCATGCTCAACATTCAGCCCTACTCGATGCCTCGTAAGCATCAAAATTATTAAAAATAGTATCACTGACCTGCACAAAGTTAGAGGGGCCTTCTGCTAGTGAGAATGAGTAGCACCCATAAAAAAGGTGGTCAATATGCTATGTACTAAGTAAGGTAGCCATGCAATAAGGCCAATACATAAGGGCACATAATACAAGCATGATAACATGACAACATACAATCTTTACAGATAAATAAAGGCCAAGCTACAGTCCGGATAAACTAATTATTTAATCTCTGATCAATTCTCATTTCACACTATGCTTATTATCATTCCATGCAAGTGTGGGAACCCCACTATTACAGCCGGTGGACCAAAAACACATAGGGCATAACAATCTTGACCACTATTATTTACCGGTGGATTAGTCTCCAAGGCAAGATGCTCTTGGCTACTATTATTTGTTGGTGGACCGGTTTGGCCCTGACTCTTATGGTGTTTCACAGTAAGTACTTATTGTCTTTTCTATATCTTATCATAATGATGTTCGGTTTGTAAAGCATGGAATCCCCCACTATTATAGCCGGTGGACCAAAAACATACAGGGCATAATACACCTGACCACTATTATTCGCCGGTGGATCGGTCTCCAAGGCACCCCGGCTTCTGGCCACTATTATTCGCTGGTGGACTGGTTTGAGCCCGGCTCAACAGTCTTCCTCTTTAAATAATTAGTGTCTTACTGTGTCTTATTCAACAAGTTTTCACCCTAGACATGCTTGCCACACTTCATTTACTCTTATTCTCCCAAGAGGGCCTGTCCTATATCTTGAGACTTCTGCACCTCCTAACTTGCCCCGACATCCTTTCCTTATTCTAGTTGCTCACACTAGAGGCCCAACTCCTAAGTGTGTGGATCAAGGCCCACTACCTTATACCCCAAATTTCACTCGCAATCTTACCGTAGGATTTTCTCCAGAAACCCTAATTTGGGTATGTGTGGCCCATCCTTCTATGCCTCACACAACCTTAATTATTTTAACACCCCACACATCACAACCCTTAGATTCAACCCTCATCATCTCACTTTACTCCCGCAAATACATGTGTGATCATGAAACCCTAGGTGGTCATACCAAATCCTAGCATCCTCCTTTCCACATGTCACCCCTCTATTTCTCACCTTCCACTCTTGTTTTTCCATAATGCCCATGCTCGTCCCTCACATGATAATCCTCCATCCTCATCTCATACTCCACTCACCCTTATTTATTTTTCCTTTTTCCACCTTCTCAAATTAGGGTTTCTTTCCAAACCCTAGCTTAGTCTCCTATGTACCCTTATACTATCCCACGTACTATTTTTTACCCAAAGCTTCCAATCACCCAAACAACTCTTCCATTACCTTCCTCACACCCCAAGGTAACTTTTCATATGTAATGTTCACCCCCATGCAGATTCTATCAATCCTATGCAAACCCTCAAAGTTTTCATGCAAAACCCTAAAATTCCCATGCAAACCTTAGATTCTCCCAAACCCTAGATTCTCCCATGCAAATCCTAGATTCTCCCTTATGAAGTTCGCTCACTTTTTCATTTTATTTAAAGTCCCCTTTTATTCATCCACTCATGGATCATGGAATATTTAGGTCAATCCCACCTACGTTAGCGAACTTACTTCCCCTTGATCATCTTACTTTCCCATTTTTCTTTTTCATCTTTCCATCCCACAATACCACATTAATTATCCTTGCATGCATGTCCTAAATGCCACATCACATCACATCACATTTCATCACATATACATATTAAACACATGCCATAAGAAATCCCATGAGCATATCTCAACTCTAAGCTGTGCTACACATAAAACAATTATAACAATAGCACAAGATACACAACATGTCCTTATATATGGCATACAAGGCATGTAAGACACATAACACACATAAGGCCTTAGCTACACCCTTACCTAGCACGTCATCGGTCTTGGAGCATGCTCCTACGCCTCCTTAGGGTTTTTATTGATTTCACCTATAAGAAGACAAAATTAAGGATTAATTTCCCTCATACCAAAAATACTATTATTTCCTATTTTATTCTAAGATTAGGGTTACTATTATTAAAGGAAACTTTACAAGCAAAAAATAGGGTTTTTATCCTTAAGTTAGCCTACTAGACTATTACTTGTCAAAATAGGTTTATGTTAACATTTATAGCCATATTCATATTATTAAATCTAATAACTTGATTTCTTTTAATAATAGTACTAACACTAATTATAGCAAAAATAGCGATATTAATAATAATAGTAATACTAATACTCCTAGTAATAGAAACCCAAGTACTTTTAAGGCTAAGGCTAATAATAGGATTAGGGATAAAATAATAATATAATAATAGTAATACTAACAAAATACTAATATTGTTAAGGATAATATTAATAATAATAGTAATATTTGAAATAATGATAATATAAGGGTTTGAATATTTTTACCATAATAATAATAGTATTAGTAGTAGTAGTAGCAGCAGTAGTAGTAGTAATTATGATGATGATGATAATAATAATAATAATAATAATAATAATAATAATAATAATAATAATAGTATTAGTAATAATGATTATACTATAGTAATAATGATAATAATTAGGACATTAGGAATAATATTAGTAATATTCGAATAATAAATAATAATAATATTAAGGTATGAGTATTCTTCTTTTATAGCAATAAAATGATAACTTGCCAAATCGAGTATCAATAATAATAATAATAATAATAATAATCAAAATAATAGTAAAATAGGGTTTCAACCCTTTAATAATAATAATAATATTTCGGGGATAATAATAAACATGATAAATAATAATAAATATGAATAATAACAATGATGATGATGATAATACATAACACATAATAATAACAATATAAATACAATTAAAATGGATAAGGCTTGCATAATTAGGGTTTAAGGGTTGAGAGGGGTTATGGTACCACTGAGGGTTGGTGGTGACCAGCGGCACTAGCGGCGGCGCACGGAAGCGGCAACAGGGAAAGAGGGAGAAAAGGAGAATAATTGAGTGTTGAGAATAGGAGATGGGGAATGAGGTTGTAATTTGGGGTGGTTGAGGTTGCCCAAGTTGAGAGGGTTAGAATGGGGGTGGTAGTGCAGCCAAAGGCGGCGGTGCTGTGGTGGCTGAGGGTGATTTTGGGAAGTGTAAGGGGTGATGGTTGCGGCGGGAGTGGTGGTAGACGATGGTGCAAAGGGCAGCGGGGGGTGGAGGTGTGGCTGATTGGGAAAGGTACTTTACATGGCTGGGGTAGCTTGTGCAAAGCAAATAAAGGGCGGAGGGAGGTGTAGTTTGGTAGAGGGTGATGTAGAGAGAGGTTCTGTGGGTGGCTCGAGCGGCAGCGATGAAGCAGTAGTTTGATCAAGAGGTGGCACAAGGGTCAGGAATTTCTGGCTGCGAAAAAGAATCTGATTTTGGCTGTATAAGGGGTATATATATAGGCTAAATGGGAGGGGGAAAACTACAAGAGGGTAGGGGAAAAATAGGGTGATGCGGGGTAGGCACACCGGCTAGCGGTGGTAGGCTGGCGTAGGTCTACTATTGCAAGGCTATGGCTATCAAGGGAGAAGAAAGGAAGCAGGGTAGGCTCGTATGAGGGAGGGAAAGGTCAATAAGGTTGATGGGATAGAAAGTCGATGGGAAAGAGAGGGAAGGGTTGGTTGGTCAATGGCGGCCGACGGAAATCAAGCCGCAGGTCAGGGGTTTCAGGTCGCAAGGGCTGGGGAAGAAGAAGGAAGGGGAGAAGGCTGGACCGGTGGTTTGGGAGGCAAGAAAAGAAAAAAAAAAAGAATCTGACCAGGAGGCTAGGTGAGGGACGTAAGCTTTGGGTCGTGCGGGAGGAGAAGGGGAAGGGGAGATTGGGCCATGAGGGGGATTGGCCCAGTTCGGGGGGAAAGAAAAGAAAAATAAAAAGAGAGATGAGAGAAAGAAAGAAAAAGGGAAAAGAAGGAGAAAAAGAATAGAAAAGAAAAAGGGAAAGGAAAAATAGGTTGGTTGGGGTGTTTGGAATATTTTGATATTTTTAGACATTTAAAAATAATAATATTTTAATAAAATAATACTTAATTTCCTTTTTAGGCTAATTTAAGATTTTTAAATTTTTTCCTAAATTCCATTTTAATTAGCAAAACACCATAATTTTCTCCAATTAAATTATATATAAATTTCCTATTGATTTTGTCCTAATTACTTCCTCTTATTTTAGCAAAATAATTAATTTAATTAATTTTCCTAATAAAACTTTAATTAGCTATAATTTCTTAACTTAGGATTCTGGGTATTTCAACATGTTTTTAGTAATAGGATCTACAAACACATGCTCATATAACTCTTGATGATTCACTAATTTCCTTTACATTGCATCCTCTAACGTTTAACCATTCTATCTCATTACCCAAGAGTGGTAGTGCAACTACTCTAGACCCATAGTTTCCATCGCCCACAACATCACACTATGATTCCACCCCATAAGAGTATAGCTACCTCAATATCATATGACCATAGAAAATCATAGATGAGTTGATGAATCCTCTTAATACTATACCTCCCACTACTACTTTTTTCTCGATTCGGTTAACTAGGGGAAGAGTGACCTCCACTAAGAGATGCATGACCATGTCTTTAACCCAATTGAACTCGTTTAGTAGCTGATTTTGAATAAGCATGCTCAATGTGCTCCCACTCTATTGGTTACCTCCATATGTTATTGATAGGGTGTCCTTTACTTTATTCAACATTTGATTATACTAAATTTTTCTGTGTAGGTTTGAGAATCTCATCAATAAGATTAGAATAGTATCATTGATGCGATGGTGATTGGTTAAGCATTATTTGCACCTTAGACATAATGTTATAATCAAATGGGAATACATATAGATCAACAGTTGAATCATTAAAAGCAAAACTTTCTTCCTACGGTTTAACAAAAGTGAAAGTCTTCTATAATTGATGCATTATCGATATAGGAATGGGTTGATGATCAATAGTTTCCCTCTTTTGTTTGCTCTATTTTCATTAATTTTCCTCCTCCTTGATCTATTAGTTATTAGCCTTAATTATTTTATTAAATTGAGATTATTGTTTTGTAGTATCATATGGTAATACATGTATGTGATTTAATGTTAAATTCCTTGGTAATCCTTCAGAGCTGTGGAGATGACCTCTTTTGTATAAGCTTGGATTTAAGTAAATCCAATCCCTCATAGGACGTTAGAAGTTATGAGCAAGCATGATAGGAACTTTTAGACCTATAATCATGCTAGGGTTTATACTTTTTGAGTATTTTAGCATGTATGATATAATGATAATATGTTAAAGGGATGATGTACATGATTATCGATAATTGAGTTGAATGCATAAAATATATCAAATGTTTTATGTCCTCATGTCTCAGATTTTGTTACCGTCTCCATTATTATCATGTTATGATTAAAATCCCATAGTATATGCCTCACAAATACTCATGCATGGAAGTAGGATTATGATAATGCACACGGATACATATGCACATAATTAGGGTTAACTTATGATAAATTCTATTTTGTATAGCCTAGGATTAAAGATATGCTCCCACATGTACTATGATGATAATATGCCTATTTAAATGATGTCTCATGCTTTAAATGTTCATATGTATGCTACATGAAAAATGTGATACGTGGTAGTTACATAATTAGGGTTTTGGTGAGTGCAACCCACTAAAAGTATAAAAAGTGGAAAATACAATTAATCGCCACAATGCAAAGATTACCTATATGCTAAAATAATGTGAAATATTACCCATCACAAATCTCTTATAATGATAATGTTTGATATGAAAAATGAATAAAATGTGGAAATTAGGGTTTTGAAGGGTATTTTGGTAATTTTGACCTAATGTATCATTTACAAATAAATGAATGCTAGGATGACTTTAGACTTTTGATAGGCTTTAACTTGGATTGACATAGACCTTTGACCTTAGGGTTCGCCTTAATAATTTAAAATAAAAGGAGAAAACTAATAAGTATGAGAAACAAGAATTGATGTGAATTATGGGACTTATGTGATCACCTTATAAGATATTAATACTTAAATTGAAAGACCTTGATTTGAGAATGGTTTCTCTCTAGGGGATGCTACCTTAAAGGTGAGGTGTTAGCCCTTGTTTTTGGTTCACTAGTATGTCGATGTGCCCTACTTTTTAAGGCCCTACTCTACTCTATAAGTGACCTATGGGCCCTATAGGGCATATTGATACTTAAGGACTAGGTGATCGAGGTTGGGAGGATACCATGTTGCTTTTTAGCACTGGAATGACCAAATGTACCGCTATGTACCTAGGTTTGAGGTAAGGGTATTGTGTTGCTTTCGAGCACCGATATGACCAGGTATACCACTGTGTCCCTAGGTTGATTTGTATCCCTCTCAAGTAAGGAAGTAAAATGGAAATATTTTTTATGAAATAAAAGAAATGAATTGTTGGTTCGGTAGTTGCCTTAGTGCCCTACCTTAGTTTATGTTGGATTTATTGGTTTGGTAGTCGCCTTAGTGCTCTACCCTGGTATTGTTTTTTATTGTTGTTTTGGTAGTAGCCATAGTGCCCTACCACTATGATTGGAATGTACTTAACTAATCAAATATGGCTTTACACTTTGAAATGATGAGAAATGGTTTGGTATGATTTACTATTGAGTTGAGATTTAGACCATAATATATGTTTCTCCATGAGTATTATTTTGTACGGTTTATGCCTTGTTTTAGTTTTTGTGTGGCTATGTGGTATGTGAGTATGCTTCCTCATATAAGGTATTATAATTTAATCAGTATGAGAAAATCGTATTGATACTACTTTTACAGATGACTATGTGATGGTCATGAAATGGCATGAAGGTTATAAGCACGGGTAGGACAAGTGGAGTCCATAGGAATAGGTTCCATTTTAAGAATGAGCCTTTGGGTATAAGAGTTAGGGCAAATCGGAGTTGTACCTTTGGATGCTGATTTTTTTTACTATGGGTTTTCCTTTGGACTCTTAAGTCTCGTACTGTACTTTGGTTATAACGTTGTACTATGCCATTTACTCATAACTCTATTATGTATTATTTCTATTTTTGCTGGATTATTTGGTTGAGTTTTATTTTAACCTTAGCACTTAGCGTAAAAAAAGATGATGAGCCTGACTTATGTCGAGTGTGGCGGGTAGCACTTGGTAATTTAGTAATTAGTGCTTTTGTGAAAAATAAATTTTTTTAGCTGTTACAGCCTCTAATATAATTTACCAATTTTTTATAGCATGAAATTTAACATTCTTACTAATATGTCATCTATATAAGAAGGGTATTACATTAAGAAAGACTTTAAGCACTATTTGTTTTAGTCCTAATCCCTTGTTAGTGATATCCACATTTGGTTCATGGGGCTCCATCAATTTCTTTACTTTATCAAGCACTCATTCATAATTATCTTCTTTTTTCATTCATTATAAATGCTAATACAATGGTAAAATTCTTACCACTAGATACAAAGCCAACAAGCTCCAGCTAATAAAGGTTGTACTTATTGGTTTTTGACATGGAAACATTTTCATTTGTTGATCACACTCTTGCCCTTAATTTTTCCAAGTTTGAGAGTCACAAAGCTCTCCTCACTTGGACAAATTAATTACTCCCAAGAAAATTAGCCACGCAAACCTTGTCAACTTTTACCACCTTCACATTATACTACCCCACCTTTAAAGCCATGTTTTCCCTAATTTTCCCACCTTTTTAGCTCATTTTATTTTATTTTTTTAGCTCAAAAAGTACCCTAAAAATGCAACCTATTCTGCACCCACAATAGCCATACAAAACAAGCCACAAGTCCCTCTCAATTTTGTATGGCAATCCAAAAAAATGACATATGAAAACGTATGCAACAAGGCAATAGAATTTAGGTGCATAAATACAATATCACAACCACAACGAAGTTGGGCAACTGAGGATGCCATGGATGATATTTGTTGGTTTCCATGAAATGCAATAATTATTGCATGATTGTATGTCCCATTAAGCTCTGTACCTTGAACTTATGTCTATTATTGTAGATTATCCCAAGCATTGCAATATTGTACTCATCACCTTGTTTCAACTTGTTGATAATTTCTCTTAGTTTGAGATTTATTTGGATTAATTCATGCACCAATTTGCATTCTTCTAAAGATAATTGGCAAGCAAATAAAAGCTCCTATAAATACTTACCTAATCTATGATTATGGATTTCACATTCTACCACTAGTCTCCAAACACCACAATCATCTTCCCTTCCATGTGTCCTGAATTCACAAACGCATTTTTTTTTATTTTGATAGATTGAACACTTTTTGGATTCACCGAAGGGTGTCTTCTATAAGCACCACATCTCTCACAATGCATCAAAATCTTACGTTTTTTCAATCTCTCAATACCTAAAACTATATTATGTGGCATTTTAAATTCTTTAACCCACCCAATCAATGACTCACGATCATTAAAAATATCGCTTGTAGTAAATAATCCACTCCAATCAGTATTAAATGAATCTTAATTCTATAATCAATATTCAAAGTATGAAATTATAATGAATACATAAATATAAAAATGAATAACAAAAAATTATATAAGGAGGATTTTCTGTTAGTTTGTCCACTAGAATTTAAAATCAATGGAAAAATAGCTTGAAAGATCATACCCTCTCATAGATAAATCATCCATTAATATTAAGACTTGATGAATGAGCTGCCTATTAGACAGGTGATATGCTCATCAAACATATTTTTGACGGGTGACTCGTCTGTTAGCCTTGTCTCCCAATGAGTCACTTACCCGTTAGGCTCAAAATTTTTGGAAAAAAAATTGACTTACCATTATTTCATTGATCTCATATTAACTAAAATAATTGTTAGATTTATTACCTTCTTACATATGTATTTTATTCAAGGTTGAAAGAATTAAATGCTGTATGATTAATTGAGGAGAAGAGAATAGAAGAGAGAGAAAAAGAGTGGTGAGGAGGTGCTTAGAAGAGGTGTGCACAAATGAAAGGATTAAATTGGGGAAAAAACAAAAAAATGGAGTTTTTGAAGGGTGTAAATTTAACTATTTGGATACCCATGTATTCATTAATATAAGTCTTAGATGAGTTTTCAATGAAAAGTGTATTACACAAGGTCTGTAACCCAACAAAAATATTGGAGTTTGACAAAACTAAGTTATAAGTTAGTAAAAAAAAAACTGTTTATCACACAAAGTTCTCCTAAGATAGTAATTAACTTTAATAAGTTTATCTCCGGCGCCATGTTAAAAGATTATGAGAAAAAATGACCTACGCTAACCAAGAGCGACCCGTCTAGGGCCTGGCTGAAGAGTATCAGCTATCAAACCGGTAATTTATGTACACCGGAATAGACTCGACCACCGAACCGAAAGCCCGAATTTGACCCGAAGACATTCCGTATTTTCGAAGCCTTTCTCCTCCACAGCTAACAACCCCCACTGTATTGAAAGTTTGAAACCATAACTCGAACCTTGAGAGAACAGAAGCGAATAAGAGGCACAGAGTGATGTTATAACTCTTCCGTCATCACAGAAAGCAGTTTGTGTTTAATCTCTTCCTTTTCTTTTTACTTATTATTTCGTAGATAATTCCAAATGGAGGCGGCAACGGAGGAAGTTGATCCACAACAATCAACACCGCCACAACAACAACCGCCTCCAGAAGAAGACCAGCCGGCGGCTGAAGATGACGAAGTTGAAGAAGAACCCGAAGGTAATAGCGGCGGCGACGGAGATGATGATGAGTTAATGTTGAAAGCTCAGAAATTTATGGATATGATCACGTCTTCTCCTGATAACCCTAACCCGAATTTTCTTCATGCTCTAGCTTCCGTTCTAGAAACCGAAGAAGCCAGGTTTGTTCCTCCTTTTTCTTTTTTTTTAATCGAGGATCTCTACCTGTGCTGGTGGATGTTTTAATTGAATGCGTGTGAAGCGTGGTATGGGGACTTGTCTAGTATCAGTTCTCATCAAAATGTATTGCCTTTGAACGTCGAAATGAAGGGTTTGCTAGTTATTATGTGGAGATATTTGCTGTATGATTTCTGCCGGAGCTCTCTCTGTACTTTTTGTGCATAGCTTCACTCTAGGTAATAGGACTCATTTGTGGCTGGTTTCACCCTTCCATTGTTAGCGATTTCATTTCTCCTTGTTAATTCTTGCTTTTTGTACTTGACACGTTTTTCTTAAATTTCTACTGGCAGGATTCTATATATTGATTTTTCTAGAATTGTCGGATATGAATTTTGGGGCAAAATCCTCGTTTCATATTGTTGGGGTTTCATGGAGGCTAGTCAGTAATTGGGTACAATAGTATAATTCCACCTTGTGAGATTGGTCAATTTCAAAAAATAGAAATAAGGCATAGAAGCATAGCTGAAGATGAAGAATTTGGATAATTAGGTACTTTTGTGTCTTCCTTCTCCAACGATCAAATTAATATTCAGATTACAGCAATGATCTCCTTTACAGGTTAGCCAATTACAAGAATTAGAGGATAGCTCATCCTAACAGATTAACAAACTAATATTCCTTCATATCCAGCCTAATATTCTAGTATAGTGTGTGATGCATGGTGGATATAAGTTGGGTTAAACTTAAGGGATTAAGTTGATGGCTGCAAGACCACCGAAAAAGACAATGGAAAAGGGGAAGATGAGGAGAAAAATATATGAACTAAATAACCCTTAGATCATACACTTGAACCTACCACTTAAGCAATGCAGTGCCTAAGATAAAAGATACAAGAATTTGAACACAAATCAACCAAGGCATGCACTAGCCAAGGAGGCAACTCACTCGAAAATAAGAGGAGAACGGGCAGACCAAAAGCTCCTTCATTCAGCTATTTCTTGCACTTATATAGGTGTGCAAACCTTTAGTTACAAAATAACTATGCCCAACTAAATGTACAAGCTGGTTAGGACTTAAACTATTTAGTTACTCATTATGCAACTATTCTAGTTTAATTCTAACCAGCCATGCATGAATTTCCCCACCCAAATCATGCGCCCCATGTCCAGCACCATCCCTTTGGCTGAAGCAAGCTATCCTAAGTACTAGCTATTACATGATTAAAGTTAATACAAATTAAACAAGTAATCACAACTTGCAAATAGGGCTGCCAAAAGTCCAAAAAAGTGAGGGATTAAACCTCAAAAATCTCCCATGATTCTGCACCTGGCAGGTTGCCACCTTTCTTTCCTTCTTTTGCTTTGCAGGTCGTCACTGGTGGTCCCCCTCTAAGTGGCTGTCTGCTGGTGGTTGTGGTGGCAGAGAGGGCTATAAGTTGTGGCTTAAAGGTAAGCCATGAAATGATGGAGGGTTGGGGTGGAGTGTGGCTGCAAAGTTGGCTTGTATTTTATCTACGAAAGAAGGTGGCTGGGAGGCAGGTTTGCATGGATCCCTTGGACGTGAGAAGTGAGTAGTGGCTGCTAGGAGGGCTGTATGGTTGGCTCATATTTGAGCTACAAAAAAGAAGGTGGCTGGGAGGCAAGTTGCATGGCTTGCGCGAATCCCTTTGACGTGTGAAATGAGATGATGAGTTAAGTGGAATTCCTCCTAACTTAGAATAATTTTTGGGTCTTCTAATTTGGGGAGAAGAGTGGTTAATGAGGGATTTTGTGAAGGGGATGCTCCTAACTTAGAAGAATTTTTGGGTCTTCTAATTTGGGGAGAAGAGTAGTTAATGAAGGATTTTGTGAAGGGGATGCTTCTGCATCATTCTCTCTCTTTTGAAAAGGTTTCTCGGTCGGATCAAAAGGCCCGTCGTGGATGTAGGGAAGTAATTCTCCTACATTGAAGGTGTTGGAGATGTTTCCCATATCTTATGGTTACTCGAGCTTATAGGCATTATCTCCTATTTTTTATAATACCCTATATGGTCCATCACCCCTTGGCATTAACTTGTTCTTTCTTCTCATGGGAAATCATTCTTTGTGTAGGTGAAACCAAACTAATTCTCCAGGTTCGTACAAATGTTGTTTGCGGTGATTGTTGGCCCTGGTTTTGTTTAGTTTGTTCACCTTTTCAATTTGTTGCCTTACTTGTTCGTGGAGTCTTTTCATCTTTTTGGCTCGGTCTTGAGCTTCAAAACTCATTATTTTCTTGTGGGGACAGGTAGGAGTTCTATGGGAGAAGTGGGATTCAACCCATAAACATCCTTGAATGGGGAACATCTAGTGGCGTATGTGGGGGACCGATTGTATGCAAATTCGGTGAAGCTAAGTTTGACGTCCCAAGTTTGTAAGGATTTGTGAACCAAGCTTCGGAGGATCATAGTGAGGGTGTGGTTGGTTACTTCATTTTGGCCATCTATATGTGGATGATAGGTGGTACTAAAGAGAAGTTTTGTACCGACTAACCTTTACAAGGTCTTCCAAAAATAGCCGAGGAACTTGATATCCCTATCTAAACAATGGATTGGGGTATACCATGTAGTCTAACTATTTCTTTGAAGAAGAGATCGGCTATATAAGAGGCATCATCCGTTTTATGGCAAGTAATGAAATGAGTCATCTTAGAGAATTGATCTACCACGACCATTATAGTATCATGTTGCCTTTGTGTTCAAGACAATGCTACAATAAAATCTATGTTAACATGATCCTATGGGTGGTGGGGAATGGGGAGGCCGGGAGGGGAGTATACAAACCCTGATGGAAATGACTTAGACTTTTGACAAGTGGTACATCTCGCCACTATACCTTGTACATTCCCTGCCATTCTAGGCCAAAAGAAATGTTCTTGAAGTACATCTACCGTTATTTTAATCCCGAAGTGCAAGACCACCATGCACCTCTTAGACGGGGCTTCGGGGTGCACATAGCTTGTTGTTTTTGAAGAGGAACTCGTCTTGCTGTGTGAGTGAGCCTTTAATTTTTTCTTGGTCTTTGTAGTAGATTCCGAAGTCTTCATCCTCTTGTTAAAGTTCCTTAATTTAGCTAAACCCTAGGATTCTCACCTCTAGTAGAGAAAGCATACAATATTCCCTAGAGAGGGCGTTGGCTACAACATTAGTCTTGTTGCCACCCTTATGTTTAGCTACAAATGAAAAGGATTGTAGGAACTCTACCCACCTAGCATGTTTAGGGTTGAGTTTGTGTTGGCCGTTGATGTCTTTGAGTGACTCGTGATTGGTGTGTAATACAAATTGTTGGGGCCTTAGGTAGTGTAACTAATGATCCAAGGCTCTTACAAGTGCATAAAATTCCTTGTTGTACATGCTATAGTTCATGCGAGACCCATTGAGCTTTTCGTTGGAATAGGCTGTAGGTTTTCCTTTTTGGATTAGGACTGCCCCTATGCCTATTCTGCTAGCATCACACTCTACTTCAAATGGTTTTTGAAAATCGAGCAAGACCAAGATGGGTTCTTCTCCTAGGTTGGTCTTGATCACTTTGAAAGCCTTTTGAGCGGCCTTTGTCCACTTGAACTCTCCTTTCTTCATACATTTGGTGATGGGAGCTAGGAGGGTACTAAATCCCTTTATAAACCTTTGATAGAAGGAAGCAAATCCATAGGACCTTACTTGAGTCAAGTTGCTTGGGGTTGGCTAGGTCTTGATGGCTTCAATCTTGGTCTCGTCCATGGCTATCCCATCCTTAAATACAACAAAGCTTAGAAAAGTAACTCTAATTACAATGAACTCGCATTTTTTTAGCTTGGCGTATAATTTGTTGTCTCTAAAGGCAAGGAATAGAAGCTCAAGATGCTTTACATGCTCTTTTTCATTTGTATTATACACAAGTGTGTCTTCAAAATAAACTACAAGAAATTTGGTAATGAATGGCCTGAGTACCTCATTCATAAGTCTCATGAAGGTACTAGGAGCGTTTGACAACTTGAAGGGCGTTACCATCCATTTGTACAACTCATTTTTGGTTTTGAAAGCGGTTTACCATTCATCGCCTTCTTTCATTCGGATTTGGTAGTAACCGTTATGAAGGTCAATTTTGGAAAAAAGAGAAGCCCCGTGTAAACGTTCTAGTAGGTCATCAAATCTAGGTATGGGATACCTATACTTGATGGTGATGTTGTTGATAGTTCTACTATCAAAACACATCCCTATAGATCCATCCTTCTTTGATACCAGCAAAGCCGGTACTGCACAAGGACTAAGAGATTCTCGAATCAATTCCTTGGTTAGTAGTTATTCCACTTGTTTACGAAGCTCCATGGCTTCTTTGGGATTACAATGATCAGCAGCCTTATTAGATAAGGTAGCACCGAGTACGTGATCTATTTGGTGCTCTATGCCTCGTATGGGGGGTAGTATATGGGGTAGGTCTTTTGGAAATACACCCTCAAACCCTTCTAACAAAGCCTTAACCTAAGGGTCCACGGGTTCCCCCCTCATTCTCTCTTACTAACAACAACTAATACAACATTTTCCTTTAGCTAAAGCCCTAGATACATGTTTTTCATCTATGAACAAAGACTTTTGACAATTAGTGGTGCCTCCTCCTATGACTGGTTGTGTCTTCAAAGGTGTTAGGATGATGTTCTTCTTGGCATACGTCAATGTGCAAGTGTTCTTCCTCCCATCATGAGTCACGTGCCTATCATATTGCTAAGGGCGCCCCAAAAGCAAGTGACATGCTTCTATTGGGACTACATCACACAAGACTTGATTAGGGTAAGTTTTTCCAATGGAAAAGGGCATGGGGACTTGCTTGGTTACTTCTACGTTGTTGCCATTATTCAACCATTGCAGCTTATAAGGCTTGGCATGGGGTGTAGCGGCCGAACCAAGTTTATCCACCGACGTGCTAGAGGCCACGTTTGCTCAACTCCCACCGTTAACAATGAGGGAGCAAACTTTGCCCCTAATGTTGCATTTTGTTTGAAAGATGCATTCTCTTTGGTTATCATCAACTTGACTTTCTTTGGTATGCAAGATCCGCCTTATAATGAGATCCTCTCCTACATTGGGTGGTGCTTCTTCCTCTTCTTCTTCTTCTTGACTCAAGGCCTCCTTCTCCAATTCCTCCTTGGGGATTGCCTCATTAAATTCCACTAGAGTCATGACCCTTCGGTTAGGGCATTCGTTTTGATAATGCCCTACTCCTTGGCATTTGAAGCACCTCACATTTTTGGTTCTACTTAGCTCGCCTATACCTTCTCTTCCCTTCCCTTTCCTTTCAAGTCAAATTTGATAGAGGTGGAGGGTGGCTTGGACGGTGTGGGTATGTTTTTTGGCGGGATCACACTTGGTTTGTTTAGGCTAAACCGAGTGGTCTTCTTTTCCTTCCTGTGCTTTTCGACTCTACTAACCAAGTGGAAGAGTTCATCCAAGGTGTAATACCTTTGTATTGCTACTTTTCTAGCAAGGTCTTGCCTAAGACCTCCCACGAATCTTGAAATGGTGTGTTCTTGACTTTCTTCAATGCTGACCCTTAGTATCAATTGTTCGAATTCTTGAATGTACTCTTCTACACTCATTTGCCCTTGCCTTAAAGATGACAACTTGTACAAATCTTGAGTGTAGGAAGATGGCACAAACATTTCTCTCATGAGCTTCTTCATTTTTTTTCCAAGACTTGACTTTCGATTTCCCTTTCCTCCTCCTTTGGTTGGTAAGATTTTCCCACCAAAGAGAGGTGTGGCCTTTGAGTTTCAAAGTGGCTGCTTTGAAACTCGTGTCATATTTGTACCCTTTGGCCTCAAATATCCTAGAGCATCTCAATTCCCATTCTAGAAATTCTTCTAGATTATGTTGGCCTTCGAATTCCAGGATTTTGGTTTTGACATCCCCAAAGTCTCTTCCTTTTTCTTTCCCCCCTTCTTCTTGGTTCACGAGAGGACTCTCTCATTGAAGAGTCATCCTCACTTGAGAGATTTTCCACACCATGGGGTTCTTCTACTTCAAGGGGGGCTCGACTTGGACGGTTTTTTGGGGGGTTGAGATTTGGAATAAGTTGTTGTAAAAGGGTTCGAATGTGGCCCATTTCTTCCTATAATGCCACTAACGTTTGATCTATTCTTCGAGTGTCTTGTTGTAATGATTCAATGGCACGATCCCTCCTTTCATTGTGTGCCTCATTGAGATTTAATCCTCTAGGTATGGGATGATCATCCATAGGGATTGGAAAATTTTTTGTTTGTAGGAAAAGGTCTCGAATGGGCTGGTTGGGTTTAGGAAATTTTTTTGTTTGCAGGAAAGGGACTTGAAAGGGCTGGTTGGGTTTAGAAAAATTTTTGTGTGAGTGTTTGACTTAGACAAGGTGTAAGATGGGGTGATAATCAAAAGAGTGATCCTTTTAATCATAGTTTGATACTGTGAGGTTGCCAATGAAACATGATTTAATAGAACCCCAAGATAACGAAGAGGGAATGTGCCTTCTATGAAACTAAGCTTTTGCAAGATCAAGTGTTTGGTGTAGCTATCCACCCCACCAAAATACTTGAAGACTTAATGTATAATAAAACCTTTCCAATTTCCCCATGACGTGTTCAGCTGACTTCAAATGACCCTTACAAATGACTAAGATTGATAATTTTGTTTTCTTACAATCAAGGGGGCCCCAAAATGCCTTTTGATCCTCTAAAGTATTCAGCAATATATTTAGGGAATCCATAGATATGACAGAGGTAAAGGGAGAGGGGGTAGGGGACCCCTACCTCTTTTGAATGGTTTACACAAAATTCCATTCAAACAAATGGAGAATTGAGTGGTAGTAATGCACTATATCACATTACCAAATTGAGCTCTATTGAACTGTTTCAACATTCCTTTCAATTTTTGTAGTTTAGCAACCAATTGATATTGTTTTGACCCTAGTACGAGTTGTTGCCAAACCTGTGTTGCATGACTAATCAGAATTACTCCAAAAGTTATAAAATCCTAAAGGTTTGATGCCACTCGTATCTTGAGTCTGTCAATCCAAATGCAACCTGCAATGTTTAGAGTTCAGACATACAATCCTCCAAGACCTCAACCCAAACATGGCCATATCTAGTGAATCATTCATGATCACAAAGAGCTCTATCCAATGTGAATCTAATCCTAGCATAATTAATTTGATTGTTGGTCCAAGTGAATTGACGGCCCATAGTTTGAAGTTTACCTAAGTCACTTGACTGCAAGCATGCCTCAAATTCCTCTATATTAGCAAGGTGCATGATATCTCCTCTTTTTTCATTGGTTGGTAACACCACAATGAAGTATCCTATCACCAAACATCCTTTGTGAATTTGGTGAAAATCCACAAGAAAAGCCGAGCGTGTTCTTCTAGCTATGTTGTCGTTATGGGCACACACTACTGACACATAGAAACCTTGATCAACTTGATCATAAGCAACAAGCACTTGCACTTTAATGGTGTTTGGATTCCAGAGAACCTATATTCTACCATTAGAGTGGGCATTGTTGTTATGTATTATTCTATGTTGTTTGCCAATCCTCTTCATGACACTAGCTATCTTATTCTCTCTCTCTCTTACTAGCAAACAAATATTATCTAATTTATGGTACTGTATATACCTACTAACCATTTTTTGCTTCAGGGGCTTATTAATACTTGATACCTGGCAATTTAAAGTCAAATTTGATAACAAAAATAATATTTTACTTCATATAAATTGTTACATAAAAATCAATAAACTATCATACTAATAAATTTTTATGTGAAAAATAATATGTAACCTATATAACAACAAATAAAATAAAATGAGTAAGATTCTGTTTTTCTCACTTTCTTTTAACATAGATTCGTATTGATAATTAGATCATTGAATTTATTATTATTATTGTAACTATAAAAATTATAATTGTAAATATAATAATCATAATATATATTATTGTAATGATAATAATAAAATTTATGCTTGTATTTCTAATAATAATAACTAGATTTCCATCCGTGCGATGCACGGAAGATGAATTTAAAATTATTTATAATATATTAGTTGTGATTACTACAATAATTACTCATTAAAAAATTAATTTGCGATGTTTGTAGATATGATATTGAATGTTGTAGAACTCTCTCTTTATATGCATTATAGATTCACTCTTTATCGCCAACAACTCACCCCAATCATTTCACGCAACACAATCGATGATGCTAGAGTTTATCTCCATGCTCTCTTCAGATCGGTCAATGACCATTATATTCCTAATCTCATAACTTCCACCAATTGCAAATTTAACCCATTATCCTTATTTTTCCCACTTATACACTATTATTGAAATATTTCTTGCTTATATTATATCACTCTAATTTAGATTTATGTTAAAATCTTGATTTTATAGATTTGTAATTATCAAATTTATTGGTAGTTTGCTAATGATGTACGATAGTCATTACTGGTTGAGTATCTCTATCAAATCCTATGTATATCTCGCATTAGATTGCATTGCATGAGTATTCAAAGACCATGTTCTATGCAAAATGTGTATTATGGGAATGGATTTCTAATTTAGTGTATTCTTTGGATTTTTTGTTCCATTTTTGGGTCATTAATTATGATCTTTTTTCTTTTTTTTTTTTAACCGGATCTGCCTACTATTCATTCATTTCCATTTTTATTAAGTTCTTTTTCTGTTTATTGAAGGCATTTCTTTATTTCTTGTTGTAGGCAATTAATTGATTCCAAGAAAAAAAAGTGTGTTCTTTAGAATAATCACAAAAAAAGGGAAAAAGATTATAATACTAAAAGTAATCAATGGATCTTGCCAATTATTTTGTTGTCTCTCTGTTAAAAATATTTTCTCATATATGCATCAATTATGTAATCAAGAGAATAATGAAAGAAATTTTAATAATGGTAGGGAGCAAGATATGTGAGAGAAAAATGAGTGGTGCAATATCAAACTTCTTTTGTAAAGAGGTTCAACACCTTAAAAAAATTATTTTTTTATGTATATTTCACCGTAAATTTTCTGTTAGATCGTTGAGAAGTTTAATCCAAGTTTCACGATAGTTTATCAACAATGCAAGACTTTTACTGAGGAAAAAAAAGAAAAAATGATTGCATGATGTCGACATAATTAGGCGGGAAAATATGATGTAGTGTATTATGCTTTTATATATAATAAGATGATTATTATATTTCTAAATATGATGATAATAACAATAATAATAATGATTATTATATTTTTAAATATGGTGATAATAAATAATAATAACAATAATAATTAATACTTACAATAATAACAATGATTATTATAATTAATATGATAATTATAATTATTATAACAATCATAACAATAATTATAATTATACATATAATAATATTTATATATAACAATGACCATAATAATAATGATAATAATTTATTCTTATTATTGTCATATATTTTATGATAACGATTTGTTATATCATTACATATATTAGGATAAATTTTACTATGATAAGTGTAGTAATAATAATGAATCGTAAAATTCAATTTATTTATTTTATTAAATTAATAGCAATCAATGTTAATATAAATTCTGAACTAAATTGACCTGACTCAAACTTGATACGATCCGAAATTTATACACCCGAATTAAATCCGAATCCAAAGAAACCTGATTGGTCAAATCCGGAAATGAATCAATATTCTCTTGACCTAAAATGATTTGACCCAACACTGAACTAGCCTAAATCATTTTTTACCCACATTGGACTTGAACTCGAAGGATACCCACCCCAAACTTGAGCATGACCCCGATTATATAACATATATGATTTTAACCTCACCCAAGCCTGACCCATATAACCCTGCCTCCTCTATATACCCCAGACATTCCATGTTGCGAAGATCATAGTATAGAAAAGACCGGTATACCATTGCCCTACAACATACCATCTCATCTTGGCTTGATACAAACTTCTTTGCCTAATCTTATACCTAGCCTTTCACTGCTTGTTAGTTCCACATAATCTTGTGCATTTGTCGTTACCCCTGGGATTGGTAATCCATCCCTATCTTGACTAGTACTAAGCCCTGAGCTTGGTCTCCTTTTAGGATTTGGAGTCTCGGGTGGTTCAAGTACTAGTCTCTTAACCCGGCAAACTTTCTAAATGGGTTTAACTACATTTTGCAATTGGACGAGCTTAGGTTGGTGAGCACTAATATCATGGCCCACTTTATCACATTTATCATAGTATTTGGGTTGCCAACCATAACCAACCCTCTGTTTCCTTATTGCCCCATCTAGTAGAGCAATTCGTAGTTGTTCAATAGCAGGGAGGCTAACATCCACTTCAACAATCATTCTTGAATAAGACACTTGACTTCTAGTTGTTGTAACCATACCAACTCACATTAGTATACCAACAGAACTGCCTATGAGACTTAGTGAATCAACAAACCAGTAATAGGGAGTCCTAGTAAGGTAACCCATAGTGGCATCTTCCTCAATGCAGCACCATCGAAGATTCATTGGGCTATGTTCATACAATTAAATATCGGTCTCAAAACATAATATCAGTTAATATTTATTAGATTTTGTGTTAGCTAATGGATGAAATTGATGATATGCTGTTGTTTCAAAATTTCACGTATTTATATCGGCAATGTGTCGGTTTTGATCGATATTTGCCACCGTTTGCTGAAATTTGTTTTGGAAAAAAAAATAAATTATACAGGACATCCGCAACATATAAAATATCGTTTGTGATACCCTGGTACTGCAACTGTACGATGGTTTTATTGCCCAAGTCCATTTCTTCAACAAGAGAGGTCTCACCCCAAAGGACCAGAATGGGGCTTGAAGGATAGTCAGGAATCAGTGTCATTCTCAAACTGGTACAAGAAATAACCCTAGTCTTGAAGTAGTACCTAGGGCGGAGTGGAGATTTTCTTCCATTGCTCTTTCACATAGCCTACCATATGTGGATGAGTAGGTTGAGAACCGACTATCATTATCACAATTGTATAAGCCCACTGCTTCTCCTCTGCTTCTATTTCCTCCTTAAGAAACTACACTTGAGCTTTCCCATTAACAATTGCCGGTGGAGCAAATTGCAAACTAAGAACCCCATCCCCCTTTCGATTCTTGATAAGGATATCATTCTAGCTTCATTAGTCTTCAATCCATCCTCCATTACACTGGAGTTCCATCTACCCGCTTCTCACTATCACCAGTATCCTTTGGTACTTCGTTCCTCACCTTCTGCGTGTGCTACTTCAATTCTCCCCTTCTAAGTTCCCCATTTGTATTTCCCTGAGGCTTTGCAGTGGGCGTGGCCATCACTTGTTTCCTTGCCATTCCTGTCTGCTTCACCCTTGATCAATGGAACACTCATCATTGTTTGGTTGCTGAAGGGGCAGTTGTTGGCCGGTAGAGTACGCTATCTTTTGCCTGGTTGCTTTCACTGATGCTTTGCCTTCGCATTATGGTGGGATTTGGGTTGCACGCGTGAGTTGGGTACAATGACCTAATAGTCTTCGTTTTCTGAAATACAAGCTCTTTCCCTTGCTGGAATTTGTGCATGAACAGAAAGATGGATTTGTTAGAAATCAATAAATCATGTTGGTCGGTCCTGGTGAGGAGATTCATATTTGCAGTGTTTGTCACTATCCTTATTCCTTCATCTCTAGCTATTTGATTAATGTCTATAAAAATGAGCCTGTGTCTTATGAGCCCCAAGTTGTGTATCATAGCAAGGCTCACATCTCCTTGCTCAAATACGTGAGTATAGGTGTAGACAACTAGATGTACATGGATGAATGTATCTATGTTTCACTGGATTGTCAGTGAACACACAGTCAGTTCCCCTATTAAGTCTTTATCATCTTATTTTGGGCTGGGTTGGAGTGGAATAAATGAAAGGTCTAGTGGTCTTTGTGCTCGCTCTCTTCTTGCTGCTTTCATTTATCAGCAGGTTGAATGGTTGAGAGCCACCCCACTCCACCGATCACCCTTTCTGAGTGCGGTCTTATGCCATCAAGCTCCACTATTGGTTCCAATGTATATTGTTTCTTTGATTTTATGTATGTCGTGCATTATGGCCCTTTCTTAATTGCACTTGGCAATTATCCCATATCTCTCCTGCATTCTGTATTTGCTTAGCCCTGTTGGCTATGGCTTATATTTCTGGTTTTTCCTGTATCAATATCCATATCATTAAATGACTAAAACAGAAAAGAACACATTTCAAACACAGGTAAACCCTAGGCGATGGAAAAAAGAGAATTGTTTGGCTTAGTTGTGTTCTTTCCACAATTAATGATTTAGTTTGGTGGTTTTGCATAATGATTGCTTGTTTTGGTTTTAAAAATCTGCTTGACATTTATTAAAATCCTTCAGAAGATCGGACATGTTTTTATTTTTATTTTTATTTTTTTATATTCTTTTCTTCTACGAGTTGTGTCTTTTGCTTATACGTAGCTTGTACTTATAGCTGCTTTGTACATCTCTTCTAGCATCTGTAAGTGGACATTGCATTGTCATCATACTCTTCTTTTCATCCTCAGAACTTGACTCTAGCTCCAATTTCTGTATGCTTTGGTTCACCAGAATGATTCCTGTTATGCTTTCAATCATCCCTCTTATCAACTAGATTTTTATAGATACATGGAAGCAACAGGTTATTCCTCCTTGAGTAATGTGCGGGCTTCCCATAGCATTGGACGACTGGGAACTATAGTTCGGGTATTATTGATTTCTTCATGCTCCTGAATTTGTGACAAGAGTTTCAACAATCGAACATTTGACAAGAGTTTCAACAATTGAACATTTGGTTATAATAATGCCATTTTAATTCCACTTTCTTTTCCAGGACAATGATGAATTCTTTGAATTGATATCCTCAAAGTTTCTATCTGAATCTGGATACACTGTAGCTGTTCAGGCTGCAACACTAAGGCTTCTTCTCAGCTGTTCATTGAGTTGGGTGGTAATGGTCTTTTTAACTCTACTGACTAGTCATTTGATTATGTTTATTTTTTTGGTGAAATTTTCATCTGCCTTTGTAGTATCCCCATGTTTTCGAAGAATATGTCTTGGACAACATAAGAGAATGGGTGATAGATGAGGGTGATAGATACTGTGGTGTAGATAGCACATGGAAGCCTGAAGTTGGAGAAGACAAGCCCTCTGATTTTGATATGCGCAGGGTCTATTCTACTGGGATTCTTGCTGTATGTCTAGCTGGGTATGTGTATGATGCTATTTTATCTTTGTTAGTTGATCAAGGATTTCGTGACTTGCTATGTAACTTAGATAAATGCTTTTTCTGTATTTTTGGTTGATGATGCAGTGCTGGCCAGATAGTTGAAGATGCTTTAACATCTGGATTGTCAGCAAAGCTGATGCATTATCTTCGTACTCGGGTCTTGGGAGAGACCAGTTCCAGGTCTAGTCAAGATGCTGGTCAATTAGCACCGAGTAAAAGCTCATCAATTTTGTGTGGAAGAGGAAGAGATGAAGGTCGTGGTAGAACACGCCAAGCCTTTGGAGTTACTTCTGTTGATGAAACTAGGGTGCTGCAAAATGGACCTTTAGTTGAACAGATTCTTGAACGGAATTGTGATAAAGACCTTAGTAAATCAAGGAATAGAGAAGAACACTGGCTGAAGCAGGATCATCCATATGATCTTGACCAGGATTTTAATAACAGTGATGCAGATTGTGAGCAGGAGAATCTGAGGCATTGCCGAGACACAGATGATGGGAGATTTAAAGGGAGCAATAGAAATATGTCTGGCAGATGGCTGCGATCTGTGGTGAGGACCGGGAGTGATGAAGGTACCTTAGAGGCTGAACAGCCTGTAATCTCTTTGGTGTCAGGACATCAACTAGGACAAGGGAGGAGCATCATGGACCAGAGCCTGATTACAAGTTTGGAAGGTAAACAAGCATTGGGTGCTGCCACATGCTCACATTTGACTGAAATTGGCGTGGAAGATGATGAGAGCCTCCTGGAGTACAGAGTTGGCAGTAAGGATATATCTGATTTGGTAAGATCAGCTGTCAAAGCTGCTGAAGCTGAAGCAAGAACAGCCAATGCTCCTGCAGAAGCTGTCAAAGCAGCTGGAGAGGCTGCTGCTGATCTAGTGAAAACTGCTGCATTGGATGTAAGTCACTTTTCCATCCATCTGGAAATAAAAAATGAAGGGAATAAGAAAGCAAAAAGGTGATGATTTGAGCTCGATGTTTTAACTTCTTTTCATAATGTTAGGAAAAGGAACTTGAATGATGATTAATTTATATTTCATATGTTGTTTCCTGGAAAAAAGAAAATCTTATGATCCAGACCTGAGGATCTAGCCGCAACAGGTTTCAGTCCTGTATTTTTGCAGGATCCTGGTATCTTATTCTTCCTAGGATCCTTTCAGTTGTTTTTATGCTTATAACCCATTGCAATTGTATTGTAGCAGATTGGGATGAATTAATTAGGACTGATTGTGGGTGATTGAGGGTGTATGTGTAGCATGAGGATCAACCAAGGGAGTGGTAGGAGAGAGAGAGAGAGAGAGAGGATTGGCTATCAGAGAGCTGGAGAACTAGCTTTTCTTTGATTCTCCAACTTGTTTATTACTGAGGTCTTAGCCTGTTATTTATATGTGATTATAAGCTAATGGGCTAAGCCCTATATGATAAGATAAATATTCCTTCCTGCCTAAAAAGATATTTACCCTACTGAAACCTTACTTAATAGCTACGTGGAATATCTTGTGTCTGCATAGTTAAAAAATACCTCTAGAATCTTTCCTTGTAGCTACTATCATCATAACTGCCTAATTATTAGAAAAACTATTGATTAAATAAAAATTTCAACAGCTAATTAATTATATGATCAGATGGTGTGGGACCATTTTGCTGGGAAGGGGGCACTGCTTCACTTTTAGCACCTATTATGGATTTTTGATGTTACACTTTTGATGTGCTCTGAATCTTGACTCCTAACCGATGCTGATAGAATACCTTCACGGTCATAGTGATATTTTTAGATTAGAGACTGGCCGGAACTTTCTTCCTAAATGAGTTACTTTTTTAAATGGTTAGGAATTCAGGGCAGATAACAATGAAGATGCTGCATTTTTGGCTGCTTCAAGAGCAGCATCTACAGTGATTGATGCTGCCAATGCAATTGAAGTTTCAAGGTAAAATTGCTCATATCAGTAATTTGCTATTTGTTTTCTTGGGTCTCTTAGTTTTCTTATAGATTGATATACTGAGATTGTAGAAATGTTTATTGGGTGATTTCAGGAATCTCATCTCTCAGGATATCAATTTATCGAATGTCTGTGGCACTGAAAAGGAAGTTAAAGATGATGTAGTGGATTTTTTCATTCCTGATAATCATTCTCTCGCAAAGCAGAGGGAAAAATTTTGCATTCAGTGTCTTGAGATCCTGGGTGAATATCTTGAAGTTCTTGGTCCAGTGTTGCATGAGAAAGGGGTAGATGTCTGCCTGGCATTATTGCAGCAATATTCTGGACCCAAGGATGGCCGTGATATTGTCCTCTTGCCTGATGTATTAAAGCTGATTTGTGCTTTGGCTGCTCACAAAAAATTTGCTGAATCGTTTGTAGATATGGGGGGCATGCAAAAGCTACTTGCTGTTCCAAGAGTTGCTCAGACCTACTTGGGACTTTCTTCTTGCTTATTTACAATAGGCTCTCTTCAGGTCATGAAGCAGTTCCTTTTTTGTCTCTTTCAGTTATCTTTGCATCTGCTGTTTTGTTATCATTGTCTGTCCTTTATTTTCACATTATTCACTTTACTTTGTTGCAGGGAGTTATGGAGCATATCTGCGCTCCACCATCAGATATTGTTCATGAAGTGGTTAAATTGGGCCTCCAGCTTCTGGAATGCCCACAAGATCAAGCTCGCAAAAATGCAGCCTTATTTTTTACAGCTGCATTTCTATTCAGAGCTATCATTGAGGCTTTTGATGACCAGGATGGTCTACAAAAACTATTGGGTATTTTACATGATGCTGCTTCAGTAAGATCAGGAGTTAACAATGCGACAATGGGTTCTGCTTCCAGTTCACTTCGGAATGACCGATCAAATGCTGAAGCACTTACTTCATCTGAGAAGCAAATAGCTTATCATGCTTGTGTTTCTTTACGGCAGTATTTCAGGGCACGAATTCTTCTGCTTATAGACTCTATTCGTCCAAATAAAAGCAGCCGAAGCATTGCTCGGAGCATTCCTAGTTCCAGGGCAGCCTATAAGCCACTTGACTTGAGCAATGAGGCTGTGGATGCTGTTTTGCTTCAGATACAAAAGGATCGGAAGCTAGGTCCTGCTTTTGTCAGAGCTCGATGGTCTGCAGTTGATGAGTTCCTACTTCATAATGGGCATATCACAATGCTGGAGTTATGTCAGGTACAATTTGGATATCCTTCTGCTGTCTCTTGTCTATTGATTATGCATTGCTAACTGATTGTCATGTAGGCCCCAGCTACAAATGAGCAGTATTTGCAAGACTTGCCTCAATATGCTTTAGGCGTTCTCCACATTATTACATTGGTCCCAAACAGTCGTAAATCAATTGTTGATGCCAAATTGAGTGGTGGTCGTGCTGGAATATCTGTCATTCTGGATGCAGCGAATGTCTCAAGTATTTTGGATCCTGAGGTAAGATGCTTTCTGATGATGGGAGCCAACATGGTATAGTTGTTCAGTAGCAATTCACATTCGATATTTGTTTTGATGCTTAGATTGTTCAACAAGCATTGAATGTGTTAATCAATCTGGTTTGCCCTCCGCCTTCAATTAGCAACAAACCACCTCCTCCTCAAAACCAGCAATCTCTGCCTAATTTTACTGGACCTGGCATGGAGTCTAGAGACAGAAATGCAGAACGCAGTGTCTCTGACCGAGCTGTTTCTATGACTAGCCAGAACGAATTGAGGGATCGAAATGGTGGACCAGGGTCTGTGGATCGGGGTGCATCGCTAAATAGTTTGCAAAGTCCAGTTGCCACTGTAGCTTCTGGATTGGTTGGTGATCGCAGAATATCATTGGGGGCTGGTGCTGGTGGTGCTGGTCTTGCTGCACAGTTGGAGCAAGGATATCGTCAGGCTAGGGAAGCAGTCAAGACTAACAACGGTATTAAGGTTCTTCTGCAACTGCTTCAACCAAAGCCGGGATCATCTTATATGACGATACTTCCTGCTACTTTTGATTGTCTTCGTGCACTTGCTTGCCGAGTCCTGCTTGGGTTGGCCCGGGATGAGGAATATGCACATATATTGAGACGGCTTCCGGTAAGTATCAAGTTGGCATCCAATTGATACAAGATGATTGGACTGAACAAATTTAATGGAATAATAAAGAGTTCTCTATCCTCTGCTTTATTCTCCCCTTCCCCCAAACATAAAAAATAAAATAATCCTGACAGGTGGGGGATTAGGGTGAGGACACTGTTAGCTCCATGCTCAGATTAAGTAGGTATAGCAGATAGGATTGCGAGCTTTTAAAAACATTAATCCTCATTGATCTATTGAAGATGCTGGACTTTGGAGCAAGGGATAGCAATGTTACTGGCCTCAAATATGATGTTTGACATTGATTATACAGGTTGGTAAAAGACTCTCGGAACTTATTCGAGATATTGATGGCCAGACTCTTGGGACAGAACAAAACAGATGGCAAACTGAGCTCACGCAGCTTGCTATTGAATTGATTGCTGTAAGAATCACTACCAATATTGTCTTAATTTGTTAAAAAACGCTCCTTTATGTTGTTGCTTTTTATAAGCAAGTGTGGTGGATATTGCTTAGTATAGAGTATGATTTCATTCGAGGCCTGAACACCAATGCCTCTACTTTGAGAAATATCCAATTCTTATGTCCTTAATTGGAGGTATTTCCCATTTTTTCTATCATGGACTTGAGTTGGATGAAGGACCTACATGATTTTCCCTTTGACCATCATACTCTATATTCACCCTGTGGGATACAATTTCTTACGGTCAACAAAGGGCTGAGAGAGGGGTCTGTGGCTATGTGCATGCAGACACAATGATGTCTCCAAACAGATCTATGCATTTGAGAACCAGCACGCATGCCAGACTTGCATATATTTACTCATGTGTATGTATGTGGTGGGTGGAAACTTGTTTCACCTTATGGCTTATTTTGTGTGGGGGTAATAGAGGTGGAAAAAATTATCCCTTATTATGTGTCTTTTATGTCAGGTATCTAGAAATAATAAATGTATTTTTAATAAAATACCCACTTTAGTTCAAATTAAAATGTAAAATGGGTATTTCTTTTAGAAAAAGTTCTTTCATTATAAATAGACTATATAAGATATGTAAAATATTAGGGTAATTTTTCCACTCCTATTAATGGTACACCAAACGAGCATTTAGTCATTGATCAATGGTGTGCAATGATAAGTGCTGCATTGTGCAGTAAACGTGATCCTTCTTTGTTCGCAGTGTCAATTCATTGGTGTGCCATCTTTCGGTTTGCTTCTAAGATTATGAATTTTGCTAATTTGCTGAACTCAGCTCTGCTGTTATCTCTTCTAAATTGAATAGTTATTACTCTAAGCTAATTTCCATTCACTTTCACTGCATTCATAGATTGTGACTAATTCAGTTCGTGCAAGCACAGCTCTTGCTACTGATGCTGCTACTCCCACCCTAAGACGAATAGAGAGAGCAGCTATAGCTGCTGCGACGCCTATTGCATATGATTCTAGGTATGTGTTGTTTCCTTGTTGGAGTTTGTTTATTGTCTGATGCATCTTTATTTATTTATTTATTTATTTAACCAAGATTGTTAGAAACAAGATTCTACGTGTTTGATTTTAGAATCAGATTGTATAATTTTACAAGACTCCAAAGCTCCAGAAATATGACAATGTTACTCCCTCCATTATGGTCACATTTACCCTGGCCCAGAAGATTAAGAAATGATAAAATTCAAATGTCAAAATGACTGATATACCCTCTATGTTTTGGGACAAATTAATATCCAAAACATATTGATACAGGAGACAATAGAACAGTATAATAGAAATTATAACATTTAATTTTTCCAAGCTTACGTAATTTGACATTTTAAAGTAAATGTAAAATGATATTGTAACCTATATTGTAAAATAGAGGGAGTATAAATTACTAGATTTGAAGTTACAGAGCATTAAAAACACATTATTAAGATTGCATGTAGTCAATAATTAAGTTGTGGTGAAAAATCCTCTAGTTTTCTCAACTAAAAAATTTCATCTTAAGACAAGATGGAAACAAGCAAAAATAAAACCGAAGACATTGAACATAAGAAAGGTATGACCATTCACATAACTCATGCTCAATGCAAGGAAAAATGAAACAAAACATGCACGAGATATGATAGAACTAGAATATGAAAGATGATCATAATGATACAATGCAGCGAAAGAGCCAAGAGTTTTAACAAGTAGAAAGAACAAAACATTCCAATGCAGGGAGCAGAGCTATCTATATTTGTTAGCCTAACTTCTAGATACAATAATAAAATTCCCCAGGAAATGGTCACATAGAGGCCCATATCAAGTTGAGAGTTATACCCTGCAAGTCGTCCTCGGACCTCAACCCATTGGAAAACTGATCAATACATCACATCCTGGTAAATCATGTCCTTAAGTCATTATTTAAGCTTTCATATTGATTTATACCTGGAGCAGCTAGCTATCTAGGTCTCTAAAAACCAATACTCCTGGTGTGGTATAGTGGAGGTTGATTTGTCTCAAGGTGTGAAGCTACGGGAATGAATCGGCTTGTTGATCTTTGGCAAAGGAAGGCTCGGAAGTGGAGATGCTCTCTTTTGGCAGAAATGGCGATGAACGAATGAGTCTTCAACCAAGATTCATCCAAGAAGTGTGTCGACTTCGAAGGTTCTCTAAGAACACGTTCAAAGAGGGTTTTAGATATGATTACTTCAAGCAATTCCCTTGAAGAAGGATACTCTCACAAAATAGAAGATAAGACAAAATTAGCTTGATGTTATTCAACTTGATTAAACTCTGTCGTGTACAAAGGGCGACAATGAGTGAATATAATATGCATGCCGAGCTATGACAATCAAGTGTTAACCACTTAACAACTAAACTAGCTGTTAGGAACCAACTCGCACATTGACATAACAAAACTAGCTGTTTGTGACTTAATTAGTTCTAATTCCTTCAGTTAGTTGCAACTGGTTAATTTTTGTGAAAACACTATGAAAAATGTAATCTAATGCCTTATGAAATGGCACTAACTACAATATTATAAACAATAAACCAGCTAACACACATACATGAAATAGTAAGTTATGAAACCTAAATTACATATGATAGCCTAGGGTTTACAACAAGTGCTACAAAAATGATTTCTTTGCATGTGCTTGTTTTCTTATCCTCCGTGTATGCCATAGGTTGAATTATTGATAATGTTTTGCACACGAAATTATCTTTAGTGTCTTCACATCTTAAGTATCTTCCTCTTATAAATATGTAACATACCTGCAAGAATATTTTAAAGTCTCTCTATTAGTGATAGTAGAAATATCATTAAAACATGAAGGATGATCAGTTCTATTATTAATTATGCCAATTCCTCATTAGCAAGAGGATCATGAAATACTTTCATATTAGAGGTGGTGTTGGCAGTGCTGGTGGAATGGTATTGTACATACATGTGTATATAGTTTAATTATAGCCTTTGGATCAATGTTCTAATGGATTATATATGCTCTTTCTTCTTTGTAAGATGCATTCTCACCTGAAAATTATATATCTATATACATTGATAAATATTTTGGGGCTTACTTTGCTAGGGCTGAGCCTGAACTTGAAGTTGCTTCACACATCAAGAAGTCAACAATACCACAAAGATAGAAAAAGGAAAAGGATTATTATGAACCAAATAGAAATCAACAAACTAATAATAACTATCAATTTACTATTTGGATAGAAAATTGGACTCTTCTATCGGTATTTGCTACAACTTATCCACACTTGATTATAAGAATTGGCTTTGTTGTTTGCAGTGTCGAGCCATGCTTCCTTTGCAAGGACAATGTAGAAAATAATATGTGGTCAAAGATTAGAGGGTTAGGAATAAATATAGTTTGAATAAGCAAGAAATATATTTTAAGGCAAAATAGAAATTATAACCATTGAGTAGAAGCGTAAGATTCTATCCATGATTAAAGGATTGTAAGGTTTTATCATTTGAAGATTCTACTTAAGATCCGGACCATTACTTTACTTCTGGATCGTGGTATCATAGAATCATAAGATCTGGAATTGTATTTCAACCACCAGTTCTTGTCTGAATGGATTTTCTGATCATCTTGTTTATTTTTCAGGGAGCTTTTGCAGCTCATACATGAACATCTACAGGCATGTGGTTTAGGTGAAACTGCTGCCATGCTCTTGAAGGAGGCCCAGTTGACCCCTTTGCCATCTTTGGTTGCTCCATCCTCTCTTCCTCACCATGCATGTTCTCTAGAAGCTCCTGCGGTACCTGTCCAGTGGCCATCTGGACGAGCAGCCGTAGGATTTTCCACTTACAAGCCAAAAATCATGACAAGGGACGAGGATCCTCAAAAATGTGATTCTGTTGCTTCTTTGAAGAAAAAGCCACTCATATTTGCCTCAAGTGTCTGCAAATCAAGAAAAACATCTTCAGGTGCAATAGAAACTCCTGTTGTATCTGCTACTAAATCAAATACAGATGCTGAAACCCAAGCCAAGACTCCATTAACACTTCCAATAAAAAGGAAGACTATGGATATGAAAGAGAATGGCCCTACATCATCAGTTAAAAGACTGAACGCTGCTGGTGAATGTGGACTTCGTTCACCAAGTTTCCAGACTCCCTGTAGTTCACGCAGGACTGACCTTTTGATTGATTCAGCTAAACTTTGCTCACCACCCGCTAGTTTCAAAGAACATTATGGACGGTCTGCACTGCATACTGGACAGGCTGATACTCTGGATGACCATAAATGTAATGATACTCCTGTTGGCTTGTCTCAGCAGGGACTACTGGGTGATCTGCCCAGTAATGCAGAACGGCTTACATTAGACTCCATTGTTTCTCAGTTTCTGAAGCAGCAGCATCGCCAGTGTCCTGCTCCTATTACCACACTTCCTCCTCTCTCTCTTTTGCAGTCACATGCCTGTCCCGAACCTCGAAGAAATCATGAAGCCCCAATAAATGTTACTGCTAGACTTAGTACCCGTGAGTGCAGAAGGATGTATGGGGGGATTTATGGCAATAGGAGGGATCGTCAATTTGTCTACAGCCGATTTAGGCCATGGCGAACTTGCCGGGATGATGCTGCTGCCCTTTTCACCTGTATTAGCTTTCTTGGGGACTCTTCTCAGATAGCTGTTGGCAGTCGGTCTGGAGAGCTCAAAATTTTTGACACTGCCAGCAATAATGTGTTAGAGAGCTGCATGAGCCATCAGTTTCCCGTGTTATGTGTTCAGTCACACGTATCCAATGGGACCCAGCTAGTTCTCTCATCGAGCCCTTATGATGTGCGGCTATGGGATGCGTCTTTGATCTCAGGGGGCCCCTTAAACCAATTTGAAGGCTGTAGGGCCGCAACATTTTGCAATTCTGGGACAAGATTTGCTGCTTTACCTCGAGACCCATCCCGTCGTGAGATTCGCTTGTATGATGTTCAGACGTTCCAGTTAGATCAGTTGCTATTAGATAGTTCTTTGTCGTCCGGTCGAGGTCTTGTGAACTCTCTCGTGCACTTTAGTCCTTCTGATGAATTACTACTTTGGCATGGTGTCCTTTGGGATCGACGGGTTGGTGGTGCAGTTCATAGGTTTGACCAGTTCACCGAGTATGGAGGTGGTGGCTTTCACCCTGCTGGAAACGAGGTATGCATGAACAAGTCATTCATAACATTCATTGGTTAGGACCTTAGGCTCGGTAAGCATCAGAATCGTTTCAATTGTTAAAGGCTTATTCATCACATTCCTTGAAAACATAGTATCAATATTCATCAGAACGGTCTTCATTGGGCAGGTTATTATCAACTCAGAAGTCTGGGATCTACGGAAGCTCCGGATACTTCGAAGTGTACCTTCTTTGGACCAGACATCAATTACCTTCAATGGTCGTGGCGATGTAATATATGCAACAATGAGACTCAATCCTCTGGAGTTACCCAACCCAAATCGCCTCAAGAAGCACCCTTTATATGGCTCTTTCCTTACACTGGATGCTGTCAACTACTCTGATATTGCAAAAGTCCCTATAAATGACCCAGTCATTCTCGATTTGGCAACGGAACCCTCTGATTCCTTTGTTGGATTGATTTCAAAGGACGATGATGAAGATTTGTTCTCTTGTGCCAGGATTTATGAAATTGGTCGTCGGAGGCTTACTGATGATGATTCTGATCCCGATGATAATGGGGAAACTGAGGAGGATGAGGAGGGTGTTGACGACGATGATGAAGCGACAGAAGCTCTTCTGGGTGCACATCTTGATGGTGACACTGATGATACGAGCAACGACAGCTCAAGCGATGGTGATGATGAGGATGAAGAGGATGAAGGCTTTGTCATGGATGCGGTTGGCTTAGATGGTGGCGGTGGTGTTCTGGAGATTGTAACTGACATTGATGGCGATGATGATAGTGATATGTTAGGTTCCGGCGGCAGTAGTGATGAAGATTTTGCTGATGGTTTTGGTTTTTGACTTTGTAATACATTATTTAAAAGAAATTATTGAGGTCATGAAATTCCCTAATGTAATTATATATAAAGTTGCCATAGGGTTAGATGAAATAGAGAGTAGTACAGGGGGAGATTATCCTTTCAGTTATCCGAAAATTCCATTCCAATCAATTTTGTAATAATTCTTGTTTTTTTGTGGGTAATTTTTTCTTAAACGTGGAGGCAGAACTCGAGGTTCTTGAGTTTTCTCACCCGACCAATTTTCCGTTTACATATGCTAATTGTTGCCAAAAGCTGGGAAGAATCGAGAGAAAAAACCATTTTGCCCTCTTTTGAATAATGCATTTTCCCTTTTTGGTCGTGATACCAGTAATAATCTCTCCTACAGGTGGCACTTGCTTCGGATGGGTTGGGTGTAGATTGAGTTATTTACAGGTTAATTTTTTATGGGTCAGTTGTGGGTTAAGTTTGATTTGGTTATTTCGGATTCAGATTATTGTAGGTCGTCTTATTATTTAAGTCGGGTTGAATTTAAATTGTTGCATATTCGAATTATGTTGGGTTAATTTATTGGGATGAGTTGGGTTGGGTTTGGGTTGGTTTGGGGTGAGATAGTTTGGTTTTGAATCTGGTTAGGTTTGTATTATTCACAATTAGCTTGTTGAGTCAGGTTTAAGGATGTAAATAGGGTGATTTTAATCTAAAATTTAATAGATTTTATCCGTTGGATACTTAAACGCATATGGATAAATAGATAATGATGTTAGAAAAGAATACCCGTTGAGTTCATATACGGATACGGATATGAGATGTCTATATCTGTATTCATATCCATACCTGTATTCATATATGTACCCATTTACTAGATATATAATAACTTTTTTTTATCCTTAATTCAAAAATAAATATAGTATAAAAAGGTTAAAATTATTATTTTATTTAACTCTAAATAGGTTTATCCATCGATTAATGAATTTAGTACTTGGATAATATCCGTTAATGAGTAAATGAATTATCCGTCGGGTAATAGATATCCAACGGATACGGATATTGATGTGTTAGTAGATATCATTTGAGGTATGAGTATAAATTTAGGTACTAATTTTCTTATTAGGTAAGAGTATAGGTGTACATGCTTCATTTATATTCCTATCAGGTTAGGTTTAGGTTAATTTGACGAATCGAGTCTTTTTAGGTTTTGATGGATTGTGTTAAGTTTAGGCCAAGTTAAACCTGAATCAAATCACTTTAGATTTAGATTAAATCGACTATTGATCATCAAAATTGATTTAACTCATTAAACTTGTAGGTAAGAATTAATTTTAAATTTATATAAGTATGTGATTAATAATGTGTTATTAATTACTATTTACTTATTATTATGAATTTTTAATGTTGTGTTTTTACGCGGTAAAATCGGTAAAATTAGAATATCATTAGTGAATAAGTAAGTTCATAATAAAAGTAAGAAAAATAAGTAAAATTGAAATAATAATATATTTTTAAAAGCTTTAAATAAATAATGACATATTTTTTTATTATTATCATAACTGGTTAATATTAAATTTGGTTTTGTCGAGTCAAGTCGAGTTAATTGCGGATTGAGTTGGTGGTGGGTTATGGGTTCAAGTCGGGTCGAGTTATGGTCGGGTTGGGTTACTTATACGTGGGTTAGTGTCGGATTGGATTAGTTTCAAATTTAATTTGAGTCAGATTAGATTAATAAATTTATCAAATTATATTAGATCGAATCGGATCAACTTTTATCGGTCGGATTCATGTTCGATTCTGCCCAGATACGCAGAGTTGGTTCAGCATTGTATTTGTCGACATGAAGGTCTTAAATTTGTAGCTCCTTAGTAAGGGAGAAATGACCGATACGTCGTCCTCATCGGTCTGGAAAACCGTTGCACCACATGTTGTCCACGTCGATTTTTTTGTTAGTTCTGGTTGTATTAATTAAATTTGATTTTCGTTTTGATTTCGATCAAATGTTAGTTCGACTAGTATTGGATTAGATCAATATTTGACTGCTTCATTTTTTTTGGAATTCGGATTCAATTTGACTTGCAGAATTTTGTTAAGTTGAGACTATTGTGTGAAGCTTGTTCGCAATTTACTTTGACAATAGTTGTTTTTTTTTAAAATAAAAAATAGGATAAGGATTTGTTAGATATTATTATTATTATTATTATTATTATTATTATTATTATTATTATTATAAATTTAGGATACATTTATACAGTTGGATCAAATCATTATAAGCAGAGATAGATTCACCTTTTATTTTGCAAGCTTCACAACCGATTCTAAGCTAATTAAGGTCCTTTTCTAAGATCAACAATCTAGCATGTTAAGAAGATTTTGACACAAAGGGTCTTTTTCCTTAGCTTATTTTCCATACTTATAAGAGAAGATAAAAACAAGGTAGATTAAAAAGCCAAATTTTAATAATAATAATTAAAAATATAAAATTAATTATAATAACTTTAATAATGATAGTGATGACAACAATACTAATAAATTGAATTTAATTATGACAATAGTAGTAGTAGTAATAGTATTAGTAGTAATAATAATAATAATAATAACAACTTATTAAGTTTTGTAATTAAGGTTAGATAAGACTAGATCAATTCTTTAATTCTTTAGTTTTTGAAAATCTTCATTTATTCAAGTTTAATATCACTAGATATAAAGTGATCGTATTTTACACATTTTATTACATCCCTTAAAAAATTTAGGACCCCAATTCATAATTTTAAAAATTTTCATCATGAATCGCTTGCATTCTTTTACAGCTTTAATTCTCGTAATTATTTCCAATCCATTTTTGGCCATTGATCTTCTTTGATACCCTTTATTATTTATTGATCTTTAAATTTCTTGTATTTTCCCAAGTCTTTTGATCATTTCCTACAATGACAAAGAAAAGTTTTGATGAAAAATACCATTCCCTTTACCAATGAACCTTAATCATGTTTTTCCTTTTACCAACCTAAAATTTACAGAACTTCGAAGATCATTATATTTTAATGTTATTGAGTATACAATGATTTCAAAATATGATATAGATATTATTATTATTTTTGGATATAATTAACTGTTTTTAGGCATAATTAGTTGTTAAAACTAATTTCTTGTCATCTTATTATTATCTAACTTTATGAGAGTTATTCCTAGCCTTTCCTATATCAAATTTTAGATGAGATCAACCTTTTTGTGCTTGACACAAGCTGGGAAATCCTCCCCTTCTTGATGCGTGTTGGAATAAGTGGTTTCAGAAATGCCCTATTTAATATGATTTTAAGATGATAAATGAATGATGATTTCTAAACTAAGGATATTGATGAATGATCACACAAAGTTCCTCAAACTAACTTTGAAAGCCTTACACAGATAACTATTAAATAATCTCTAATGAAGAAATATATAGTAAACTTTACTAGATATCTCTATATAAGCTCACACAGAAAATGTATAGAGGGTTTCCAAATTGTCATTCACACAGAATTATCAAAATAGAGAATGACTCAAAAATAGAACATATTTTTTATTTATTTATTAAAACTCAAATTCCACCATATGGTGATAATGTGAGTTTACATGACGTATTTATATGCTAATATCTACCTCCTCATGTAACCTCATCGCTGACTAAATCTAAATAAGATAAACATTTTTAATGAATAAATCATTATTCATGATACTATTCACTTGAATATACTCATGAATAGTAACCTACTAAATCCTAAGATAATACTAACTAAATCCTAACAAAATCATAATAATGAAACTAATTATAAGACAAAAGATAAATCATATCTAAATTTTAAATGATTAAGGAAACTAATTAGCTAACTAATATCTTAGCAAAATTATCAAATAACTTAATAACGACTTAATTAATAAATATAAAAAGATAATGACGTCCATAATGTTAATCACGATACACTTTATCCATTAGCATGTACAAATTTAGCTTGACACATATACAATAAAATGCTAATAACTTTGTGTAAGGAACTCATATTTGAAATTCAAAAAATGCATTATACTCCAATTCAATAAGCTTTTCAATGATATCTATATTTCATGGCAAAAAAAATTATCTTTAGAATTTGACTCATATTTCTTTCTATCACGATTCATAAGTCAATCTTCAAAATCTTCAAATGCTTCTGTGTCACTTCCTTTAGACTTAGCTTAGATGTTTTCCTTACCTTACACATTTTAACCTTAGGAATTTGTTCTTTTTTGTTCTCCATGTTTTAGTTTCTCTGAGAGCAAGCTGATTCCTTATCTTGCAACCCCAAAATTGCCCCCTTCATCATCATCTTCCTCATTCTTTCGTGCTTTGTTTGCTTCTAAGTCTTTAAGCTTAACAAATTAGTGTTTATCTTAAGAAAAAACTAAGTTAATTTTTGTAGAAAGTTGAATAAAAACCTTATTTCAAGCTAGATTTGAAATCCTTTTTTCCCCTTCAATATTTGCTAGATGTAAATCGCCTAAACTCTTAGGTAATAGAGAATATGTGTTTATATCTATTCTCTAATTAGTTATGTTAATAGGGGCATATTTGGATTTTAATTTAAGAAAACATGTATTTGGTGTAAGCATGAGTATTTGGTGTTTTCAAGATCTTCTTATTATGCAGAAAAGTATGTTATTGTGTGTATTTAAGTGCATATGTATGCATGATCTTCTATGGTGTTGTTTGTGAAAAATGAATGTTTTGCCTTTATGTGAGCTTCTTGACCAATAGACCTTATCATATGTTGTTATTTTTTATTTAGGTCAATAAACCTTTATTATGATGATAACAAATTCAATTATTAATTTGAATTATCTTGTCAAGTGTGTATGTGTATCATAGCAAAATTGAAGTATTTAACACTTAACTAAGTCAAGGAGTGCTAATGAGATCAAGTTTATAAATCGTATTTCAAAAACAAGCCAAATACCAATGAGGAACAAAAAAATAAGACTCTAGCTTCAAGAACTTCAATTTCATATGTGAAATACACAAATAATGAAGGGATAAGTAAGTGTGCTCAAGGAAACCAAGACTTAAGCTTCAAAGAGTATGTTTCACTATTAGATTTCAGGTACATATGATTTACGTATTGAGCACTTATATTTTTAAATTATTTTATATTTATAATCATATTAAAAAAAAATCTTTGTGAAACATCTGAAAGTGATTTCATGTATAATTTTTTTTCCAAGTATTTGTGCAAAAGGTTACCTTAAATTGATTTTTTTTAAATAGTTTTACATCTGATATGACTTGTAAAATTCATTATAAATCCCATAGAGATTATTTTTGGGTGAGTAATATTTCTTTGTAAATATTAAGATGTATAACTTATAGGAAAAACGTATGACTTACAATTTCAAGCCTCATAGATCAAGTTATGTTTTTTTATTTATAAAGGTATGTAGTGTTGAAAACTAACTCCACCGATTGATTGGTTTCCTAAAACGCATTCCTTGGTTTCTTAAAACCAATCAACTGGTTTGAAAACCAAGTGAATCTTTTGTTGTATAGAAAAATGTATTTTAGCCTCTACTAAAACACATAAATTGGTTAGTTAAAACTAGTCAACTAGTTTGATAACCGATTGACTCGTCTGAGCATGTATGAGATTTTTTTTCCATTGGAATTAAACTGTTGGAGTATTTATTTTACACCCAATGGCTAGTGACAATTTTTCTCATCTTTTAGCACTATAAATAATATTTTTTAGAATTTAATAAAATTAATTAAGCTAACACAGCTCTTCTAAACTGATCATTTTCACATCTTGCATCAAAGCGAATTTTTATTTTACACTTTTAAATCTAAATCAAAGTTCCCTAGTACTTAATTTGTTCTTCATATTTAGCTAGATTGTTCTTGCACTTGTAATTGTTATTTATCTAGCTTGTTTACTTCTTCACATTTGATTATACACTTTCATTTATATATTTTGTGAGGAATCAGTTGTAAACACAACACTACTCTTCAAAAATCATTATCAAGAGGTTTTATGTGTCTAGAATTCCTAGAAAGGTCATTGGATTTTTATATCGATAAACATAGAGAGGTTGACTCAAAAAAGGTGTAAATCATCTCTCGGAGATGTCATTAAAATAAGCCTCAAATATTGATCATCATCAATACATAATAAATGAAGATTTCAAAATCTAAAAGGAAAGACCTTTTGGTAGTAGATGTAGATGTGCATTAGGCCCTTGAACCAGTATAAGTTATTATCCAAAATTTTAATTTCTCATCATCTTTTATTCTACCATATTCATCCCGTAATAGGATTCTTTCTAATTGGTATCAAATTAAGGTAGCTTACAAAGGATCTAATAATCCAAGATCAAATATCAAGAAAGGTACAACAAATATGATAGGGTTGTATGAAGGAGTCTCCACCACCAAGTTGTCATTGTTTAATACCGACAACATATTTATTAGAAAAACAAGATGATTTATTTCTTGGGAGATCAACATTTCAACATGTGGTCAATCATCAAAAATGGACCCATCAAGATCATCAAGATTGTAGATGGTCAAATGATTGAGAAAAGTGAAGATGAGATGGCTGAGATTGAGAAAAGGAAGCTCACCTTAAATGATAGAGATATTGTGATACTTCATTGTAGTATTTGAGAAATAGAATATCATCGGATATAATTGTGGACTAAAAAATATGAGATAAACTTCTAATTACCCATGAAGACACTCCATAAGTAAAAGCTTCAAGAATAGTTCTCTACACAAGAGAGTATGAATTTTTTTCCATGGAGCCAGGGGAGCCTATTGGTGAATTAAGCAATAGATTCAAAACCATTGTGAATCATTTTGGATATCTTGGAAAATTAATATCAAATGAGGAGAAACTGAGAAAGATTCTTTAATTGCTCTCAAAATAATGGAGGCTAAAAGTAACCACAATTGAAGAAGAAAAGGATCTTACCATGATAACACCCAATGAGCTTCTTGGAAAATTGTTGGTGCATGAGTCTAATATTGAATTGACGGAAGAGAAGAATATCATTACAATGATGGCTTTTTCATCTATAGCTAGTGAGCCAATTCAAGAAGATGATGAGTCCAGTGAAGTTGAAGAAGAAGATGGGAGTTAAGTGGTGGAAGATGAGAAAATTGCTCTTCTCTTACATAAATTTAATAAATTCCTCAAATCCAACAAAGAAGGGATACATAATTCAAAATACATATAAGCTTCTCCTTCAAAGGAAATAAATTCTCTCAAGTGTAAACATTACTCAAAGAAAAGGAACTTGATTAGATACCTCTTTGCTTTTTGAGAATATATTTCTCAATCAATTCACCAAAAAAGAAGTAAGAATGGAAGATCATCCGAGTAAAAAGGAAATGAGAACTATGAAGATGAAGAGGTTGTGAACCTTTGCTTCATGGGCATTGGTGATAAATCTTCTAGCTTTTGTTCAAGCTCAAAAGAGGAAGACTATTATGAAATTGATGAAGAAGAACAAGAGGTATTACATTCCTCTCCTCCTTCTTATGATGATTTACTATGTGTTTTGCATGATTCCTTATGTGAAAAGGATAAAATAATTATAAAAAGGGATAACATGAAATAATTAATAGATCACATTAATGAAGAGCATAGTCATATTACAAATAAACATATTGTTCTTGAATATCATATTGATTGACTAAAATTGGAGCTTAATGATAAAGTTGACGAACTTTATTCCTTTAAACAATTTACCTCTCTAAGTCACAATGTGAAGATAAATCAATTTGAATCAAACATAGCTTATCTTCAAGCAAAGTATGATAAATTTGTTAGGATAGCATATACCTTCACTAAAGGTGAGGAAGGATCGAATAAGTTACTTGGGTGTCAAAGATATAACAAGGACCAAGTAAGTATTGGTAATGGAGACAAGAGAGTTATGAAATATAGAAATTTACAAATCTTCTTTGTAAAAGCCTATAAGGCTCATCAATTGTCTCCTTCACCCATTTTTTTTTGCAATAAATGTGGGAAATATGGTCATATTGCTCCATCCTGCAAATATGGTAGATTTACTGAAAAGTATAAGGAGGTATGTTTGCATAAGGGAACCATCCTTCAAAGTCACATCACTAACCCTCAAGGACCCAAGAAAAGTTGGGTACCTAGAACACTTGGTTGATTATTTTGTATTGGGGAAAAGGAGAAGATGAGAAGCATAGTTAATTGCAAATGGAAACAAAAAGCGCATTCCTTACTTCTTAGTGTATTGGAAAGAAATTTGTTGAATAATGTTTGTGTAACACCCCCATTTTTCACTACAAAAAAATTTTATTTAAATTATTATGGAAGCTCAAAATACGCTTAGGAAAAAATAAGGTTTTACAGCTGTATCTGACACAATATAAGCGTCCGCTGCCAACCTCATATAAAATATAAGGCTAAAACCAACCAACCAATTTAAAAGCAATAGAGTGTGTGAATTTAAGTTACATAGTTAAAAGATTATTTACATCAACCAAATCAATGCAAGAATAAAAATAGTTAAAAGTACGGGGCTATATTAAAATGAGATTAGGGTGTGACCCCAAAACTAAACCAAAAATCCACCACATACCCCATAAATCTACAGATGTCCATGTTGTCAAGCCCCAAACCCAAACTGTGTAGGCCCACTACTGGCCATCCCAAAAAACCTGCACATGGCCCATTGCTTGTGGGAATGAGTAGGTGACCGAGTAAATAGACACATCAGTATGTTAGGTGCTGAGTAAAACAAGTTTCTTCCTCAACATAACACAAGTATAAAATTCCAATCTATCATACATAGATATTATAATTAACACGTGTCATGCTAATTCCATATACGTAAAGGTAGGAATACACTAATACATACTATCATGCATGACTCAGAAAATGTAGAATATATCATGATTTATTTCATATTATAATCATGTAAGTATTCACAAATGCACTATACAAGTTAGTCCAAGTAACCACTAAGATTTATTTTCAATTGCTCAATCCTTTATAATTTCTTTATTCATGTTTTAAAATAGGTCAACATCCAACCAACATTTCAATCAATGACCAATTAGTTGTTTAAGCCATTAAATAAGTATACAACCAACTTTTATCCTTTTCTTCATCCAACCATTTTCTATCCTTATCCAATTATTCATATTCACTTATTAATTATCCAAGTATTTATCATCCTTATTTTATTATCGAGCGATGGACTATGCACTACCCTATGGTCTCACATACCATAGATACCTATCCAAATAAAGAACATAAAGCCCAAGCCAAAGCCAATCACCAAAGTTTACATAAGTCCAGGTAAAGACCAATCACCAAAATTGACATAAGTCTAAGCTAAAGCGAAACAATATAAACATAAGTTCATGCTAAAGTCAACCACATAAGTAACAAAACCCTTTAGTATCAATACCTCCAGTACATCATTAGTGTTTAGAGTAGGTAAGGCACCAAAACCTCTAAGGATCCCACTTGAATGCAAAGCCCGATGGCACTAATAAGCACTTGAAGGTAGGACTAACTCCCGGTAGCTAATCGAGGATTGGGTAGCCAAGACCTATACACAACTCAATTTTTTTATCCCATTACTAATCATAGGATAGTCCCAAACATAGCCTCAAAGCATAACCAAAAAAAAAGGAAAAAAATTACACAAACTAGTCGAATTAGTTGATCGGTCTGGACCAACCAATCGATCTGTCTGGGTCAACTAGTCAATCAGTTTGACTCAACCAAACTATGCTCTCCCTCAAACTAGTCGATTGGTTTAGGAAAATTAGTCAACTATTCATATACCAATCAATCGGTTGTATGCAACCAGTCGATGAGTTTCAGCAAAGAGCAAGACCAAGGTCTCTACACGCTTATCAATTGATGGGTTGGGTCAACCAGTTAACTATTGTGGGAACCGGTTGATCGATTTGACCTAACTAGTAGATTGGTTTGACTATAACTACATCAAACCATTATTTTCATGTAGGTTCATACTTATAAATCATCATTAACCACATTGGAACATGATTTAACATTTTATAACACCTTTTCAACCGAATAAACTTGCATCACTTAACATTTAATCATTACATCCCATTTTTCTGAGGTTTTATGATTTTTACTCAAAATGTACAATCTACCTTGCACATTGTTTTTGCAGGCTATATGCATTCAATCCAACATACAAGATGAACTCAAAGAAACTCATATCATACAAGAATACTCATAAACCATTTTAAAAGCAAGAATCACTTACTTTATGCAGGCAAAACTCCCTTAAACCATAAATTTCAATATGTGAAAATCTCAACTTTAAAACCTTCAAAAAACAAATATTAAACTCAGAATTTCATGAAAACTCTTATTAATTTTGAACTTGAAATAGAAGGGAAAGAAGGAACATACCACACTTAAAGTAAAATTGGGAATACTCAACTGAACCAATCAATCATTTTTCTCAAATCTAATTCTTCCTTCTTAACAATTAGAATAAGAGAGGGAAAAAGAAGGGATCAGAAGAGTGTAAGAAATTGACTACAAGGTTTGAAGTGTAGAAAGGAAGAGAGTGAAAATAAAAATTTAAGGATTTTCGATGGCTGATAGAAAGGTGAATAAAAGGGATGATTGAGGTTATTTGTAGCCAACCAAATCAACACAAATCACAGAGGGTTTAGGGACAAATTAAAACCTTAATTTTTTACTATTTAAATTTAATTTAAATGGATGGGTTTCATATAAGATATGCTAACCTATTCTCCAGAGTTCAAATAGTATTTCTAGAGAATATAGGTCAATTAGGCTAGAATTGAAATTCACAAGAGAGGTAATGGAAGGTCAGCATGGAAGGAATATTTCACCTGCTAAAAATTGTGCCTAAGAATGAGGTATTGATATCAAAGTTGTGTAGAGGAGATAAGTGGAAGAAGATAAGACAGGGGTTATCTTTCCCCCTCAGTTATCCCAATCGACCTCCCGATTGATCTGAGGTAATATTTTGGGCTAAATATATCATAAAACAGGTGAATAATCTCTAAGGGACTATTTAGCATGGGTTGGCAAAGTTCCATTTTAGTATAAGAAATTTTCCAAAAAAATTGAGTTAAAAAATATACCTAACTCAACAAACCAATTGATTGGTTTAAGCCTACTAGTTGACTGTTCTACAAATCAATCAACCGGTTCTCCCAACCAGTCAATTGATTTAGTCGAGAAAACCCATTTTGCTGAAACGATAAAATAGTCGATTGGTTCATAAAAATAGTTGATCAGTTTGCTTGAAAAACTTAATAAACTTCATTTTCCAACCTTATTTCAAATCAAAGTTTATCTCAAACCAAATCATGATACTAAATCAAAATCAATTGCCCAAAATTTTCATAGTTCCCATTCATCCATTTTACAAAAATATGGTGTATTATAGTTTGATTCTCACCCATCCTTATCTTAGATTCTTTTTAGGTGATTGAATCTGGCTTTAGTAAAACCATGTGCAACTTGGTTATTTATTTCCATATCTTATCTTTTTCTTGATTATTTTTATGGCTCATTGAATAGTTTGTGCCATATTACTATAAATATTACAATTGTGAAACCTTATGAGCTTAAGTGTTATTATATCTAAATTACTTGCATAAATCATGATACTTATCAATTTACTTTTCATTCCCATATGATTTTAGATAATGGTGTCTTAGTAACTCTCATTATGATTTTGAGCTTGTGACTTGTATTTGGTGTGTATAATAGCTTGGATTGGTGTGTGAAGTGTTTTGGAGGAATTTGGAGTAGAATTGTCAGCTATTGTTGAAAGATGTGAATATTTAACCTTGATACGACTGGATTTTGGAAAAGTGTTGAACATAAAAGTTGTATATCTTTCTGTTATGTTTCCAACACATCAAGAATTAGATTAATTGGAGGTCAAACGAAGAATTTTTGGTCAAAAAACTAAAGACTCTCAAAAGCTAGAAAGAAACACCTATAGGGGGCTGTTTAGTATAAATACCATGCTATTAGTAGCCTAACTACCATAGCACCATCCTCTTCTCTCCTCTTGAGCTCTCTTGTAATTCCTTGTTGTATTGAGTGATGTAGGTGAGAACTTCTTTGATTTTCTTTGTAATCACAATTACATAACTTCAATAAGATCATTTGTTTTTCCAATCTGTGTTCTTAAGTGTTCTTCTCTTCTCAATTCTTGTGCGTTCTAATTGATTCCAAATTGATCTTGTTTTTCAAAATTGGTATTGATCTCCAACAAATTGGTATTAGAGTACAAGGTTTGTGTTCGGAATGTCTACAAGATTTGATATAGAGAAGTTTGATCGGTCAATGAACTTCGGCTTATGGAAGTTGAAGATGAAGGCAATCCTGATTTAGAATGGATTGGAGAAGGGGTTACTCAGAAATTCAAAAAAGCTAGATTGGATGACAGATGAGAAATTTGAGGAGATAGATCAAAAGGTCCTTTCCACCATATAGTTGTGTTTGTCTAATAAGGTCTTACGTGAGGTGGCTAAAGAAACAATGACATCATCCTTATGGCTCAAGCTGGAGTCTCTATACATGACAAAGTTGGTGACAAATTGTTTTTTTATTGAAGAGCAAGTTACATGAGTTGAAATTGGGTAAGGGAAAATCCTGAAAACCTAATCTTGATGAATTTTACTCTATAATTATGGATCTAAGGAATATAGATGTCAAATTAGAGGATGAAGATCTTACCATTACATTGTTGTGTTCTTTTCCTACTAATTACAAACATTTTTGTGCGACCATACTGTATGGGAAGGATGATGAGTTAGTTCCTGATGATACACTTTCATTTTCATATTTTGTGATGAATCAATTGTAAACACAACAATACTCTTCAAAACTCATTATCAAGAGGTTGTGTGTGTGTGTCTAGTATTCTTAGAAAGGTCATTTGATTTGTTTATCCATAAACCTAGGGAGGTTGACTAGGCAAATGTGCATATCATCTCTTAAGGAGGTCATTAAGATTGGAGGCTCATAAATCTAGAAGTGTGATCATCATCAACATATAATAAATGAATATTTTAAAATCCAAAAGGAAATACCTTTCATCACTACAGAAAAAAAAAATCATACATGACGGTTAAAAAAGTGGTATATGTGGTAGATTATAATAACCTCTTAATTAATCGATGTATATACTATATAATATCTTGTGCTATAAACTATCATATAATTATTTAAGTTTGGCTCAAAAATCATTGTTGTCATATTTTATATGGCAGTTTAATTAAAAATACAGCTGTGTATGTTAAATATACACAAATGTTATAAATCAAACACATTGTGCATACTCTACACAATTCCTAGTTAGTCCATTGAGAGGGAGAATATACATTGAGTGAGGATACATGGTAGGGTTTATGTATAATTGTCGTGTATGCCTTATCATTTTTTTAAAGAATATTACTATTGGTGCCCAGTCACATTTTTTCCTACAAAAAACCTACATATATTTCCATGATGCTTTCACTAGCATCACAAGTATTTGCCTCATCCAAAACAGCAAGAAACCAGAATAAATGTTTATATACATTGTATACAAAGCCTTATACAAAATTATTTTTCTTTAATATTTACACCATATGTACAAAAAATTAAAGCTATAGATGATTCTACTCATAATCATGATAAAAAATTAATAAAATCTAACAATTCTTTCCTAACTTCATTAATCTTGTTATTTTTGATAATTAATAAGGTCATGATATTGATACACCTACAAAATATGGAGAAGACCATGTTAGTATTAATGTATATAAATAAATATAATTAGTATGAACTAAATGAAGTAAATACATACTTCTCGTTACCCTGTCCAATGTTTGCAAATGATTTCCTTTATAAACGACATGAGGTAGTATCCACAATTTACATTATCTTTTTTTTATGGAAAAAATAATAATAATTACATTATCTTATTATTTTCTCATACTAAACACTTAATATTAAATGATATAAGAACTACCGACCTTAATTTTTTTCCAAGACATACGAGGAGGTGGTGCCCTTCCCTTCTTTTGTGATCCAAAATAAGTCTTGAATGACCTAAATAATGTAGTAGCCATATATTAGAAACATTTATATATATATATATATATATATATATATATATATGTGTGTGTGTGTGTGTGTGTGTGTGTGTGTGTGTGTGTGTGTGTGTGTGATTCAAATTAATATCATTATATAGATAAATATGTGCCTTTACACAAGCAATTTTGGATCAAAATAAGGATTTCTATCAATTAAATCCATCCGATATGTGGTCACTAAAGATGACTATAATATCACTAGTACCCAATGCATGTCAAAGGAAAATCAAGCAAATAAGAGGGACTGTGGAACCATCTTTATCGAGTTAACCACATATGGAACACGTTCCATATTATTGTTTTTGTTAGAGATCGTGTCCGAACATAGAAATCTATATAAATCAGTCATTTCCAAGGTATTAGATAATAAATTATCTTTTAAGAACCTATGACAATGAAGGAATAAATTTTTAGTATCAACACCACCATCCCGCTAATAATTAAAATAAGGTCATACATTAAAGGATTAAAATTACCTTATATATGCAATTATATGTTCATACTGTAATATTTTACATTATAACAAATGTAGGATGTTCCTTGTCCCAATCTAGATATTCATATCTTCTGATTTCATGTGCAAATAAGCTGGAAGAAGAATCCTAATAGAATTATCATCTAAATTGAGGTGATAGGTCACGATGCTTGATTTTTGTTTCTATTTCCAAGAATTTTTTGAGCTTCTATATACTCCATATATTTTTCCCCTCTTGCTAATATTTTTTGCGATAATATGACCACCTACAATACTCTAAAACTCTAATATTGTAAATTATGATAAAATAGGGATTTATTTGTGAGATTAAATAATATAATATTTTAATGAAATAATGGGAGTAATTAAGATAAAAAAGCAGGGAAATAATAAAGAATTTAATTAGGGAAGATTAGGGTAATTTGCTAATTAAAATAGAATTTGGGAAGATTTACCCAAAATTTTTAAATTAATATAAAAAGGTATTTAATTATTATTTTTCTAATTTTTATTATTTTTAAATATTTAAAAATACCAAAAATATCCTAAACACCCCAACTACCCTATTTTTCTTTTTTTCCTTTTCCCTTCCTTTTTCCTTTTTCTTCTTTATTTTTCTCCTTTTCTTTCTCTCTTCTTCTTCCCCCTATTAGGCCTCTCCTGTGTGGCCCAACATCCCCCTCCTATCTTCTCTTCTCCACACGGAACAACCTGCGTCTTCTTTATATTTTTTCCTCCCTCAACTGCCTGGTTCTCCCCCTCTCTTTTCCTTTCTTTTTTCCCCCAACCGGCTTGCCCAACTCCTTTTTTCTTCCTCCTCCCTTCCCCCGTCCTCGTGCTGTAGGTCGCATTTGTGGTTTGCTACCATCCTTCCCCTTAACAGGGCACACCGAACCGCTTCTTCTACTCTACGCCGTCCCTTTCCTTCCCATTTCGAGCACAGCCTACCCCTGCCCTTCCTCTCCCACATGCTCCCTTCCCTTCCCTTTCCTGTCCCTTACCCTGCAACCCTAAAATTCGTAGGGCTTGCACCGTTCTACTACCACCATCCGACAACCCCTAGCTACCCTACTCCTTTGTAATATTCCCCCTTTATCTTATTCTCCCTCCCTTAGCCTTTAAATACCCTATATTGACCCCATTTACCCTCCTTTGCTCTACCCAGAAATTCCCACCATTTTTTCCGCCACCACTTCAAACATTGCCCCATCCACCGTTGTGCAACACTGCCGCCTGAAACACCACCCAACCCCTTGCCTGCATCACCCTCCTCCAAACCAAGCCACTCACCTCCCTTAACTCCCCTTACACAAGCCACCCCAATCGTGCAAAGTAGGTAGCTCGAGCTGCCCTTTGCACCTCATCGTTGCTTCTCTCGCCACCATGCACCTCCTCCTTCACCATAATCGCCACCTCCCCTACCACCCAATCAACCCAGAAGAATCTCCCTTACCTTCCCTTACCCTTCCTTTCCCCTTTCTCCCTCTCCTTTCTCATCCCTCCTTCTCCACCACCCTCACCACAACCACCACCACTCGCGCCGCCACCCTTTTGTGCCACCACTACCTCTACAACCCTCTTAGTTTAGAAAGTCTACCTCCCCACAACCACAACCTCTCTCTCTCTTTCAGCCCTAAAAGACCCACTTTCCCCAAACCACCACTTCCACCACTGCTGTTGCTACTGCTGCCACCTTCACTTAGGTTGTGCCCTAACTCTTCCTAACCCTTAAGTATAAATTATTTGGTATAACTATTATTATTCTAACTTTACTATTATTACTAGTACTATTATTATTATTATTATTATTATTATTGTTGTTGTTGTTGTTACTAATATTCTACCATGACTATTGTGACTACCTAACCCTATTTTGTCTAATAATAGTATGGTTAACCATTTTAAGGATAATACCCTTATTTTACTACAAAAGCTATTATTATTACTATTATCACTAATACTAGTTCATACTAGAGGTAAAGTAGGAGATAATGAAATTAATAAGAGGGAAGTTAACCCTAGTGTTTCCCCTCTTATAGGTGATCCAAGTCTGACCCCTAAGGAGGTGTAAGAGCTTGCCCCAAGCCTGATGTCATTTTAGGTAAGGATATGGTTAAGGCCTAAATATGTATAATATGTGTCATGTGTGTTGGTTACATGTGTGTACCTTAGGTGTTATGGATTATTCTCTTGTAGTTCAGCTTGCTAAGCATGGAGCTAAGGTAAGTTCTATGTGTTTTATAGCATGTGTAATATGGTATTATTATTTGTACTTGTAATGTGCTTATGTGATATTACCCTTCGTGACATGCATGATAGGTGGCTTTAAGTAGTGGTATGCGGCTATGAAAGGAAAAGAGGAGTAAGGGAAGTGAGTTAATCAGATGGTAGTAAGAATGGCCTAAAATCTTATGACTTATGGGTGGAAAAAGGAAGGAATAATGTTAATAAATTAAGAGGGTGGATTAAAATATGCATGGGGAGTGTAAGGCTGCATGGGATGGTTATCCATTGCATGGGGATGAAATTTACTTGGAAAAAGTTGACTTGAGGGTTAAGTAAGGTAAGGGAAGAGTTTTTAGGGTAATTAGAGTCCATAGGTGAAAAATAGTGTGTGGGTTGGTATATGGTTACAAGGGATAATAAACCAGGGTTTGAGAGGAAACCCTAAGTGAGAGAAGTGTGCAAGGTAGGGAAAACTAATGGTAATGGTTAGAGTGGTGGATAAGAATAAAAAGGGTGTCACATGGAGGGGAAGTGAGCCAAGTGAAAAATGGTGTTTGGTGTGTTAAGGGGATGATATAAAAGAAAGGAGAAGTACTAAGGTTTAGGGAGAAAACTAGTGTTTTTGTGGTCATGTGTGGAAGATGGGTAGTAAGGTTGTGATGTTGGGTATGGTTTGAAGGGGAGTGGTTTTGGTAGCAATTAAATGTATGGGTTGTGTAGGATGAAGGGAAGTGAAGCCACATAGGCCAAATTAGAGTTTCGGATGGAAAACCTAAAAGGCAAAGAGGAGTCAAAACATAGTTATGGGGAGTGATCCTTGAACCATGTACAGAAGAGTTTGGGTTTCTCATGGTGAGTGGAAAAATATGGGGAGGAATTCTCAGAGTCATAGGTTATGTAAAGGTCCAAAGATATAGGACAGGACTTTCGAGAGAACTAAGAATAAAATGTTTATCATGGGGAATCTAGTGGGTCATGCATGTCTAGTTTGGGTTGTGTGTGGAACAATATAAGAATAAAACACTAAATACTTAAAGTGAAAGATTATCAAGATGAGCTCAGTGACAATATTTTTTGGTCCACTGGCTATAACAGTGGTCAGGTGCGTGTTGCCCTATGGAGTGATATATGGTTCACTGGCTATAATAGTGGTCAAGAGCGTTTTGTCCTATGGAGTGTTTTAGGTCCACCGGCTATAATAATGGGAGATTCCGAGCTCGATAAAACAAATCCTGCATGGTAATAAATCTTGGGAAGATACTAATTACTTATAGTGGAACACCACTTGAGTCAGACGAGAGAGGATGATTTTTTCATCCACTAGCTATAACAGTGGTTAGGTGCTTTCTGCCTTGTGGAGTGATATCTGTTCCAACAGCTATAATAGTGGTCAGGTGCGTTTTGCTGTGTAGAGTATTTCTGGTCCACTGGCTATAATAGTGGAGTCCTCGTACTCATGTAGAATTAACATGGGATATGTGTAAGACATAAATCATTGTATATGTCTGGATTGATGATCTGAACCTGATCTATGTATTGGACACCTTACTTATCTATTTTTCTTGTATGACCTTATCCATATGGTTACCTTGCTCAGTATATAGCATACTGATCACTCGTTTCATGGGTGCTGCTCATTTCCATGAGCAGAGGTCCCTTCTAAGTTGGTGTAGATAGGAGATGCTGTGTTCGATGCCTATGACACACTCAATGCATTGGGTGGGGCAGTGTGATGACCCATTGGACCTTTCATGGACCGAGAGAGTGTCCACCGGACTCTCATTTTTCCAGTTTTGTTTTATATCACTATTGTATCATTCTTTCGCCTCGGGCTTGACACTATATCCGTTTTAAATTTTGTATTGACGTTTTGATTTATGAACTATGATTTTCTCTTTATTTATGAATCTTTTAGATTTCTACATTTTTATGTCTTAACTAGTTTAATGTCTTGTGAAATTATTTTATAGCCTTGTAGTTGGTGTGAGATTGGCCAGGGCTAGGCTTGTGCCACTCACGGCGGTAACGCCCCTATGCTTGTGTATGTTTTTAGTTAAATGAAAATTTTTAACTATGATTTTTTGGGAGTGTTACACCACCATAAGTAAGAAAAATAGAAAATATAATTATTAGATCATATATTATCACTTAAGCAATAAGAATGTAATCTAAAATTGAGAAATTTTGAGTTACCTCATCTTTGATAATTACAAGGTTACTCGACCAACCTACAAATTGCTCGGCTAGTAAGCACAAAACAAGCATATCCTCTTGTTGGTTATTATATGCCACATCAAGTGGTATTGGCTCCATTAAATATGCCTCAAAGATATTTTTAATTGAGACCCAAACTTTATCAACTCCCAATGACAAAGTATGAAGGGTTGAGTTAGACTCAATAAATGCAGTAGAATTTGCTACAATAGGCCCATCCTATATGACTTACAAGTCACAAGGTTATAGACCCTATAATTAATAGTCAAAAGATTCAAGTTATGGCAAAAAATTAATTATATTTAAGTACATAGAGTGTAATGTAGCATATTACCTCATTAATTTCTGAAAAGTGTTCTAGGGACACTAGATGTAGAGGGTTAAATTGGAGATTGTGAGTATGAGGACATAATATCCAACCTTCTAAGGATTGCATCTTGTGATTCCATTAATGCAACAATTTCTTTCTCCATCTGTTCATATCTGTCCTTTTAAGGGAAAGAATTAGGTCAATGTCTAAATTCCTTATATAGGATAAACTTGTAATTATATGTCCCAAAGCATGTGTGAAAAGGTCATTTGGACCCTTCTTTATTAAAAACATTGGTCGGATATTCCTTTCTCAAACCCAACTTTTTAAAGTAAGAAAAAATAGTTAGGGATAAGTAACCATATTTAACCAAGTAAAGATAAATGTTGTGTGCCTTACAAATTTATCAACCATTTGTTGAATTTGTTCGTTAGTTGGCTTTTTGTCGTTTACCCTAGCATATATCCAAACATCAGCTCATTCTGAGGGTAAATATGGCATATGGGTTAGCTCAGCTTCCTCCATCCGTTGTTTCTCTTATTTCATCAAGTAAAAATACTTAGTAATAGTATTAGATCATAAAAGAATGGCATCAAGTAAAAATACTTAGTAAGAATATTAGATAATAAAAATAATTATGTTCATACAAAGGTTTCTCTAGATGCCTTATTGCTTCTACGCTCTATATTGTGAGCATAGATGGTTTTCTCTACATTAGCTATATTTTAGCACTTTTACCTGTAAAAAAAAATTACATAGATGATTTTAGTTTGAATTGTAACATAAGTACACTCTAGTTTTATTAGAAAGTTAATAATAATATATTTGTACGTACTTTATATTCCTTTGAAGTCCTCCATAAATAGAACTCTATGAATTGATTGAGGGTGATCAGATCACTATAAATATATAGGGGTGTGGACATGATAGCATGATGCATTGCATACATATGGTTTTCAGCCATCCACAACTTCCAATCCATCAAGGACTTTATAGTTTGACTCATAACAAGTTTTTTATGTTGTTGTCCTACATTAAATCCTTGCTACAATCATAAAAATTAAATAGTTAGTATGTATATAATTGAATTATCATATGGTAATGACAAAAAAGTCATATATATATTAAATAATATAGTGTCATCCCATACCTAATAAGTTCATATTTTGACATATTTTATACCATTATAACCTTAGTTTTTATTATTTTATTTGAGTAATAGAGGTGAATAATTATAATTTTATGCATAAGTGATAATAATTATATAAATTTTATTATTTGAGCTAAAATAATAAGAATTTGTATAAATTTAGAGCATAATATGATTTATTAATTATTTCTAATTTTATTTTATAGGTAAAGTATAAATTTTTTTTGGACCTTTGGACCAATGGCCTAAGGATCAAAGGCCCAAAGGCCCGAAAACAAAAGAAAGGCTGCATGAAAGGAGCAGCCATCAAAACAAAGTAAAAGGAGGTGACTGAAAAAGAAAAGAAAAAAATTAGTAGGGAGTCACATGAAAAATAAAAGGGGGAGAAGCAACTAGAGGTGGCAATCGGGTCGGGCGGGTCGGGTCATAGTGGGTCGGGTCATTATCAGGTAGGTCATTTCGGGTCATTTGACTTTTGAGGGTCGGTTTTGGGTTGAGTCGGGTCATTGCTTTGTTTTGATCGAGTTGGTTTCGAGTCGGGTCATTTTGGTTCCGGGTCATTTCTGGTTAAACAAACTCGGGTTCAGGTCATTTCGGGTTAACTTGACTGGTAGGGTCGAGTTGGTTTCAAGTTATTTTCTAGTTCACGTGACTAGGTGACTTCAGCCCATTTGGATCATTTCGTGTAATATGATGGGTTGGTCCCGTTGGGTCTTAGTTGTTTAGGGTTAATTTAATAGGTTGGGTCGTTTCATGCAATTTGACGGGTTAGATTTGAGTAGTTATGGGTTAACTTGATGGGTCGGGTTGGGTCCAGTTTTGACGGGTTGAGTCAAATTCGGGTCCAGGTAATTATCATTTATTATATTGTAAATATTAGAGACAATCATACAATTACTATTGTAGATAAATGAATTAAGAATATTAGATACACTTTATTTTCACAAGTAAATAGTAAAGATATTTATAAATTTTAATAAAAAAAAATTACATGATTGAATCTAACAAAGATATTTATCATTTATTCTAATTTATTTGATTACTTACAATATTTAATTACTTAAAAAAGATAATTTTATAAAACAAAGATGATCATAATATAACTATACAATGTATAATTATCATTTATTACATTGTAAATATTAGAGACAGTCATAAGATTACTAGTACAGATAAATGAAATAAGAATATTATATGTGCTTTATTTTTACAAGTAAATAATGAAGATATTTATAAGTTTCAACAATATTATATTTGAATACTTAAAATATTTATAAATTTTACAAGTAAAAATATTAGATATTTATCATATATTATATTTATTTCAGTACTTAAAATATTTGATTACTTGAGAAAAGATAAATTTATAAAATGAATTTGATTATAAATATGACTATATAGTGTATAATTATCATTTATTACACTGTAAACATTAGAGACAATAATAAGAATGTGTACGAGAATTTAAGCAATCACAAAAGTAGATGTTTAATTCTTAGGGACTTTAGAATTGGTGATGCTTAGTGGGTTTAGTTTAATTTGTGAGTCACGAAAGTAGTTGGCAAATAAGATTAAATATGTTCTTAGACCTTGAAAGAGGCTAATGAATAGAATATGACCAATTGTTCACAGTTAGCGAATTAATCTATGACATATTCGTTGTTTCATTATTGATTATTAAATCGGAGACCAAAGTTTGATCCTAGGTTTCACTCCTATTGTTTAGCATTTGCAATTAGAGAGCTTTTTGTAATTAACTATTCAGGATTAATATTATATTAAATCTTGGGGTATTATAGTAAGGTTGGCCGATGTACTCACTCTTAGTTAAGTAAATAAAATTGAGCCTACTTTGTTAAGAATGTTGCCGAATGGGCATCTGGAAAACTTGATCGGGTCTTCTCAAATGTTTATGGATCTATGAATGTAAATTCATTGGATTGATTGTCATACTTTACGACGTTGATAGATTACCTTTCTGGGAATCTTTGGGTATATCTCATGAAGATAAAGGATAAAATTTTGATCAACTTTATGGTCTTTCATGCTAAAGTAGGGCATGAGGCTGGGAGGAAGTTGAAGTGTATTTAGGTGGACAATGGAGGTGAATACCTTGGTTCATTTAATGAATAACATAAGGCTTATGGAATATGACATGAACATACCATTCCTAATACGCTTAACACAATGGAGTGGTAGAATTGATGAGTTCATATTTTTATATGTTTTATATCCTTATAATCTTAGTTTTTGGTATTTTATTTAAGTAATATATGTAAATAATTATGATTTTATATATAAGTGATAATAATTGTATAAATTTTATTATTTGAGCTAAAATAAAATAAATAAAATAATTTTAGATTATAAGATTATTTATTTATTATTTTTAATTTTATTTTGCAGGAAAAGAAAAAATAAATAATCTTAGACTTTTGAACCAACGACCCAAGGATCAAAGGCCAAAAGGCCTGAAACAAAGGTGCACAAGATCAGCCAATAAAAGCAATGTAGGGAAACAAAAGAAAAGGAGTTGACGACAGTAGGGGAGAAGTAAAAGAAAAAGAGAGGACGGGTGGAAGTATAGGCTGCACAAAATCATATAAATCGAGCATAAGGAAAACAGCAAAAGGTAAGAAAATTTGGAGGAAGCAAAAGGATAGTGGGGGTACAGAAGAAGCAGCGGAATACTACAAAAAAAAGAGAGAGAAAAGAGTTGTGGCATAGAGAGGAGTCGAAGAAGTAGGCGTAAAAAAAAAAGGAAATGAAGCAGAAAAGGGTAACAGTAGAACGCAATAAGTTCAAGGAGGGTTGATGGCTACAAAGGAAAACGCGAGAAACACGCATAGCAAAGTGGAAAAGAAAAGAGAAAAATAGAAAAAGAAAAAGAAAAAGCCTACACTGAAATCAAGTTCGAGAAAGATGAAAGAGTAAAGAAAAGTTTACCCGAAAAAATTTATTTAAGATGAAATTAACTACTATATTTTTGACCTTTCATTCATAATTAATTTTGGTCATTTTTTTCTCTATTTTTAATTTATATTTTTGATATATATTTCTCTATAATTAATTAAATCATTATGATTGCTGATTATTTATTGCTGGGGAATAGACTAAAATCCTAGATCATGGTTTGAGATATGATTTTATTTTTCTTTCTTTCATAAGAATGTTCTTTAACTCTATTTTTAATCACTATTGTTTATATATATATTTCTATCAAGTATAATTTATATGGTACATGCCTTACTTTGATTTCCTCATAGTGACAATATATAGGATTGTTTACTTTCAAGGTGGCTATATAAATATGCTTGCATTTATATGTATAAATGCAAGCTAGGTTAGATAACAATTCACCTAATAGTTTTGTGATTCTAACCAAAGTAGTAAAACGTTTAAATACGTATGAGTCAAATAAGGGAAATACAGCTAGACATGCTTAGTGTACTAGTTTGGATACTTAAATTTACATGCTTCCAATTATACTTAATACATTAAATCTAGTTAAATATGGAGCCGCTTGTTGCTACTATACTGCTAGTATTTAGTAGAAGTAATATTGGTTCTTTGTCGTATTAATTATTTTTGGGAAATAATATAAGGTGTATAGACTTGCTTTTGGTTTGCAACTAGGTCAATCACTTTCTTATGATTAAATGATGACTTAAAAATTATTATTACTATATTTTGGCCTCATTTAGTGGTGGATTTTAATTTTCCTAGCATATTTATCATATTTTCGGTTATCCATTATTTTTATTTTTGTTATTTTATTTATTTTTTTATTTTCTAATTTTAAAACATTTATTAGTGTTTTTCTTATTTATTTATTTGTGTGATTTAAAGTTTTTATTTTTATTATTTTTTAAGATAGCTAAATGGAGGTGAGCCTTTCAATCTCTGATATAGAACGATACTCTTATTTACTAGTACTATAATTATCAAAAAGAGGGTTTAAATTGCATGTCAATGACTGCCACACCAATTTTTGGTGCCATTGCTGGGGATTGAAAACTTCAGCTTAGTTCTGCTTGTATTTTTAGTGTGTTTTTATTTTTAGTATATTGTGTTTGTCATGTAATCCTTTTATTTAGAGGTTAGAGTGCTTGTGGGCACTCAAGTCTCTTAATTAATAGGATTTTTAGTAGTTATTTTTTTTAGTTTTTTCTTTTTTATTTTTGCTTTTTTTAAGGGTTTTTAGTATGTTTTATTTTGCTTTTAACATTTTCCTTTGAAGTGTTGGTGTCCATAAGTTGCTATGAGAGGATATTCGGGCAATGGACAACTTTACATGAAACTTAATGCTTGAGTAAATGAGGTAAGTTTAAGTACCCTTGATGATAGACTTAACCAACTCACTACTCTTGTTTCATAGGTTGCCACATCTACTAGAGTTATTAATACAAGCAGAGTGTGTCACACACAAGGAAATCCATATGCTTACCATACACAAGCTATGAGAGGAGAAGGATGGGCACAACCCAATACTCAAGCTTTCAATAGTTTCTAAGGACATGACCCCTACACAAGCACATACTATTAAAAAATGAGGCACTGCCCCAACTTTGGAGGGGAGATGAAGGATCATTATCAAGTGCCATATCAAGACCCTTACAAAATTGAACATGAAGCTTCAAAATATTATCAATATCCTTAATAAGAATCTTCTCCTACTTCAAAACACTCAAGATAAGAAAAAATAGACAAGCTTTTTGAAGCATTGACAAATGGAGAAAACCAAATGATATAAAGTCACATTAAACAAAATAAAAGGATGTCAGTATTAGAGGAGCAAATAAGTTATGTTGTCAACATGATCGATCAATTATAAGCACAAAAAGAGCTCTCAAATTTTTCAGTTCCAAATTCAAGTGGGAGTTATGAGTATGATGATGCCATGTTTGAATGTGAGGATGAGATAGTTAAGGAGGTCCCCATGGAGCACATTGAAAAGCATGATTAGGCGGAAGGAGAGCTTGTAAAAGTAAAAGAATAACCTCATCAAAATAAGGACCAATTGAATAAAGAGAAGCATACAGATGGAAAGATTATCACTTTCATCTACCATAGACCATTTTGGACATTTGTTCCCCACTTTTGCTTGGAGATGACCATGAAACACGAGGTAAGCGCTTGAACCACTTTGATTTTATTTATGCTAACCTTACTCCTTGTTTTCCCTTTTTAGTAGGTTATATGGGTCCAAGATTGAATAGAATAATCAAATCATCTTAGATACATCTAATAAGAAGTGTAATGCTTCAAAGGAGAGGTTATGTTTGAAAGATGTGTCAAAATATTTTGATATGGGAAAATATGTTCCTCCTTTGGAAGAGATACCACCATACATTGAAATCAGGCAAAACATTCTCTCTTTACACACAAGCTTAAATCTCGTGATAGGTAAGTTGTGTTATTGCTGGGTTAAATCTCTTATTAAAAATATTATTTTTTTACTTTTCTACCTTGCAGCATATAGTTGATCTATACGAGGAAGGATTTGGTGAAGCAGATCCCAAGTAAACATCCCCACCTTGAACAAGTAAAACCGAGATCATGTCAGGCTAAAGATATAAAAACAAACACCATTTGGGAGGCAACCAAATGTGATAGGGGAGTTTTCTACCCTTTAGTTGTTTTTAATTATTTAATTTTTTTCTATCCATACTTAAAATTACATGTTCCTTTAGTTCTTTACACATTGAGGACAATGTGTGATTTAAGTGTGGGGGTGTGAGTGTTTTATGTGTTAGCATGAAAAAATAAATCTTAAAAAAATAATTAAAAAAATTACATTTTCTTTTTAGATTTTTTAGAGACTTAGGATCCCTTAATTAGTTAATGAGGAGCATATCTTTGAAATCTAACAAAAATAGGATCATAAAATTAATATGAAGCAAGTGGAGTTTTTTATATTTATTTTGATATAGGGAAAACATATCTATATGTTTATATTTGAATGGAGAAAGAACATGTATGATTTTCTAACCGCGGGCATGGCATGTTGAGATTTATCACATTCCTTGGTGAGCGTTTGAACCATATATACCTTCTTCTTTTTTCTGATGGAAATCACATGAACTTATCTACTTGTCTTCGCTTCAAATTTTCTTTGTAGACCTTATACATGTCTAATTGGTTTGATTAAATTACTTTTCATAGTTTTGTAATGGACTCTAAAGTTCACTAGAACTTACTCTTGTACTATTAGAAGCTTATAGTTAAAACATGCTTTGATAGAGAAAATGATAAAGGCAGTTTAGGAATCTTCCATCACATGACCAAATAGCTTAATCCTAAATTGTGTATACATGATATAAACCCCATAGAATCCTTTTGATCCTATACATTGAACATATTATTTTCTTCATTACCCACATTAAATAACCTTCAAGCCTTATCCTTACCCTTGTATAAGGCTAGTGGAAGGGAATCAAATCATTATGGATATAGAGTGGTTGTGTATATGAGTGTATATGAAATAAATATATGTATTTATGCTAAGGAAGGAATTGGTGATGGAGATGGAATTTATATTTTCATTGTATTTTCATCATTCTTCTAAAAAAATTGAAAAAAAATGAATGAAAAAAATAAAAATAATACTGAAAAAAGAAGAAGAAAATGATATAATATAAGAAAGAGAGGGAGGTATGGAGATAATTTTGAGAAAGTTCTATTTATGATCTATTTTTATCTCATTGTTCTAGTTTTTTGTTAAGGTAGAGATGTGTATTATTGATGTGGAGTTAATGCTTATATTTCATCTAATTATTAAAGTTCCACTAGTTCTCAACCTTTTTAGCACCACAATCCTATACCCTTCTGTACTCTAAACCCGTTACAACCAATAAATAAATCTTATTTGATTCTTGAGATGTGCAACCTTTGATTTGATGGAGATTAGTCACAAGAGTTAAGATATGGTTTGATCCATTTAGTAGGTATTTGATATCTCTCATGAGGTTTTATCCATAACAATATGAGCCTTCATTATTTATATATGTGAGTCATTTGTTATCTTTATCATCTTATCTCGTATACCTAAGTGTTTCTATACATTTATAGCCATGAATCTAAGAGAGAGAAAAAATAGAGGGTATCCATAGTGAGGATAGGTCTTGATGTGACTAAGGTATGGTAGATCTTCATCCATATTATTGATTTGTCTATATCTGTCATGTTTATGTATGAACCATATGTTGGAATTGACTGAATCCTAGATGATTGATAATCTTAACATATAAAAGTAAAAGATTCTAAGACAATAGTGGTTAACGGTGTTAGGTGTGCTTTTATTATTTATCTTTCCTTATTATGTGTGATTTTATGGTTATATCATCTGCAAAATCCCCACGAGACCTTACCCATCCTCTATGGGTGACCTAAGGTTTTAAAGGGCTTGTTACACATGCTAGGTGCAATCATGAGACCTACGAAAGTGGCTAGCTAGTTTAATTTTATTTGGTTAGATTCATAACTTACTTGAGGACAAGAAAGAAGCTAAGTATGGAGGTGTTGATGAGTTAATACTTTATACCCTTATAATATTAGTTTTTGTTATTTTATTTAAGTAATATATGTAAATAATTATGATTTTATGCTTAACTGATAATAATTGTATAAATTTTATTATTTGAGCTAAAATGATAGAAATTACATAAATTTAATTATAATATTATTTATTTATTATTTCTAATTTTATTTTGTAGAAGAAGAAAAAAAGGGAAAAAATAATATTAGGCCTTTGGACCAATGGCCTAATGTAATGCCCCATATTTTTGAAATCTAATTTTATTAAGCTTAATGATTTTATTAGCAAAATTTGATATAAACATATAATTATTTTAATTTCAATTTGTTTTATGGATTTATCGACGATTTTGAATTCATATTTGAATTTAATTAATCGTTGTCGTTGTCATTGCAGACCATTCTAGATAGATTCGTTCACGACCATGATTTTATTATATTCATATGATTTCGATTTTCGGTTAAAAATATGTAATCCCGTTCTTTTCTGTATTTTGACTTTTAATATTTTAGATTCGTTTTCGATTATAACTTTCTCATATGATTACGACTTTATTTTGGAGTTATATTTTGTTAACAAAATATATTATTTAAATTATAGAATTTCTGTTTAAATAGTTAACTTTTGATGTCGAGCTTTCGATAGGTCTCCTTCTTTCTCACATTGCTTAGCTAGCATCAGATTTAGGTAAGTCATTACTTACCTTTACTTATGATGGAATCTGAATGTGTGTCTGTTCGGAGTGGAAGGTGATAAGTATGCCTATCGATTGTTTAATCGTATCAAGCGTATGATGTGTTCTGTGTGGTAATTTTATGTATGTATGAATTCATAGCCTTAATGCCAGTGCATGTTAGTATAACATTGAATATGGTATGTATTTGAGTATGTGAAGGGTTGAGTATGGATTTGGAACTATTTGATACCTTATGTTGTATCCTTATGCCAGAGAATTATTCATATGGGCCTGATTTATGGTCTGTTAAAATCCTTGAATAAGATACTAATAATTTAAAGTGAAAGATCACGTGAGTTGGGCCAAGGTGTAGGGTCCATTCCACCGGATGATAGTAGTGGCTTAGGTGTCCTTTCACTGAGAGGTGATTCAAGTCGTTCCACCGGACGATAATAGTGGCTCAGGTGTCCTGTCCTTGAGAGGTGCTTCAAGCCATTCAACCGGTTAAGAATAGTGGCTCAGGAGCGTTTTTCCTTGAGAGGTGTAGGATCCGTTCCACCGGATGATAATAGTGGCTCGAGTGTGTTGTCCCCGAGAGGTGCTTCAAACCGTTCCACCAGTTTAAGAATAGTGGAGTCCCTGAACTCATCATAAATAAATAAAATCGGATGTAATGATGATTATTATTGGATTGTTGGATCGACGTCACTTAGCATGCGATCGTGATTTCTTGTACGCTTGTATCTTATGTGCCGTCATGTCTAGTAATGTACTTCTAAGTATGAATCTATGACCCTATGTTTTATTATATGTAATAAATGTATAATTGAGCATGAGAATTGTAAGCTATAGTCTTTCACATCTTATGTGTTTCATTTTTCCTTCCATGAGTTAGGTAGTTTTGATTTACTCAGTACCGGACCCGTACCGATGCTACCTTGGTTGAATGGGTCTTGTGATGATCCACTGATGGTGGGGAGCAGACCTCTTTTGCAGGTTTAAGATCGGATATTCTTTTGGGGCGGAAGGCTTGGCTTGAGAGAGTAGGCAATCTAGAATTTGATCTATCGGGATTTGTCTTGTTTGATTGTATTTATTTTTGGAAGTTTCAAGTGTTGTATTTAACATTTGAAGGGTGTTGTAATTGAATTTTAATTCCTCCTACTCTGATAAGCTTTTAAAATTCGGATTTATTTCATAGGTTCCGCTGATTCATTCAGCGATGATTTTATTTAGTGAATTAATTCACTTACCATCTGCTTGTGGATATATCCTTGTGGGAGTTTATCCTTATGTCATAGATGTTTGAAATTTTGTTTGACATGTTTTAGCCTTGCATCTAGCATGAGATAGATGGTGAACATTTATCTTGTGTTAGATGTGGCGGTAACATTCTCCAAATTCTATTCTAGCTTTCGCTTTTTTCTTTCAAAAAAAAATTTCGGGATTGAATTTTGGGGGTGTTACAAGTTGGTATCAGAGCTATTGGTTGTTGAGAATCGAGTTTCGGTTAGAGATTCGGTTATCACGATCCTAAATGTTTTAATCAGAAATGTATTTACCCTCTTTCAAGTGAATTTTAAATCCGGATTAGCTTGTGAGGATAGTATAATTGGGCAGTATAAGTGGCCTTGTGATTTGCCATTGTAATTATGTCTTCGAATATGGTCACTTGTTTTTTTACATGCTTGACTTGTGTTAACTTTGAATTTTATGTGTTGTAATTATTATCGTTTTGTAATTAGTTTGCTCTTAAGGGGGTAGTAACCCCACTAGGTTAAGCCTAGTCTTGCAGATTCAGTGGATTGATAACCTTAATGTGTACCTTTCTGGATATAGTATGATGTGATATAAATTATAATCTATTTTGGTTGAGTAGTTTCACTTTTTGGAGTTGTAAGAAACTTAGGTTTGTAACCCTGACGGTGATGTTTAAATAGATGTATCATTTTCAATTGGGAGAAACCTAGAATTGTGACAATGATAATGATAATGTTGAAGTTTAGATAGAGGTGTTCGTTTTTATAAATAGAATGTAGGGTGCCGAATTTACCCTAGTGATTTTAATGATGCTGTATAACTTTCATTATGTGTTTATATTTAGTTTCCGTCGATTAGCATTCAATCTCAAGTTGCTTCCGTTTTGTATTTTGTGTTAGTAATTTCAACATTAATATATGAAAATCCTTCCTAATAAAATATGCGTATTTTCTTGTCTACTTGCTGGTGAATGATAATGTATTAAGTTTTGTTCGGTATGAGGATAACTATTAATGAATAGTCAAAATAATAATAAATAAATAGATAGAAAAATAAAAATTGTGGGCTTTAAACGCTATAGTTGCTATAGAAGTAGCATTTTCAAATTTGAGTATCTAGACTATCATGGTTATAGTATAGATTAGGGAGCTTGTTAGTGGAGTGTTTTGGGTTGAGAAATTTCCTTTTACCTAGGTGTATGTGGTTGGTGTGTATGAAGATCTTTTATGAGTCATTGATCTAAGTGCTAGCCTTGTGTTTCATGTGTGATGCTCTAGAGATAACTTATCGTATAAGCTTTTGTGTCATATTATGTATTAGTTGTATTGTTAGAGTTGTGTAATCTTCAAAATTTTCATGCCTTTATTCTATTTGAACTTTACGTTATACTTTTTTTCTGTTATTCTTTTGTAAGACTTTATTTTAAGGAATAGTATTTTTGTAAATTGTTTTGACTTTAAGTCTGTAATTCTTCTTTATTCAAATCCCATTATATTTGATTTGCTAAACATTGATTTTCCTCCTCTTATGTTACTTCATAAGCCTTGTTTTAATTCAACTTTGCTTGGTTTAAATTCATGAAACATCATTTTATTTCTCTTCGGATTTACTTTTAACCTACTTATTGTGGTCAATGATTTATTCAATTGTTTTGTCAAGTTTCTGCTGCATAGGTTTTGCTGAACTTCGGGGACGAAGTTCCTTTTTAAGGGGGTAGTGATGTAATACTCTGTATTTTTGAAATCTAATTTTATTAACCTTAATGATTTTATTAGCGTAATTTGATGTAAACATTTAATTATTTTAATTTCGATTTGTTTTATGGATTTATCGACGATTTCGACTTCATATTTGAATTTAATTAATCATTGTCGTTGTGAACCATTCTAGGTAAACTCATTTACGACAATGATTTTATTATATTCATATGATTTCGATTTTTGGTTAAAAATATGTAATCCCATTCTTTCCCGTATTTTGACTTTTAATATTTTAGATTCGTTTTCGATTATAACTTTGTCGTATGATTGTGGCTTTATTTTGGAGTTATATTTCGTTAACGAAATATATTATTTGAATTATAGAATTTCTGTTTAAATAGTTAACTTTATTTTAATGATTTTATCCGTAGAAAATATTTCCAACTTTAAATTTATTCGTTTCTGGAAATCGTTAATATTTTTGGAAAGTTTTGAATTAAAAAGATTTTCGGAGCTTATTTATGAATTTCTTTCCGAAATTAATTTTCTTCCGTTTTACGCTTTTTAGTTTGTGGAAAACCGATTTTGGAAATTATTTAAATTAGTCTCGGTTTATTAGAATTTAACTTAAATATTTTATTATACGTTTTTAAATATTATTCTAGGGTCTTATAATTTATTTTCGTAAATAATATAGATATTTGCGTTCGTTGGTTAATTATTCCGAAAATATTTCCGAAATTCTTTATATATCTTTTTTGTATCGATCTCAAACTTTCGGATTTTTACAAAATAATTCTCGTTGAATAAATTTTAGATAAAATCTTCCAATAATAATTTTAAGTATTTAGTATGTTATTTTATACTTGTATTTGAAAAAAAAAAGACCAACCCCGGCCGACCGACCCCCCTCTTCTTTTCCTTTTCTCTCTTCTCTCCCTTCTCTTCTCTTTCCCTTTCCCAGCTCCCCTGTGCTTGCTCCCTATTCGCAGCCCTAGCCTCCCTCACCTCCTCCTTCTCCTAGCTCCACCAGCCACCTCACCAGCCACCACGGGCGACGCGACCTCCAACTAGCTGCCACTAGTGACGCCGAAGCAGCGCAGCAGTAGCCACATGTAGTGTCGGGAGCGCAGCTCACGCCGCCGTTTGGCCACGGCGAGCGTCGCTGACTACCGGCGAGCAACCCCCGGCCTCCGATGAATCTTCTCTGGCCTTCCCTTGCTCCGATTTGTTGATTTTCGTTTGGTATAAATTTCTGAAAAACCCTAACATTGATTTGATTAATTGAGTATGAATTATCTTATGATAAGCTAAATTGATTGTTTGATTATGTTAATATGTGTTGTAAGATTGATTTGGATAGGTTAATTGTATGGTTTATGTTGGAGATTTGGAAAATTGGATTTTTGGCCGGGTTATGCCCGAATTTTTCGGATCCACCCGATTTGGAGATTTTGGATAAATTAATTATACAATACGTTTTAAAATGTATCTAATTTCATGTCGGAACCGTCAATTTGATAAATTTATGCGGAATCAATCGAAATTTGATTCCAAGGTCAAAATTCGTGTGTAATGAAATTGGGTCGCATAATTGAGTCGTTCCGCTTAATTGATTTTATAATATCGTTTGAAATGTATTTAGTTTCATATCGGGAGTGTTAATTTGGGAAAATTGTGCATAATTAATTGGAATTGAATTTTTAGGTCAAAACTGTTGCGGGACTAAATTGGATTGTGTAATCGGGTCATTTTATTCAATCAACTATATAATTTATATTAGAATATATTTAAATATATTTTTGAACCATCAATTTATATATCTTAGTAAGAATTGATCGGATTTGTATTCCGGACTCAAAAACCCTAATTGTGCTAAATTGGGTATTTCTTTTATTGGTTTTGGGCAATTGATTATATGATATGTTATAAAATATATCTAATTGCATTTCTAAACATTCAATTTAAATAAATTAATAAAATTTAACCGAATTGTATTTTCGGGCCTAAAACCTTAGATTTCAAGTGAAATTATGAAATTGATCATTTGTGTAATTGTTTTTCTAAAATTAAATTTATAGAAATAGTTGACATGATCCTAATTGCATTCTAATACATTTAATTGGAATTAATTGATTTGAATAACTTGAGTTTGTGTCGTGGGCTTTAAAACCCTAATTTTGAAAACGGATCTTCTTGAATTAGCTAATCGGAAGATTATTTTGTTGAAATTGATTATCTAGATTTATTTAAAATTTGTTTAATCTTAATATTAAGCTATTAATTTGAGATAATAAAAGTTAATTAGTCAGTTCATAGTTTAGGCATTAAAAACCCTAATTTGTCGGATATGGTTTTATAAAATTAATTGTGTTGTGTGTCTTTTATCTAATCAATTTCTATCTTTGGATTTTTAAATCATTTGAATTATGTTTTAATTTAATTGGTTTGGATTTGGTTCTATGAAAATAATTGGTTTACCTATTTAATTGTAAAACCGAATGAATAAGTCATTTTCGATAAATTAACTTATAATCGATTCTTCTTTCTCGGGCTTTCAAAATTAATTTGAAATGTCCCAAGTGATATGTGTGTTAATATAATTTGATTTATATTTAATCTTAAATCTTAATAGAGCTATACTCTTGAGTCCTAAGTTTTGGACACGTTTTCTAAGTAAGATCTTTTGTGTCTGTTTGTGTTTATTTAATTAGAATATGTGAATTATTAATTGATAAGATAATTTCTAACCTAGTTCGAATTTCTATCAGCGATCTAGGAAAACTTTCTCATGGATTGTCTAGCTTTCGATAGCTCTCCCTCTTTCTCAAGTTGCTTAGCTAGCTTCGGATTTAGGTAAGTCATTACTTACCTTTACTTATGATGGAATCTGGATATATGTCTGTTTGGAGTGGAAGGTGATAAGTATGCCTATCGATTGTTTAATCGTGTCAAGCGTATGCTGTGTTCTATGTGATAATTTTATGTATGTATGAATTCATAGCCTTAATGCTAATGCATGTTAGTATGACGTTGAATATGGTATGTATTTGAGTATGTGAAGGGTTAAGTATGGATTAGGAACTATTTGATACCTTATGTTGTATCCTTATGTTAGAGAATTATTCATGTGGGCTTGATTTATGGTCGGTTAAAATCCTTGAATAAGATACTAATAATTTAAAGTGAAAGATCACGTGAGTTGGGCCGAGGTGTAGGCTCCATTCCATTGGACGATAATAGTGGCTCAGGTGTCCTGTCCCTAAGAGGGGATTCAAGCCGTTCCACCGGTTCAGAATAGTGGCTCAGGAGCGTTTTGCCTTGAGAGGTGTAGAATCTGTTCCACCGGATGATAATAGTGGCTCAAGTGTCTTGTCCCTGAGAGGTGCTTCAGTCCGTTCCACCAGATTAAGAATAGTGGGGCCTTATACTCAACGTGAATAAGAATATGATATAAGATAAGTTATGAATAAGACACTAATAATTTAAAGTGGAATATTACGTGAGTTAGGACCAGGTGTAGGGTCCGTTCCACCGGACGATAATATTGGCTTAGGTGTCCTTTCCCTGATAGGTGCTTCAAGCCGTTCCACCGGTTAAGAATAGTGGCTCAGGAGCGTTTTGCTCTGAGAGGTGTAGGATCCGTTCCACCGGATGATAATAGTAGCTCGGGTGTGTTGTCCCCGAGAGGTGCTTTAGACTGTTCTACCGGTTTAAGAATAGTGGAGTCCCTGAACTCATCATAAATAAATAAAATCGGATGTAATGATGATTATTATTGGATTGTTGGATCGGCGTCACTTAACATGCGATCATGATTTCTTGTACGCTTGTATCTTATGTGCCATCATGTCTAGTAATTTACTTGTAAGTATGAATCTGTGACCCTATATTTTATTGTATGTAATAAATGTATAATTGAGCATGAGAATTGTAAGCTATAGTCTTTCATATCTTATGTGTTTCATGTTTCCTTCCATGAATTGGGTAGTCTTGATTTACTCAGTACCCAACCCGTAGTGATGCTACCTTGGTTGAATGGGTCCTGTGATGATCCACTGATGGTGGGGAGCATACCTCTTGTGCAGGTTTAAGATCGGATACTATTTTGGGGCGGAAGGCTTGGCTTGAGGGAGTAGGCAATCTAGAATTTGATCTATCGGGATTTGTCTTGTTTGATTGTATTTATTTTTGGAAGTTTCAAGTGTTATATTTAAAATTTGAAGGGTATTGTAATTGACTTTTAATTCCTCCTACTTTGATAAACTTTTAAACTTCTAATTTATTTCATAGGTTCCGCTGATTCATTCAGCGATGATTTTATTTAGTGAATTGATTCACTTACCATCTGCCTGTGGATATCTCCTTGTGGGAGTTTATCCTTACGACATAGATGTTTGAAATTTTGTTTGACAGGTTTTAGCCTTGCATCTAGCATGAGATAGATGGTAGACATTTATCTTGTGTTAGATGTGGCAGTAACATTCCCCAAATTCTATTCTAGCTTCCGCTTTATTCTTTCAAAAAAAATTTAGGAGTGAATTTTGGGGGTGTTACACCTAAGGACTAAAGGCCTAGAAACAAAGGCATACAAGATCAGCCAATAAAAGCAACATAGGGGAACAGAAGAAAAGGAATCAAAGGTAGTAGGGGAGAAGTCAAAGAAAAAGAGAGGAAGGGCGGCAATATGGCCTGCATGAAATCAATGAAAGTAAGCACAGGGAAAGCATAAAAAGGCACAAAAATTAAGAGGAAGTAGAAGGACAACGGGGGTAGAGAAGAAGCAGTAGAATGTTGTAGAAAAAAAAAGAAGAGAAAAAAGCTGCGGCTTAGAGAGGAGTCGAATACATCGGCATAAAAAAAATGGAAAGGAAGAAATAAAGGGTGGTAGTAGAATGCAACAACTTTGAGGAGGACTAATGACTGCAAAGGAAAATGCAACAGCATGCATTGCAAAGTGAAAAAAGAAAAAAGAAAAAGAGAAAAAGAAAAAGCATGCATTCAAATCAAGGAAGTCCAATAAAGAAGAAAGATAAAGAAGAGATTACCTAGAAAATTTATTTCATATGAAATTAATTACTTTTTCATCTGAATAAAATTTTTATCTTTCATCCATAATTAATTTTGGTTAATTCTTTCTCTATATTTAATTTATATTATATATATATATATATTTCTATGTAATTAATTGAATCATTATGACTAGTTGATTATTTATTAATGGGAAACAAACTTAAACCCTAGATTATGATTTGAGATATGAATTTATTTTTCTTTATTTCATGAGATTTATTGTTACTCTATTTTAATTACAATCGTTTATATATATATATATATATATATATATATATATATATATATATATTGTCAAGTATAATTTATATGGTGCATGCCTTGTTTGGGTTTCCTGAAAGTGACAGTATGTAGGATTGTTTACTTTCAAGGTGGCCATATAAATATACTAGCATTTATGTGTATAAATTGAAGCTAGTTTAGATAACAATTCACCTAATAATTTTGTGATTCTATCGAAAGTACTAAAATGTTTAGATATGTGTGGGTCAAAGAAGGAAAATACAGCTAGACATACTTAGTGTACTAGTTTGGGTACTTAGATTGATATCCTTCCAATTATACTTAAAATATTAAATCTAGTTAAATATAGGAGCCACTTGTTGCTACTATACTACTAGTATGTAATAGGATAAATATTTGTGCTTTGTTGTATTAATTATTTTAGGGAAGTAATATAAGGTGTATAGACTTGCTTTTGGTTTGCAACTTGGTCAATCTCTTTATCATGATTAAATTATGACTTAAAAATTATTATAATATTTTGACCTAATCTGGCGGTGGATTTCAATTTTTCTAGCATATTTATCATATTTGCAATTATCCATTATTTTTATTTTTATTATTTTATTTATTCTTTTTATTATTTTATAATTTTATAACCCCCTTTAGTTTATTTATTTATTTAATTTTTATGATTTAGAGTTTATTTTTATTATTTTTTAAGCTACTTAAATTGAGGTGAGTATCTCAATCTCCGATATAGAACGATACCCTTATTTACTAGTGCTATAATTGTCTAAAAGAGGGTTTAAATTGCGTACCCGCTATTACCGCACCAGAAATGGATAAACCACACATTAAAGAAGAGGAGAAGATGTCTACACTCATATGCAAAGCTCCCAAAATCATTCTGGGTAGAAGCTCTACAAACAACATGTCATCTTATTAAGCTATCTCTATCAAATCCTTTAAATAGTGATGTGGCCAATGGGGTATAACCTAAAAAATAAGTATGATACAACCACCTAAGGGTGTTTAGTTATTATACTTTTATCCACATATTGAGGGATGAGTGGATAAATTTGGATGGGAAAGCTTTTCAATGCGTGTTTATCAGATGTGGTAAAGAGTAGTTCAATTACGAGTTATATGATCTAATAGCCAAGAAGGCCATTCGAAGTAGGGATATTATATTCTTTGAGGACAAAAACATCAAGGACATTGTTAAGGAGGGGAGTTTGGAATCCTACATTGATGAACTTGTGGAATCCACTCATGATTTCAAAATAGAAGGCTCAATGAGAAATACAAATCTAAAAGGGATAGCCAATGCACAATCCCCCTTAAATGAGGATATGTCAAGGTAATAGGCCAAAGCAATATAGAATAATGATCAAAACCTAGGAAAGCACAACCCTAAGAGTTTGATGGCCTTAAAGCCCCTTAGAAAGTGTGAATATCCACTAGGAGACTAAGATAGACTAGCAAGTACCCTACAACGAATCATGTGTTACTCTTGGTTGGCAGAGGGCCTTTATGATATGATGGGGCCCTCGGTGATGATCACAAAAAATGTAGGTGGTGGTGATGAAGGAAGAGATGATCTCCCTTCAAAAACATCTAAAATCTTATGGAGAGGGGAAGGGAGGATAAAATTATTGAAGAACAAATGGATTTTCAAGATCAAGCATGATTTAGCAAAGACCAAGCTTATGCAAAAGGAAATGTTGGTGGCCAAGGGGTTTAGCTAGAAGAAAGGGGTGGACAATGATAAAATTCTCTATTTAGTGGTAAAGATGACATCCATTCATGCAACTTTAGGAATGGATTCCACTCTAATCTTAGAGGTGGAGTAACGTGACATCAAGATAACTTTCGTATATGGTGACCTCAAAGAGGATGTATACACGGAACCACCAAAGGGGTTTGAAGTCAAGGGAAAAGATGATATGGTGTGCAAGATAATGAAGTGCTTTAATGGATTGAAACATGTATTGAGGTAGTGTTACATGAATTTCAAATCATTCATGACTAAACAAGGGTACAAGCAGACATCAGTGTACTACTATTTGGTCATGCAAAGGTTTGTGCTTGGTAATTTAATCCTTCTACTTTAGTATGTGGATGACATGCTCATATTGGGTCAGGATGGGTAGTGGATTTTAAAGCTAAAGAAAGAGTTGACCAAGAATTTTGAAATGAAAGACTTGATCCATGCTAAAAAAAATTATGGGTGTCCACATCATGTGTAACTAAAGGCAGAGCAAGATATGTTTATCCAAGACGAATAAGGCATCATCTTCTACAGATGAGAAGGGAGAGAAGCAGATGAGCCAGATTCCTTATGCATTAGCCATAGGGACTCTGATGTATGCAATGGTGTGCATGAGACTTTATTTTAGTAGGGCTGAGCCTATTGTGGCGAGCTATACTAACTCAGATATCATAGGAGATGTAAATTCAAGGCGATCAAAATTAAGATTCTTGTTCACATTTTGTGGGGGATTCATCTCATGGCAATGTTGACTACAAAATTGTGTGACTCTGTCTAAGACAAAGGCAAAGTACATAGCAATCATCGAGGGACATAAGGAGATGTTATGGATGAAAAGGTTGCTTGGGGATATTGACATAAAGAAGGACATGTTAGCAAAAATTCCATCTTTCATTCAAGATTAGAGAATATTAGGTTCAAATATCACTAGATCAGAGATGTGCTTGATTATAGGTAACTTTTTCTGAAGAAATTCCACACCAATGAGAATGGGTCACACATGCTTCGAAACCCTTACCCTAAATTAAACATGACCTATGTTACACCAAAGCTAGATTAAGTAAGGCTCATAGTTCCTCTTAATATAGTGAAAAGAAATTATTTCCATATCTTAGAAGGGGGAGAATTGTTTGGTTTTCCTCAATAGAAGGACAAAGAACCCGTTGGCCGGCATGAGGCCTGTCGGCCAACGAAAGGGCATATATAACACCCCCAAAATTTACTACTAAATTTTTTTGTTTTTAAAATTTAAGCGGAAGCAAATACAGTAAATTTTAAGGATACTACTACCACACTTAATACTAAATTGGTTTCCCTCCACTGTTCCAAGGCTAAGTTATAAGGCTAAAAAAACATACTTTACATAAATCCAAAATTACAACTTAAAATAGAATAAGATCATCGAAATAGGATGCATAGGAGCTTTAAGGAAAAATCCTGAAATCTTTCCGAATAGTCCTATGCGTTTTAACTCGAAAATAAAGCCTAAATAACACCTACATGCTAATATGCAAATGAAACTACCTATTGAATAGGTAGGGGCTCACAAAAGGAACCCTTCAATACTATAATACTAAGTAATCCTTTATATAGAACTAAAAGGTAGAACCTACATGTAACACATCAATAAAACATAAGAATAGTAAATTACACATATATATGGAACAAGATACAATAATGATTAGAATGGACATGTACTTCAAGATCATATGTCACAAGGCTCATTCACTTAGAATTAATATCACATACCAAGAGAGCATCAAAGTGAAGATTTTTGTAGTATAATTAAGCATCCAACACCATGCTCAGCCAATGTATATCACTACTAAATTTAAGGCAGGCACCAAGGCCGCTATCATATCATAATAGTAGGTCATAACAGTACAATCATCATTATCTAGACTTAATCCATTAATTTGATATTAATTATAGTTATCTCTCAAATTATATCCATGTAGGTTCGGGGACCCCACTACTATAACCAGTAGACCGGGTATAAAATATACAACTCTAAGGTAAAAATGCATTTAGCCACTATTATAACCGATGGACCAATAAATATATACAACTCCACAACAAAATGCACCTGACCACTATTATAACCGATAGATAGGTAAACATATACAAATCTAGGGTAAAACACTCCTAGCCACTATTATAATAGGTAGACCGATGCATAAGATATAATCCACATGGTCTCGACCTACTTGGTGTTCCACAATAAGTGATTAGTATCTTTCTATTTAATTAGAACACCAATTCCATTTTATTAACTCAAGGGGGAGATCACAAAACTGAAGACATAAAGATAAATTGGTTATACTAGCATATACAAGCCGCACAATATCCTACTGACTATCAGTTCAGGGACACAAAAGGTACCCTGGTTACACTGGTGCATGAAGACTTATAGTACCCTACTGACAAGGAAACCTAATCCATAAGTATGCATACACGCTAAGTAGGTTTGTAGAGCTAAATAGAGTAAGATGTAGTGCTTGGATGGGGCACTAAGGCACACTAGCAAAGTCTAGAATAATCGTGGGCTAAATCACATCTTTAGGATAGCGACCCCTAAAGAGCTACCATTCCCGATCTCAAGGTCTTCCACTTTAAATATTAGTATCTTAATTAAGGTGACCACGAGAAACACATTTTAATCACATACTTAACCATTTTTATTTGTTTCCATTATTATTAAATAATAAATGATAGGATTATTGTCCATGTTAACTTAAATAGTGCCATCCTAGGTTCTAATACTCATACTTAGGCATCATAGGTCAAAATGACCAAAATTCCTCTAAGGCTAAGGCTTTCTCTTATCATCCACTTTCATCATATAATTCATTTGTATTTATCAACAACCATAATATCTTAACATATCATGATTATACTATTGATTGTAAAGTTAAAGTACCATACACACTAAAGATTATTTAACGCATAAACCCTAACATACACTTCTAGGACAACTAGCACACATTCTCATGCATATTCAACAACTAAAGCACCTCTTGCATGTTCATGGAAATAACATCAGAAAAAAACCTAATTTACCAATTTACCCCTAGACCATGCTGAAATACTCCTAGCCTTATAATATTTATGATTATACTTAAAACATGTGATACTAAGGTCATAAACCCTTATTCTCTTATTTAACATCACTTATTACATATCATGTAGATTCATTAGACCAATTGCCATATTATATACAAAATTACCCAATTACCCATCTTACTTACAAAATTATGAAAATGCCCTTCTTACAAAATTACCAAAATGTCCTTCTACTTGTAAAAGTGCTAAAATGCCCTTCTTACTTGTCAAGTTAGTAAAATACCCTTTTTACTTAAAGAATTACAAAATACCCTTCTTACTTGAAAATTACCAAAATATCCTTCTTACTTGTAAAAATACCAAAATACCTTTCTTTCTTGTAAAATTACCAAATTATCCCTCTTACTTGTAAAATTACCAAAAATACCTCTAGCGCATAAATTATTAATATCCATGACTCACTTGCATCATTTAGCACCACAAAACCATTATTATTATTCTTAACACCCATTGTCACCTACCATGCACATTTATTTAGGTCACTCCTTATTAACATGTAAAATTACTAAAATGCCCCTAGAACATAAAATAACATTTTTCATGATGGAACCTATCACCATTTTCAAAATCACACAACATTTAACATGTATTTTTATAAAAATAATCAACCAATACCTGAAAATTACCAGATTACCCCTAGGCCATAAATATGGATATTTCTACTAATACTTACAATCCACTAAACTTTCATATTCCTTTTTAGAATCAAATATAACCAAAATGCCCCTAAGGCTCATATTAGCATTATTTATACTACAAGTGTCTATATTTACTTAGCATAGTATGCATATGCACATAACATCATTATTAACATCAATCTCCTTCCTCAACCACCATTTCCACACAAGTCACATTACATACAAGATAGCATACTTTTCTTCCTATCTTCCATCAAAACATTAAAAATCCTAAGATGATTAACAACACATCATATACACACAAAATCCATACCAAAACCCTAATATGCTAACATATATAAATCCATACATTTTAGTAGGGTATAATGCCCAAACTGGCAATGCCTACAATGATTACCTTATTTCTGGCGATGCCTAAACTTTACTGGTATCTCGATGTGAAAGCTTAAGTTTTGATTAATATAAATTATACCTAAAAATAATGTCACAAGTAACATATTATTAGTAGATAATTAAAAGAATATATTTTTTTAATCAAAAAGGGTTATTAAATACCATTATTGCTAAACTATATTATACCTCAAAATTATGTAGCACCACTCACGCTACATGGGCAGCTTGAATCTACATGGCACGAAAGGAGGGAAATGGGGTGGAAGGAAAGTTTGGATTAAGGGGGGAAAGGGTTTCGAGTTAGGTGGGTTAAGGGGATGATGGGGGAAGTTGGAGTGGTTGTTGGGTGCAAGAGGGATGGTAGGGTGTAGGTGGTGGCCGGTGGTCGTGGATTGGCAGCTCAAGGTAGCAGAGATGACAACGACGGTTGCTAGAAAGAGGGTGCAAAGAAGGGATGGAGAAGAGGAAGAAAGGAAAAGAAAGAGGATAAAAAGAGGGGCTGTACGGGGGAGTTTCGGCAAGGTAAGGTAGGGAGGTATTAGGGGTGATTTTAGGTAGACAAGGGGTGTATTTGGTGGTGATGGAAGAGGGGATATGGCGACGCAAGGTGGCAGTGTACGAGAGGAGAAGAAAAGAAAAGAAAGGGGGAGTTAGCTATAGGTAGTAGGCATGGCTGCTTGGTGTAGTGTAGGAAGGAAGTAGGGGGTAGGGGAGCTGGTGTAGTGGCTGATTGGGTAGTGGAGATGGCAATTAGGGGCGGCAAAATAAAAATAGGGGAGAAGAGGAGGAAGAAAGAAAGGGAAGATTAGGCAGTGAGAGAAGGGACTCGAGGGAGAGAAATGGGGAAGAGGAAAAAAGGAAGAGAGGTGCTCGGCGTAGGGGTTAGGTGGGTGTAGGGGGCGTTGGCAGGTGACATATAGGGTGATATGGAGAGGAAGGATAAAGGGGAAATAAAAGGGGCATGTAGGGGAGGAAAAGGACGTGAAAGAGAGGGCAATTGAGGTTATGCAGGTGGAGAGGGGCTAGTGGTTGCGGAAGCATGAAAAGTGCAGGGGGGCTTGTTTGGTTACACATTGTAGGGGAGAAGAAGGAGGCCGAGTAGGGAGGAGAAGGAACAGGCAGGTAAGCCTACACATGGAATGAAACAAAGAGTAAGGCGAGGGGGAGTTGGGTTGACCGAACGAGGAAGAAAGAAGGAAAGAAAGAAAAGAAGGGAGAGGGAGAAGAGGCATAGGGTTGGGTTGGCGGGGAAGAGGAGAAGGAAAGGAGAAAGAAGGGGGATTTGGCCCAGTGGAATAAAAAAAGAGGGAGAAGGCCGTTTAGCCCAAAGAAGAAAGAAGGAAAGAAAAGGAAAATGGAAGGGAAAAGGAAGGAAAAAGGAAAAGGAAAAAAGGGGGAAAGAAAAATAAAACTATTTTTAGAGTTAAGATTAGAAATTAGGTTAATGAAAAAATTATTTATTAAATTAATTTATTCAAAATTTAAAATTTTAAGAGGATAATTTTAGTAAAATTATGGGTTTGAAAATTTATTTAAATAAAAAGAGTATGATAAAATAATAAATTATTTATATTAATTTATTAAAATTCAAATGTCCATAAAATAATTAAATTTATAATTTAAGATTAAATTATTCCAAATAAGAAGTTAAATATTAAATTTTAGGTTCTAAAAATTTAGGGTATTACAGCATAAGTTAGGGCTAACAACCAAAGGGCGCCAACAAAAGGGCATCATCAAAAGAGCATTAGCTAAATGCCAACTAATAGGGTTAGTTGGCAAGGAAAATCTAGTGGCTGAGACCGAGGAAGGAGACGTGACTAAAGAAAGGATGTTAAAGAGTGGTTAGAAAATTTCTTAATATAAGGGATTTGGTACTCATTTGTATGGAAATCTATAAGTTGATAGGGGTCAACTCATAATGTCAATCATCAAGTTGTAACTTGTAAGTTTCCTTAAACTATGATTAGGTAGAAGCATGCACAAGATAGACAACTAATGATGGTCGAGTGTTCTAACTAAGGATGATGGAGGGTATAAAATGCCATCTTCTAACCATTTGTAAACAATGTGCAAGCTCTTAATTTTTTCTAAATCTTCATACTCAATAAAAATCTCCAATTCTATCTTCTATAATTTGCCATTTTCTTTGTGCTTGTGATCTACTTTTATATATTTTTTATAATTATATAGTTGGTTAAGGGGATTATTATTCAGTTGACCCAAAGGTTTATTGTCCATCTATCCGAGGGGAATATTTTTCTTAATGTAAACTTCAAACGAGACATGTTTCTTTTGTCATGTGTGTTTGAAGGGATTTTTTTTACCCTCATACATTTTGTGAGTGGGATGGGTGATATGGTTTATGTTGCAAGATAGCCCTATAGGTTGGATTGTAGGTGTAAATGTTATAATATATATCTATCATAGCTTTGACTTTGATAAAAAAAAATGAAAAAGGAAATAACCAATTTAATTCTTGGTTCAAATTAAATGGATTTGATGATCCATCCTACCAACATATAAGCTCACAATCCACTAATGTTTGATATGTGATATTTGTTTTGATTTCATAGCATATTTGGATCCCCCCTTTAAGAATACGACCACCAATATTTTTGCTTGTATTATCTTTCAAATGAAGATAATATAATATGGTTATGTAGAGTTGATTATTTAGCTCTCTCTCCATTTCATCATCATCATCATTCATTTCTATGGTTATGTCATTTATCATTAACGAACTAGCAACTCTCTCTTCTTCTTTTTTTCTTGGATTGTCAAAAGCCCAAGAATGACTCTGATACCATAATATAAATCTTTTGGTGGGAAAGTGTTGGTTGTCTTTATAATTGATATCAAATTATATCCTACAAAATTGAATAAATTCCTTCAAATCCTCTTACACAATCCTATACATAAGAAAATAATCTAAACAAATAACCTAATTTATGGCTAGAAATATGTAGTCTTGGAAATATATGCACAAAATCATATATTTACAAATATAACAATTAGGAAATTAGACATCCCTTTCCTATTTTCCTTACAGTTTCATATTTTTCATATTCACCGTAAAATGACTTAATTATAGATACTCAATCAAGTGTAATAAAAATAAATTTTAATTCTAATTAATGTAAACGTTTGTAAAAGAAGTTGATGCACTCTCCATTAAAGTTTAATGTGCTTCAATTTTTAAATAACCAATTATATTTTGCTCAAGTATTAGGGCTCATTCGGGTAGTATTGGGTCTCATCTTATAAGAGTTAGGATTGTGAATTGAATCTAAGATTTTTAGATGACAAATATAGAATTTGATTGGATAGGTTATAGACTCCTAATTTTTTAGATTATATAGAATTTTAAATCGGATATTTTTTAGTTTAAAATTACACATAATTTAAAAAATATATATAAAATTAGTTAGAAGTTTATATTTTTTTTAGTCTAAATGAGTCGAATGTGGGATAAATCAAGTGAGCTTTTGCCACTCTATCCATTGCTAAAGTACTTGGATCGGAACCTCACTTGGTGACCCAAGAAACTCTAAACACGTATTTAGAAAGGGCCATGGTAGACGTATGCTTGTCCTAGCGGCCTTCAAACGAGCAAGTATATGATACGGGGCCGGACGAGTACCACTTTCATTCACTCCGGAAAAGAATTGAGGAGGGAGAATGATTCCACTATCCAAAAAGATCATTTTCATTCGATTGATCAGTCATTACAATTTAAAGGGATGGGATTACATCATATCATAGCAGGACACCTGCCCCTAACATCGGTTAATATCCCTAATGGCTATAGGGATCGGAATACTCCTAGCCTCCAGCCAGCTAGCTTCGGGGAATATTTATTTAGGTTTGATAACTGCTAGCTACGGTAGTTAGGCCAGGACAGAGTCCTTGATCCTTCTGAGCCTTTCGCTGAGACACATAAGCCTAGTGGGTACCGAACTAACGATGGTGCATCACTATATATCAAGATACGTATCTATCAACATATATCAATATACACTTCTGTGGAAGCTTCTGCCACGGATTGTGAAAAATCATGCATTTCTGCCACTAAAGATTCAAACGTAGTCCCTCCATCTTTTTCTCGGGCGCTGACATAGCATTCAATAGACCTCTACCCCTCCCCCCCCCTTCCTTTCGCAATTCATTCAGCTTACCTGCAGTGGCGTGCGTACCCTCAACGGATTTTTCTTCCTTTAAGCGCTGGAGAGTTAACTGTTTTTTGTCATTGTCCCTGTATACAAATAAATGATACCCATCTCGCGATGTTCTTTCTTACCGACGCTGCAGGGGCGACTTTATTCCCGATTTATCCGAACCAGAGCGGCTTTTAAAACTATCAAATGGTGGTGCACCGCTCAGCGCATCCTGCCGTGCCGCCAGAAAGAGGAAAAAAAATATTGCAGAGGAGCATCAGCTAGTAGCCACAGTAAAATGTTAATTCCACTGTATCAGAAAATACCAACTAGTATAGATTTCTGATAGAGGGAGAGATTGATGTACTCACTTGATGGATGGAAACCTGGCTTGGAATGCAAGAAAATCCTTCAAGCCCAGTTAAACCTCTTGTTTCCAGGCTTTCCTCAGCAAGATCTCTCAGCTTAGTAAGTTGTGGTAACACAACAGTCCCCAGATCTGGTCTATCTCTTCTCCTCAGCTCCGCACACTTGAGTGCTATATTTGCAAGGCTCAAGGTTTCTTCAACAGGCCAATCAGGCACTGCTGAATCGAGCATATCTTTGAACGTGCCATTTTCAATCGCACGTTCGACATGATGAGTCAAGCCCATTGGCGACTTAGCTGTTAGTATTTGCAGAAGTATGATCCCAAGTGAGTACACATCTGATTTCACACCTAGCATTCCAGTTTGTTGGTATTCTGGGTCTATGTAGCAGAAAGTTCCAGCAGTGGATGTCATTCTATACTGAGTCACGTTGTCGGCAATTGATGCTGGAACTAGTCGCGCCAAGCCCACATCACTGATCTTGCTCACGAGGTTACGGTCAAGCAAGATATTGGCTGGTTTTAGGTCACGGTGCACCAGGGGTTCGGGTTTGGTCTGATGGAGGAAGAGCAGACCGGTGGCAATTTCTGCCGAAATCCTGAACCTGTGCTGCCATGAAAGGGGTGGAGTGCCTCCTCGACAGAAGAGACGATCTTCTAAGCTCCCGTTGTGCATGTATTCGTAGATCAGACAACCGTATTCGGGACATGCTCCCAGTAACAGAACCATGTGAGGATGACGAATGCAGCTTAAGACCTCAACCTGGAGATATGATGCGTCAAACAGAAAACAGGCTAGGGTATAATTAAGCGGTCAATCCGAACAAGCATTTGAAGTGAAAAACAAAAGGGTTCAATACCTCCTGTTGGAATTGTGATCTTCCTTGGGCAGCATCTGGACGGAGAACCTTAATAGCAACAAGGGTATGATCCAAGAAGCATTTGTATACAGGGCCATACCCACCTTCTCCAATCTTTCGTGATTCTGCAAAATACTCTGATGCAACTTCAATTTCTTCGATCGTATACCTTCGATAGCGAACCTCTGATCCATGTGTAAGCTTATCGAATGCCTTTTTCTTCTCCTCTGCTTCTCTGAGCGCTTTCATTTCTGCATTTATTCTCTTTTGCGCTTCCAGCTCAGCTATCCTCTGAGCTGCCTCGGCTGCCTCCATTGCCGCCCTGGACTTGGCTTTCTCCTTTTCTGCCAAAGCCAATGCTGCTTCCTCCGCCAAGCGGGCTTCTTCATATCTTCGCTCCTCTTCCATTTTCCATCTCTGGAGCTCCATTGCCTTAGAAAGAATGGGGGGAAAAACAAGGAGGGTTCGCTCTTAATTCAGTATACAATATCGAAGTTAAGCAGAAACAAGGGTAGAATCAATCACTACTCGATGACGTACCTTTTGCTTTGCAGCAAGAGCTTCCTTGCACGCGTTACTGTACATGTCCATGGTTTGCTTAAGCTCCAGCTTAAGCCTCTTCATTTCTGATTCCACATCATCCTGCAGCTTGCAAAATCTAACACTTATAACCTTTATCGTTTCTGTCTGTATGACGAAGACTACACATTTTTTATATACAATTTTTTTTTGTGAGTCGGACTCACCATATCACTAATACGGTTTATACTTTTTACCAGAGAGGGTTTATGCAAACTCACAGGCATTTGAGTTGAAGACCAAGAAGCAATGCTACTCTCATCAGACGATATAGTTGAGAACTCAGGAGGTGTACAAGGAGAATCTACTGATTTCCTTTTATATGCATCTAAGATTTGGTCCATGTTGTCAAATGATATCCTGGTTGGAGTCATTGTGGGTTCACTAGCGTCGGGAGTCATGTGATCAAAGCTTGGCCTTCCTGAGCTTACAAATGACTTATCAGTTTCTGCAGACATTTCTCCATATGATTTCACATGAGGATGCCTGCCGCATCTTGTGAAGGGTGACCTGTTTAGTTTTCCAATACAAATCAGTCGACATGAGAATACCGTACTAATCTTTTAATTTATATTAAAAAAAAATAACACGGATTTGCTAGTAATTTTTATCAGTACCTGAAATCCATGTTCTCATTTCCTGGAAGTGGTGAATCAGCTGATGTCCTTCTAAAGCCCAAGAAATCTTTACAGTTTGAATATGAATACATACATTAATCCAGAAATACAAGTAGAAATTATTTTTATATTCCTCACCTCTTGTAGTTAAGTAATATAGTTAAAATATTCACCTTTACTAGTACTGAAACGAGGAGAAGAAGGAATACTGTTGGTTTGGTTTGAATTCATGATCTGGGTGCGCAACGATGAAACGAACGGTGCTGGGCGAGAAGCAGACCTCATGGATTGAATTTTACCTTTGGAGATGACATAGACCGTGCAGAAGTCTGGTGCTCCCTTTGATACCACCGTAGGAATGTCCGTCTTATTGAGTCTGTTTTAATATATATATATAAGTCGAAACGAGAATTAATGATGTTATATGACATCAATTGAAGTTTTTGCAGACAGAATGAACCAATGTGTGTGTGTGGGCATGCCGACATATAATATGCATATGTACCTCAGGAAGCCACCCTTTGAGGCACCCAAAACCAAGATGTCTATAGCTGAATGAGTTACATACTCTATTAACGCTTTAGCTGTATCTGGATCTTCCAGTATAATATCCTTGCATTGAATCTGTCAACGGTATAGAGAAAAATAAAATAAAATGAAATTATTTCCACAAAATTTTATCTTGCATCTAGGTGTGGAGTTGTCCCTTTGATGCCATTATACTGCTGATTTGATTCATGGTTAGAAAGAATAACTTGTGACAAATATTGTGAGTTTAGATACCTACATCTTTCCGCGTGCAAAAGCAACGGAATGGAAGGAACAACGCCTTCATCTGTGCATCCATTTCACTGCCTGTTGAATTCTCATTAATACAGAAGGGGGGGGGGGAATACTTTAGAGATGAGCATATAATTCTTCTATTTGGACAAATGATAAAAGTACGCTTAAATTCCATTTCAACCAAAAATCTTGTGTGGAATTTTTATCTCTGGTTGCGTATCCTTAGAAGGAGAAAGCAGAAAAAGGAAAATTGGCTTACTGGTGTTAACACCATGGGTAGATGCAGAAGAAGAAGAAAGGGTTTTAGATTTGACATGAATCAGCACAACAGTTTGGCCTCTCTGCGGCATATTGTCAATTGCCCATTTGAGTGCATATTGGCTCGCTTTGTCCTTGTCTATGGCAACTGCAATCAATGTATTTATGTTTCCTTGATCTATCCTTTCTGAATTCTCTCTCGGAAGCCACATCTTTTTTCCTTCTTCTCTTTTATTTTGTTTCTTACTTCACCCTCGTCCAGCTCTCTCAACAAGGACCGAAGAATAGGAACATTGTTTTTCTCTTTCTGCGTTTTTCAACAGTCAACATGCATGGTTCCAGAAATTTGTTTGATGCACTTGGTCTCTCAACCCCGACCAAGAGACATGAAAGGATACATCCAGCTTTCCATTGATAATATCTTTTTTGTGTTTCCTTCCGAAAACTAAGCCAACAAGGCATCACCTCTCCCCTGAAAAACAGCCTATTTCTGCTCTTCTCCCCTCCCTGACACGTTGTCTTCCCTTCTATATAACCAGTAGGATTTTTTTCCATGTTATGCGGGTAATAAACCGCTGGCCATTAAATTATAATATGTTCTCATTTTACAATTTAATGCTTGTTTACTTGATATATTTGGGATTGCCTTGCTCTCAATTCTTTTTCTTATGAAAATGCACGCATATTGTCATGCTAACTTAAGGAATTGCATGTCAGACCAATTAATAAAGGATTTATTTCATACAGAACATCCTTTTTAAACGGAAGCTATTACTACTACTACTACTACTACTGCTACTACTATTATTGTGTGCATTAGGAGCAATTATTATGATCTTTTTAAGCATATCATGGTTTTTATTTCAATAAGCATGCCTAATATGTATCATTTATTGTTGAGTATGGAAGTATATGCTTTGATATTTTAGAAATGCATGTTATAGTTTAACATGCCAAATCACGTGTAAGGGTAAAATAGTTATTTATTATGTATGGTAATTTATTGCATGCTAAACTATTTAATCTTATTGTTTTAGCCATTTCATGATAAATTATTCAATAAAAATGAAATTATTATTTAAAGTGGATAATAATGTGTTAATTATGTTTTGGTTATTTTCCACCTAATGAACCTAATGTGAATAATTGAACCTAGAATGACGTTAGTAGATTTTTGTAATTGACCTGAGAGTTGACCTTTGTTTACGGTTGTCTTAAATAATTGGTAATAAGAGAAAATGGTTAAGCATAGAAATTTGATCTATTTGTGTATAATGTGATTTCGGTATCACCTTAATAAAATACTAATATTTAAAATGAAAGACGTCGAGATAGGAAATGGTGGCTCTTTAGGAGCTCATACCCAAAAGACTTGGTTTAGCCTATGATTGGTTATGAATTTTGTTGGTATGTCTTAATGTCTCAACCAGGCCCTATATCTTACTCTATTTAGCTATGCATACTTTTATATAGGATATGTATACTTATGGATTAGGTGTCCTTGTTGGTAGTGTATTGTGCTTTCTTTATGCGCTAGAATAATAAAGTTACATTAGTGTCCTTAGGTTGATAGTTGGTAGGATACTATGTTTGTAACACCCCAAAATTCACTAATTTATTTTTAAAAGCGGAAATAATCGAATTAAAACCCGTAAATTCTGGGGATGTTACCGCCACACTTAGTACCAAACCGGTTATCTCCGACCGTTTCAGTACTAAGTGCTAAGGCTAAAAAAAAGAAGAGTAAAAATCAATCATAAACCAAGAAAATCCAACTTCCAAATAAGCATTAAACAATTATAAAATAAAAATCAGAGTACGCATAAGGAATTATTATTCAACTTAAAAAGAGAAATAGTTACAACCGATAAAAGATTAATAAAAGGAAATAGAATCACATAAAGACTGAAATATGGCCACAACTCTCTTGAACTTGAGCCAACCACAAACTCAACATACAACCCCGACTGATGTCTCGCTCACCTGCACAAAGTCAGAAGGGCATACTACATGTGGGAATGAGCAGCACCCATGAAACGGGTGATCAGTACGCTATGTACTGAGTAAGGTAACCGAGCACTAAGGCCAACACATAAGCACATAATCCATGCAGAATAATAACAGGGCATAAACACCAACACAATAACATAAAGGCAAATGAACGATCAGGTAAAAATGCCAAGATCCAATACAGTTTAGATTAATTACTTCATTAATCCTTTATCAAAATATTTTCACACCATGCTCTTTATCAAGTCCATACGAGTACGGGGACCCCACTATTTTAGCCGGTGGATCGGTCGTGAGGGTACATGCCCTGCCACTATTTTAGCCGGTGGATTGGTTGAGAGGGTAACATACCCTGCCACTATTATACGCTGGTGGATCGGTCTAGCCCCTTTCTCGTATGGTATTCCACTGTAAGTAATTAGTGTTTTTCCCATGTCTTAGCAACTGTAAGGTTAGATTTTGTTGAGCTCGAAATCCCCTACTATTATAGCCGGTGGATCAGTCGCGAAGGTACATGCCCTACCACTATTTTAGCCGGTGGATCGGTGGCGAGGGAAATATTCCCTGCCATTATTATACCGGTGGATCGGTCTGGGCTCGGCTCAACATCCTCCACTTTATATAATTAATGTTTTAAGTATCTTATTCGAAGGCTTTCATTCTGGACATGCACGAATCATTCTCTTTATACTTCAAACATCACAAATCATAAAATCCCACCTTCATAATTACATTTAAATCACCAAATACATATGATAATACAAAAATTGTAAGCAACCACAACAAACCCTAATTGTCCACACAAACCCTAGTTTGGTCTCCTATGGACCCTTATATAATCTCCATGTATTATTTTTCATCTAAAATGTTCAAACACCCAAATAACACTTACGTTACCTTCCTTACATCCCAAATCAACCTTTCATACATAAATTTCGCTCCCATGCAAACTTTACACATCCCATGCAACCTCTCGAACTTTTCATACAAACCCTAAATCCCATGCAATCATTAACTCCCATGCAAAGTCCTAACTCCACCATGAAAACCCTAATACCACCATACAACCATTAATACCACCATACAACTATTAATACCACCATGCAAACCCTAATACCACTACACAACCATTAATACCGCCATGCAACCATTAATACCACCATACAAACCCTAATACCACCATGCAAACCCTAATACCACCATACAACCATTAATACCACCATGCAACTCTAATACCACCATATAACCATTAATACCACCATGCAACCCTAATACCACCATATAACCATTAATACCACCATGCAACCCTAATACCACTATGCAAACCCTAGATTCCATCATACAAAACCCTAAATTCAATCCACACAAAACTAAAGATCCATTCATATTGGGGGAATTGATGTATAGATGTCTTGAGGTTATGATGTATTGTTGAACCATGGATGTACTTTCCTTTCTAGTAATAATATTACATTTTTACCAAAAAAAAAAAGATCCATCCATACCAAACCCTAGATTCAAACCATAGAAAATCCAAAGATTTGTTAAAATAATACAATTGATTAGATTCTCCCATTCATAACCACAAATTAGATTCTCCCATACAAGGCCATAAGTTAGATTCTTCCACATAAAATCATAAATTAGAATCTCCCATATAAACCATAAATTAGATTGTCCCATATAACATCATATATTACATTCTCCCATACAAAAGCATCCAAACCATAAATTATATTCTCTCATACAAAATCATAAATTAAACTCTCCCATACAAAATCATAAAAATCATAAATCAGATTCTCCCACACGAAACCCTAAATTTCTCCATTTTATTCTTCCACTCATGAATTATTAAAATAATTAGGTCAACTCACCTCCTTTGGTCAACCTCTTTCCCCATCCTCCTTTTTCATCCTTTCTCCCACACAATACCACTTTTATACGTCCTCACATACATGTCTTATAGGGTCACATCACATACCACAATATTTTATCACATATAGTACACATGCCATGTAAATACACAAAGACGTACTTCAATTCCACGTCATACCACATTCAAAATAATTAATAATGATAAACATAGAATATATAGCATATGAAGCATATAATGCACATAAACACATAAAATGCCTTAGTAACACCCTTACCTAAAATGACACCGGTTTTGGAGCACGCTCCTACGACTCCTTAGAGCTTTGACTGGGTTCACCTCTTATGAGGGAAAAGCTAAAATTAGACTCCCTCCTATCATAAATACTATTAATCACTAACTTAATATAAGACTAGGCTTTTGATAAAATAATATCATATTAATAAAAATAACATTAACTAATTTCTAACTTTACTAAAAATATAAGAACTAATAGAAATATTATAAAAGTTGATAATATAGGGTTAAAGACTTTACCCTAATAATAATAATGATACTAAAATAATAATGGCAAAGATACTAAAAATAATATCAATGATAATATAAATAAGAATAATAATAATCGTAACAATAATAATAAAGAGGACATTATTGAATCTTATCAATCTAAGTTTTGCAGATGACCTCTTAGTTTTTTGCAAAGCTGATGTGTCTTCTGTGAAGGCCATTAAGGGGGTTTTGGATAATTTCTCTGCATGCTTAGGTCTTCATATTAGCCTTGGAAAAAGTGTGGTGTTTCTGGGAGGTACTGATTAGGGGTTAAAGCAAGCTATCAAATCTATTCTTCTTTTTCAAGAAGGATTGCTTCCTTTCAAATATTTGGGTGTCCCTCTTGATGCCTCCAGGCTCAAAGCTGCAGATATGTTGGAATGGGTTCAGAAAATATCTGGTAGGATGCAACATTGGGCAAATAAGCTTCTTTCCTATTCTGGAAGGGTTCAACTGTTACAATCTGTGATCACAGGCATAACTAATTATTAGAGTCAAATCTTCATTCTCCCAAAAAAAATATTCATAAGGTGGTGGCCCTGTGTAGGGCTTTCCTTTGGTCTGGTAAAGTTTCTCCTTCTAAGAGGGATTTAGTGGCTTGGAAAGTGGTATGTTTACCAAAGAAGGAAGGAGGTTTGGGCTTGTTGGATCTATTTTCCTGGAATATAGCAGTTGTGGGGAAGATGTTGTGGCACTTATCTGAGGAAAAAGATGCCCTTTGGATAAAATGGGTGCATGCTTATTATATCAAAATGCAAGATGTGGCCTCCTGTAGCCTACCCTGCACTGCTTCAGGGTTACTGCATAAAATATTTTCCTTAAGGTCTGTCCTCTTACCTTTTTTCCAGCAATGGCAGAGTGATAAAACCTACTCTATAGCTGAAGTTTATGAGGCTATCAGATATGCTGCTCCTCATGTGGCCAGGTGGAGAACTGTGTGGTCAAGTTTTGCAGCTCCTAAGCATAAATTTATACTATGGTTAGCTGCACATTCCAAGCTTCGCACTAAAGATAATATTAGCATCATTCTGCCTACCATCAATTAGCAGTGTTGTTTTTGCATTTAGGATGAAACTCTTCTTCATCTTTTATGTCAGTGTGCTGAGTTGAAGAAAATATGGTATGCTATTGGTCAAGGTAGTGGTTTCAGAGTAAGGCATAGCTCCATTGCAGGGGTTTTTGCCTCTTTTTCAAGAAGTAGAAGCAGGAAGGCTGTCACCACTCATTTTTATTCTAGTTTTTATGTTGTGCTTTCTATGAGATTTAGAAAGCTAAAAATAATTGTATCTTTTTTAATAGAGCTTGGGATTTGAAAGGGGTAGCTCATAGGATTGCTTTGACTATGTCATCTCTTTGTCTCCAATCTAGTAGGAGGGAAAAGTTTGGTAGTTTGCTTGGAAGGGTAGATAACTTCTACAATTTCATTTGTAACATTTGATCCTTGATATAATACTTCATCTTTTACTTTAAAAAAAAAGAAAAAAAAAGAGGACATTACTTAAAAACATAGTAAACTAAGGGCTTCAGCCCCTTTACTAAAATAATACTAATAATAATAATATTAGTAAAATAAATAACCAAATTTGAAAATAATAATGATGATAGTAATAATAATAATAATAACAAAAACAACAACAACAACAACAATAATAATAGTAATAATAATAATAACAATAACAATAATAACATTATTAACAACACTAATGGTAAAATAGTTGTATTAATAATAATGGAATAAGAATAATAGAAATTTGAAATATGAAATAATAATAATAATTATACTTATAACATATTAATATTAATAATAGTAATAATAGAAATAATAAGGGGAATAATAATAAAATCGAATTAAAATACAACAGGGCTTCAGCCCTCAACATAAACAATAATAAAAACATTAATACTAATAATAATAATAATACATATCAATAATAATAATAATAATAATATTATTATTATTTATATGCAAATAATTGAAATAAAATAATTTAAGGGTTATAAAAATAGGGAAAAAGGCTGAGAGGGTCTAAGGTTCAACCTTAGGCTGGTGGGGATAGGTGGCACCGGCGGTGGTGCACGGCGGTGGCAGTGGTGGCCATAAAAAGAGAAGAAAAAGGGGAAAGTTAAATGCTAGGAAAAGTAGAGGCAGAAAGGAGGTGGGAGATGGGGTGTTTAAGAATGCTTAGAGGGAGAGGAGCAAAATGGAGGTGGCGGCGCAGCCTAAAGTGGCGAAGCACGGCGGCGATGGTGGTGGCCGAAGGAGGAAGAAGAAGAGAAAGAGAGGAGGAGAGGGAGAGAGAGGAAAAGAAAGGTATTGGGAGATAGAGGAGGGTTTGCAGAACAATTTGTGAGGTGAAAGGAGCAGCAGAAGTGGCAGAGGAGGTGGTTAATGGTGGTTCGAAGGGCGGCGGTGGCAGAAAATGGTTTGGTTGAGGAAAGAACTTTACACAGCTAGGGTGGCTCGTGTAGGAAGAATCGAGGGAGGAGGAAGGCACAGTTAGTTAGGGGGCAGTGCAAGGAGCACACGGGTGGCCAGAACAAGCGGCGTTGTTGGCTGGAGGTGGCAGAAGTGCCGTATAAAGGAGAAGTGGCGACAATGTTGGGGAATCCTGGGTAAGTGGCCAAAAACTCAATACAAGGCTCAATCTGGGGTATTTATAGGCTGAAGGGGAAGTTAGGGTCGAAGGAAAAGTGGGGGAGTGGTAGGAAGAAGTGGGTACCAACCGATAATGGTTGCTGGCGAAAATTCGAAGGTGGTGGAAATAGTTATGTAGGGAGAGAGAGAAGATTGTGCATGAAAAAAAGGGAGGTGGATTGGTTCAAAATGGTCGACGAGTTAGGGGGAAGAGAGAGGAAGGAAAACCGCCGGTCAAAACGGGCGTAAGTAGTGGCAAAATTTTTGGAGGGGCGGCAGCGAGTTGCAGGTCGGTGGTGTCGAATAGGAAGGGAAGGAGAAAGGAGGGAGAAAGGGCTGGACCGACGGTCTAGGAAAAAAGAAGAAAAAGAAAAGAAGGCGGACCGGGCGATTGGGAGGCAATCATTAAAATGGCAGGGTGAAACGCAGCGCGTAGGGAAAAGCAAACCCAAAACGCGGCGCTGGGGAAGAGAAGGAAGGAGAATTGGTTGCGCGGGCTGGGTCGTGCCAAAGGAAGGAGGGAGGGGAACTGGATCGTGGGAAGGAGGCAGGCCCAAATGGGGAGGGGAGGAAAAAAAAGAAAAGAAGAAGAAAGAAAAAGAAAGAAAAAGGAAGAAAGAAAAGGAAAAAGGAAAAAAAGAATGGATTAGGTTAATTAAATTAAATAGAATATTTGGGATATTTAAAAATAATAATACTTAAATAAAATAGTATTTAAATCCTCTTTTAGGTTAAATTAGGAATTTTAAAATATTTTTCATAAATTCCATTTTAATTAGTAAAACACCCTAATTTTCTTCCATTAAATTATTTATAAAATTAATATTAATTTGAAACTATTTTCTCCTTCTTATTTTAAATAAAATAATTTATTTAATTTACTTCCAAAATAAAATCCTTAATTAGCTAAAATACCCAAATTTTCCTCTAATTAAAATATTTATAAAATTTCTTATTAATTTTCCCTAATTAATTTCCTTTTATTTTAATAAAAATAAATCATTTAATTAATTTTCATAATAAAATCTTATTTAATAATAAAATTAGAATTTTTAGGGCATTTCAATATTACCTTTGTATGTCAGTATGATCACAATACCTTAGCGTCTCTGGGTTGATAAGATCTATCCTCAAGAAAAGTAAAAAATAAAAATAATTATTATTGGTTCGAATGATTTTTAAGTTGGTTCGATAGTAGCCTTTGCACCTAACTATGGTTTGGTAGTAATCTACATGCCTATTTGTGGTTCGTTAGTAACTTTTATGCCTACTTGTGGTTCAGTAGTAAAATTCGTGTCTATCTGATTTAGTAGTAGACTTTGTCCCTACCTATTCTTTAGTAGTAGCCTTTATGCCTACCTTTAATTTAATAGTAGAATTTGTGCCTACCTACCTATGGTCGGTAGTTGTATTTGATTCGTACTTGTGGTCTTAAAAAATTTACTGGTATTAATACTACAATATAAGATATCTTGTGAATGTTATGATTATTAGGTTGAGATTGATTCTAATCATTAATTCAAAAACCATCCCTTAGAGTCTTGGTTGGTAAATTTTATTATGTTCTAAATGAAAGGGCATGAGCAGTATATGGCCTTAATGATAGTTGTTTATCTAACATGATTTAGTGTTTTGGTCATCACATGTATATTTCAATATTTTATTCCATGTTCTTATATGATGCCTTCTATATATTCCATGCAAGCTTTTTATGTGAGTTTTATATTATAGGTTACTCAATACCATTGTACTAATGTGTTTCATTTTATGAGCCCCTGCTTATTCAATACGAAGTGGTGACTTTGTAAGTTAACTTATGAGATTAGTTGAAGGCTAGTATTATGGGTTGAGAGTTAGGGCCATCTAATTTCCTATACGGTATCATTTGATTTGAATATATTTTGTTTACTCTTATAGCCTCTTGTACTTTCCTTCACTTGAATTTATCACTGACCATTTGTGTTATCAGAATGATGTTAATCATCTTTGAAATCTCTATTAAGTTTTTAATTTAAGCGGAGTAACATTTTTAGCCATATCATTTGGGAGAGGAAACTAGACTTGTACTAAGTATGGAGTTAGTACATTACATTTTTACTATTTTAGCTTCAACAATTAACTCTATAATAAAAAAAAATAAATTCCTAAAAATGGGAGTGTTATAATAAATAATGGAAGAAAATTGAGAGCATTTCCATTAGTTACAAAAGTCACAAGAGGGCCTTTTATACCGCCCATTATCCTTGATCCAAATACTCAATCATCATTGGTTGTCTTACTTATACATCTTTCTGCATATCATTAATCATAGTTAGAGAAACACATAAGTTACAATATAATGATTGACTCTATAATTTGACCCCTATTTACGTATAGACTTCCATTGCTAATAAGTATTAAATTCCTTATATTAAGGGATTTTCCAACTACTCCGTAACATCATATTTTCATCGTCTTCCTCGCTCTTCTCTAGAAGTCATTTCAATTATAATATATTGGTCCCATTAGTTGGTCTTAGGTCATTGTCCTTCTCTGGCCAACAAACATGTCCTTAGCTTATTACCCTTGTTTTTTTTCTTTTGTTGATTCCCTTGGTAGCCACCCTAGTCTAATTCTCTTGGCTAACAACCTCTAGCTCTCTCCCTTAGTCACTAACCTTTGCTCAAACCCATTAGCTATTATAATTTTATTGGTAGACTTGGTTGTCTACTCTTGGCGGATGGCTTCTAGTTGTCTTCCCTGGTTGATGGCCCCTTGTTCCTGGCTGACGACCTTTACTATCTTCCTTGTTGAGTAGAACTCCAACACTATAATGTTGATTGAGTTGATTATGCTATGTGTTAAATATAACATTCTATTCAATGATAACTGTGCAGGTCATGTGGTGTCAAGAGGTATATTTATATAGATAAATTAGTTAAAAATAGATATAGATGGCAGTTATAGAGTACATGACATACTTTGGCCATCAAAAGTATATAAAATAATGAAAAACATTTTTGTATAAGCTAAAAAATTAAAATATGGAACTTAAAAAATTACAAGACTAAACATATGATAATTATTAGCTAAACCCATCATGTAAAGTTAACTATAAAAGGTATGTTTAGACTGTAACTGCCATCTATCCCCTTACTTAATATTGGCTCCAAATTCTTCCGATATAGACAGTGATTTTGTCTATAAAACCATTATTTATATCATAATCAATTGTTTAATAAAATTTACACCTACTATCTACACTATACCATAATTCCCTGCACTAAAAACCTACATATATTTTTGTGAATTATACATGCATCAATATTGTGTATACCAACTCATAATATTATAATCACATAATTCAACCAAGAATATTATATTTACATCAACCTTCTTAGAATATTATATGTACATCAGCATGTAATGTATCACATACACATAAATTTCCTACAATGTCAAAAGAAATTATGTATATCACATTTCCTTACTAATCTTCTACAATCCTCATTTATGAAACTCAATGAAAAAAATCTAATCACTCTTGTCAAACTTCATTAATATACTTATATTTATATAAGAATGCTCATATTTATGAAATAACTACAAAAAATAAATGATCCCAATTTGGTAAGTATTTTAAGTTACATTGTAAACATAAGTATATAAGTAATACATATCTCTTTATTTCCCTTCCATTTCCTATGAATATTATCCCACATAAAGTTCATTACAAAATAATCACAATTGACACAATCTACTTGTTGAGTACAATACATTAAGAAATATATATAATTCATGTGTAACAAGCCCTTTAAATTCCTATGTCACCCTTAGAGGACAAGTAAGGTCTCATGAGGGTTTTGTAGATGATATACCCATAAAATCACACATAATTCAAATAGAAAAAGAAAAACACACCTCTACACCATTAACTAGTTGTCTCAAAATCTTCTACTTCCATAACACTCAGATTAACACTCAACCAATATTCAACGTTAGGAAATTTAAAGGGTTAATTTCAATATATGGTTCACACATAAAAATTTTAAATATGGACAAAGAAATAATATGGATGAAACTTTACCATGCCTTAGTTTCATCAAGATACATTCTCTCTAAGGATACCCTCTATTTTTCTCTCTAAAATTCATGGATACAAATATGTATACAAAAATACGCTTAAATATGTGAGCTATGAGGTGATAAAAATAGTAAGCAACTCACATATATCAACAAAGAAGGCTCATATTTTATGGATAAAACCTCATGAAAGATATCAAACACTTAGAAAATGGGCCGAACCATGTGTTTAACTCTTATGACGAATTTCCATCAGATCAAAGGTTGCCCATCTCAAAAATCAAGCATGACTTTTATAGGTTGTAACACGACTATGGTCCAAAGGATTCTTTTAGTATTATGGTGTTAAAAGGCCAATAATTAGTGAAAATGTAATAATAAGATGAAATATAAGAATCAAGTCCACATTATTGATGATCAATATTACACACCTCAACCTCAACACCAAACTAGAACAATGATATTATCAAAAAATAGAACTTGAATAGAAATTTTTCAAAGTCATCTCAACATCTCCCTCTATCCCTTATGTTGTATCACCTTCTTCTTCTTTTGAAACAAAGAAGACTGATGACAACATAATGAATATATATATATATATATATATATATATTATATCTCCATCATCAACATAACCAATTTCTTTCTCAACATAAATACATATATTTCTTCCACATACTATCACATACACAACCACTCTATCTCCATAATATAATGAAGTGATCCCTTTTACACTAGCTCTAAGAAAGGGTTATTTAATGAGAGTAATGCAAAAAAAAAAAATGGTTAATGTATATGCTCAAACGGGCTTCTATAGAGTGTAAATCTTGTGTACACAAATTAAGATGTAATCTTTTTGGTCATGTGCTAGAAAATCCTATGTTTCCTTTATCATGTTCTCAATCAGAGCATATTTTGACTATATGCTTTGACCACAAGACTAAGTTTTTGTAATCTCTAAATTCCATTTTAATATTTATAGTAAATACTTTGATCAAATCAATTAAATGTATATGAGATTTGTAAATAATGTTTGAAGATAAGACATAGAGATTATTTCACGTGAATTCACTCATTAAAGATGATATATATGATTGGAATGTGATAAATCTTAACATGCCATGTTAGGGGGTTAAAAAATCATTCATGTTCTTGCTCCATTAATATATAGACATGTAGATATGTGTTCCCTACATCAAAATTAATATAAAACATTCTACTCACACTATCTTGTTCTTATGATCATCTTTTAGTTATGTTTCAAAGATGTGATCATCATTAACTAGTTAAAGATTTATAAGAGTCTAAACACGCCAAAAATATGCATGATTTTTTTTTTGGAATATATACAAAAACACATTGAAACATGTTAGAACACCAAAAACTCACAAACACCCCTACACATAAGTCACACATTGTCCTCATTGTGTAGAAAAGTAAAGGAACGTGCAATTTAAGTATAGAGAGATAAGTTAAAGAAAAGAAAAGAAAATTAAATAGAAATTATTAAATGTTAGAAAAATTTGCTATCACATTAGATTGTCTTCTAAGCAGTGCTTGTTTTTATGTCTTTAAACTTATGTGATCTTGGTTTACTCAGTCAAAGGGGGTGCTTCTTATAGTTTCACCTCTTCAATATTATGATTCGTGAATGCCTTATAGTAAGGCTTAGGCTTGTGATTGTTTAACTTGAACTCATTCCCCATCTGCTCACTTCTTATTTATATGGAACCATGAGGGAAAAAATGAGTAAAAAAAAAGGACCAACCCATCTAGAGCACAACTTACTTGGGAATAAGCAAAGCCGGGAATGGTTGAGTAATGCTTTTTGATTCCCAACAAATGAACTTCTATGAATCATCTTGTTTTGAAAAAATATATTTTTTTTCTTCTTTTTTATACTATAGCACTATCAAACACATCATACCTTATCTCTTAAAGCTCATAAAGTTGTAGCTTCCTATGCATTCTAGTGGAATATATACATATGTTCAAGTTCTTTACAATCCACCATGCCTTGTACCCAAGATCCATGGGAATATGGAATGATTTTCTATAAACAAGCAGAAAGAGATATATTCCTATGGTTGATTAATAGGTATTCTTATAAGCATATAAGGTGTCATCTAATCTTTGGCTCCAATCTTTTTGATTTGGGTCCATGATCCTCTCTAATATCTTCTTGATTTCTCATTTAGAGATTTTTTCTTGCCCATTAGTTTAAGGGTGATAGGGTGTAGAAAATTTATGTGTAATCCCATATTTATGTCATAAAGCTTCAATCATCCTATCGAAAAAGTGTAATCCTACATCACTGATGATCACTCTAGACATACCGAACCTATAAAAGATGTGAGATTGGAGAAAACCTACAATTACACAATAATCATTAGTATTGATGGAAATTTATTCTACCCATATAGACATATAATCCACATCAATAAGAAGATAGAGATATCCCTTAGTATATAGATTCTTCATAGTCATGTTGGAAGATAATTCAAGATATTTCTTGAGTGTATGATTAAATTCTCTTCCAACATCAAAATCACCTAAAACATCTCATATAATAAGTGTTAGCATATCTAAATAGTGCAGTCCAATAAAAACTAGCTTTAAGAACCTTGAAGGTTATCTTTTTGGAACCAAAGTGTCCTCTACAGTGTAAAGTTTGATAATGTGAAAAAATATGCTTGGATTTGGAATCAAGCATATATCTCCTCACCATACCTTCAATAGAAAATTCCCACAAATAAGGGTTATCCTAAACATATTGTTATGCCTCCTTTCTAATATTAGTTCTAATATATATTATGCCATGCCAGTAGGTAACTTATGAGTAACAAAATAGTTCATAATATTAGTAAACCATGGTGTCCTTATCTGTATCCTAAAGAGATGCTTATCCAGTAAATTTTTAGTTAATGGTATGGGTTCACCATCTTGATCATCCGGCTCAAATTATGTGCTACTACATTCTCACTTCCTTTCTTATCCCTAATATCCACATCAAAGTCTTGTAGCAAGAGAACCCATCTTATCGATTAGAGATTTTCTTCCTTTTTAGAAAATAGATACTTCAAATCCGGATGGTCAGTAAAAATGATAAATTTAGTTTGAAGTAAATATGATTTAATTTTTTCAGAGCAAATACCACTGCTAATAGTTCTTTCTTTGTAGTGGGATAAATTAACTAAGCATCATAAAGATTATTTCAAGCATAGTAGATAACCTAGGGATTTTTTTTCCTTTTTGTCCCAAGGATACACCAGTCACATATTCAGAGGAATCATACATGATTTCAAATGGTATAAACCAATCTAGAGCTAGCATCATCGGGGTCATTGTTAGGAGCTTTTTGAGTTCATTAAATGCTTGCTAAAACTCTTAAATCTAATCAAAAGCCATATCCTTTTGTCAAAAGCATGCCAATGTCAATGGTCATGCAATACTAGACATGTTATTTATTAATCTTCAATAGAAGTCTGCATGTATAAGAGAAAACACACCTTCTCACATAAGTGGGAGATGGTAAGTAGGGCTCTATCCCACTAAATGAAATAATATGACCAAGAAAAATTTATTGTGTCACCATAAAATGACACTTTTCCTAATTAAGTATAAGGTTAGTTTATTCACATCGTTTCAAAATTATATTCATATTTGTAAGGGAAGGTTCAAAAGTATCACCAAAGACACTAAAATCATCGATAAAAACCCAATAATATTCTCAATATAATTATGGAAAAATACTAATAATAAATCTTTAGAATGTAGCAGGGGCATTGAATAGCCCAAAGGGCATGTGTCAATAAGTAGACGCATTCCCTTGATACTTCTCTGCTATATGAATTTGGTTGTAATTGAAATACCCATCAAGGTAGTAATAATAGGAATGACTAACTAATATCTTGAGAATTTGATCAATGAATGGTTATAGGAAGTGCTATTTCCTTATTGTGGAATTCATTTTCCTATAGTCAATGCATACTCGGTGTTCAATCAATGTTCTTTGTGGGAAAACTCATTTTCCTCGTTATTTAGTACAATAACCCTTGATTTTTTAGGTATAACGTAAATTGGCATCGCCCATTTAGAATATAATATGGGGTAGATAACTCTGCAATCCAAGATATTTATGATCTCCTTCTTTATTACATCTATCATATGAGGATTAAGCCTATGTTGGGTTTTTTTAGTTGGCTTAGCTCCTTCTTTAAGAAGTATATAGTGAACATAGATGGTAGGGCTTATTCCTTTAATGTATACTAACATCCATCCAATAGTTATTCTATGATCTCTATGGACATCCAAAAGCATTCTTTCTTGCTCCTCTTTCAACTTTGAAGATATGATCACAAAAGGGTCTCTTTATCTCCCAAGTAGGCATACTTTTAGTGATCTGGTAATGGCTTAATCTATAGTATATAATCCTAAATCATGGAAGGTATATGCTTGTTAGTATCTAAAAGAATCAAAAAAGGAAAGGATCCATACCAATATGAAGGGTATGCCTCCATGTGTGTCACGACATGCATAAGATGTGGGTAAAGTATTATCTCTATCTCCTCCAAAGAAATCTTATTCCCTTTCTCATCTAGTCCTAAACTTTTCATAAGAGTGGTTGTCAATGGATAATACTCATCCTCATCCTCATCAAAGTAATCATGTGCCAAAAGGTATAGGATCTCAATAGTATAGCAATAATGGTCATCCATGAGGCAACTCATGGCCTCAAATATGTTGAAGCTTATGAATTTTCCATCTAAGTAAGTGTTGGGAGAACTGGGTTGAATGTATATATTTGTGTGAGAGGTCTTCATAAAGGGACTTCCTAAGAGTAATGGCATTGGACTTGAGATACTTTCATCCATATCCAAAATGTAGAAGTCTGCCATAAATATAAGTGTACCAACTTGAATAATAAAATCTTCTACATGCCCTTGGGGAATGCATTATAATAATTAACGAGTTGAATGATAAAAATGTCTTTCTTAAGCTCTAATAAAGCTAAAGATACATAAATGTAATATGGCATGACATTAATAGATGCACCTAGGTATAACATGGCATTTTCAAACCTATTGCTATCTATTACGTAATGAATAGTGAAGCTTCCAAGATCTTTACACTTGGGGGTAACTTTCTTTGTATGATAATTGATATTTTCTCACTTATCCTTATCACTTCTTTCTCTCACAATCTCTACCTCATGGTGCATAACTCCTTTAATGATTTTCATATTTTGGAACTTGATTAATAGCTTCTAGGAGTGGAATGTTGATCTACACCTTCTTGAATATATTCAATATAGCTTGATTGCTCTGACTCTTCTTTGATTTTGAATGCCTAGTAGGAAAAGAAGAAATAGAGATAGGTTTAGTAATAGAAAAATTTAGAAAGCTGGAGGATTTATCATATAAGGAACTCTCAAGTTTCTACTAAACAATGGGTTAGTCTATTGATTTTATATTTTATCTCCTATGTTCTAGGATTTTCATGATCTCCCTTATTTTGTTATGGGATCTTCTTCCAACTTCTCTAAATCCTCCTTATACCTTCTTAGATAACTCTCACATGTTTTAATACTATTTGTTACCACTGAATTATCTAACCCAAAGCTTTCCCTTTGAATAGGGTATGGCACTACGGAGAAGTTTCCCTGGATGATGTAATTGATTTATCTTAGTTACCACTCCTCTAGTTTTATGCTCTATATTTTACACTCTCTCATCCACATTCAATTGGATTTATATCAGCTAATTCTTTCCATTTGTCAATAACTCAAATATCTTACCATATTTGTCAATATTTTTGGTAGGAGGTTGAGAAGATTCTCCTTGAAGTTTTTGATAGAAACTTGATACACTTGGATGAAACCTAAAGGATTAAGAACATTGTTATTATATTTCCAACAAAAATTGGGATGGTTGCACATACTTGGGTGGTAATTATTTGAAAATCTAATGGCATTTGATTTCTCATGATCCTCTCCTCCAATCATTTGTGGGAATTTATTATTAGAATGTCCTATTGCTAAACATACTACACATGTAGTAACATTCCCTGGTAATTGTGGCAATATGTCAAAAAAGAGCTGTGAGTTAGTTAAGTCTATCATCAACTTAGCTTACATCATTCTCATTTACACTTTCATAGGTGGAGAAGACATCATATTGATGTGTGTAAAGGCTTGATTTTTCAATAAAAATTGAGTTGAAATGGGATCCTTATCCATGAAAGAATTACACTAGCCGCATCCAACATATTCCTCTTAAGGGGAGTTAGTCCCTTGTAAATGTATTTTATCCAATTCTCTTCCTTCATCCTATGTCGTGAGTACTGTGATAGCAAGGCCTTTTACCTATTATAATAAGCATGGAATGTCTCATTAGGCTCTTACTGGATCTTAGTGATCCCTTAGTAAATGCTTCTTTGTTTCTTTGTGCTTAATCTTGGACCTAGGTAATGTAACACCTCCATTTTCACTCATTTGAAATTTTGTTTAAAATGATTAATGTGGAAGAAAAATGATGCAAGAGCATGGCCTTTATCATTTCCAAACATGGTTTTGAGACATGTTTGAGGAGTTTCTTTGAGTTCTTGGAAGTGCTAAAGTCAAACAAGACACTTTCTTGAATTTCAAAGCATAAGTTGCGTTTTATGCAATTTCAAGCAACCAAACAAGACCTTAATGACATGAAAGCTATGGGATGAGTCAAACTATGTTTTTATGACATGTTTGATGTTATGCCATGTCATCATGACACATGGAATCTGATCGAACAAGCGCCACACGTGTAGTAATGCAAACTAGGGTTTTCTTTGTTAAGGTTGTGATTTTATGTAACTAACTAGTTCATAAGGCAATGCTTTTTATATCATGTATTTCCATATCATTAGTGTAATTACAGATTGTAATTAGTTGTAATTAACAGCTAAAAAGTCGAGTTTATGGCCTATAAATAAGGGTCTTCTCATGTGTAAAAGGGAGAGTTTTGAGTTTGAATAAAAATCATCTCCTTTGAGAGAGTTTAAACCTTCCAATTATATGTGAGTTGAAAGTGACCATTGTTAAGGATTCTTTGTGTGTTCCTTTTCTTTGGTTTTGAATCATATGAAGATTATTTGTGTTTTCTTCATTTGATTTGTATCAAAGGGTTCATCTTTGTGAGTTCTCTTTGAGATCCATTCAAACGCCATCTTGTTACAGATCCATTCAAAAATCATATAATAGTGTTACATTTGTTGCATTTTATCCTACCTTTATTCGTCCATCATCATACAACACGAACATCATTATCCATCACCTTTCTTGAGTGGAATTTGTGTGGGTGTTACATATCAAAAACATAAGAAATAGGAAGAGTTACTATCATGCCTATGCCTAACATAAGACATACGCCCATTATCTATCTCATGTTAGGTACAATGTTAACACTCCCCATTTCTTATAATAGCTCCAGCATTAGTTTTTTTAAATGAACTTTTATAGGAGTGAAAATGAGGATGTTACAAATTGGTATTATATTTTTTGTTTTGAAAATCCTAAATATTTAATTTTTAAAAGTGCTTTTCTAGTTTTAATTTCCATGGTTTGGTTCTATAAGTGATTTTATAGTTATTTTTGTTGTTAAATTTGAGTGTTGTTCTTGTGATTTATATTTTAACCTTATCATGCCTAGGGTATTTTTATTTGCATCATATGTTAATGTGCTATTAGTTTGCCTATGTTTTTTTTTCTCTTTAAAGGGGTAGTTACCCATTATTTTTCCTTTAGTTCGTATACATTCTTTTTGTTGGAATAATTTTGAGGTGTATTACGTTAGTTAGAGCATAATGTGATGAATAATAAACCATCTTGAGAGGAAAATTTAAATAATTTTGGTGTTTTAGAGATGTTAGATGATTGATTTTGATATTGGTGTTTATGTACTTAGCTCATAACCTATCTTGTATTTCTTGATGTTGCCTGATAGGGATATTAAGATAAATGTAAGGCAATTACATGATATGAAGATTTTGTATTAAGGTCATGTATGTTTGGTTTATACTTTCTATTATAGACCTTATTTTATATTAAGCCATTGATAAGGGCTAGTGTTAGATTTGAACTTAGTATATACACCCTCAGTTGGGATAATTTATGAGATAATATGATTAGATAGTCAAATAGTTGATAATGATAAATGATGAATAGGTGGCTTGATATGAGATCTTTGTAAGCGTCAATTCTTTTTACCTTAGAGAATATAATAAGGTGGATGAATCCATTTTTGAAGAAGAGAGCACAAGATATTATAAGAGGAGTGGACTCTATGAGTGATCTTCCATTATTAAATAGTAAAAGCTACCATAAGATTTGGGACTTGAAATGTAATTTAGGGTGGAACTAGGGTTGATACGAGCAATGCGTTGTGGATTTCATTTTAAGGGGGGTAGTATTGTAACACCCTATTTCTAGAAAACCTAAATTTTATTAATATTATTGTCAATTTATGATTTTAAACTTTAATTAGATTATTTTATTTTACTCATGATTCTTGCAAATGTTTGATAAGTTTTTTAATTCATTTTATGGTTTTATTGATAGTTTTAAAGTCATATCAAAATTTATTTAATTATTTATTGTTGTGGATAATTCTAGATAAGTTTGTTTATAATTAAAATTTATTAAATACACTTGATTCAAAATTTTAAAATTATATTTTCATTTTTGTCACATATTTTGATTTTAATATTTTTAATCCATTTCTGATTATAACTTCTTCGTGTAAATATGATTCCGATTTGGAGTTACAATTCGTTAATAGAAACCGATTGTTATATTATAAAAATCATTTTCAAAGTTGTAAAATATTTTTAATTATTTTATTAGTAGGAAATATTTCTATTATTGAATTTATTTATTTCTTACAAGGTTAATAAGATCTTTAGGAAAATTTTAAATTAAAATAATTTCCATAGCTTATTTATGATTTTCTTTCCAAAATTAATTATCTTCTATTTTTTCATATTCATTTATGAATGACCTTTTAGGAAATTTTTTAAATTATTATTAATTGCTCAGGATTTTATAAAAATATTTTTATGATATATTTTAAATATCATATATATTTTAAAACCCTTTAATATTTATATTTTTGTAGTTAAAAAAAACCTACATCTCAAATGACAAACTTGCACCCACTTTTTCTTTCTCTCTTCTCTCACACTCTTGTGCATCTACCTTAACTCCCTCATTTCCATGTCTCTTGCTCTTTCTCTATTTTCAATCTCCAACCAACACCTCATCACTGCATTTCCACATCACCAACAACCAACCATCACAAAAACAACTAGCTACACTATCCGGCAACATAGAACACCGGCAGTGGTTGAGCACCTACAAATGCAACACCAACAACATGGTAGCTTGACACACCTCCACTGGCCACCGCAATGAGGTTCGATGACTATTGAGCTACATCCATTATCTCTCATGCTATGGATGAGAATCCCTAATCTTGTAATGGTAGATTTTGTTCGTTATAAATTACCAAAAACTATATGTTCTATTTTGATTAATTTTAAATGAATTAACTATAATTAAGCTATATTAGCTACTTAAATTAGTATCTATGTGTTATATAATTGATTTAGATGTGTTAATTGTATTTTATATGCTTAATTTCTAGAACATAGATTTTTAACTTGAATATATCTAATTAATCTATTTTGATCTATTAACTATACAAGATGCTTTAAAATGTCCTTAATTTCCTATTGAAAGTGTCAATTTAGATTTTGTAGGGAATTGATCGGAGTTATATATTTTAGTTCAAAAGTCTTATGGATTTAAATTCGATAAATCCATAAGTTATTTTATTAAATTAATTATATAATTTACATTTTAATATGTTTAGTTTTATTTTTGATTTATTAATTTAAATATTTTAGCCAAATTTGACTGAATTTCTATTTTGGGTTTAAAAACCATAAATGTGTACAATTAGGAATTTCCATTATTATTTTTAAGCAATTGATTATCCAATATATTATAAATTATGTCTAATTATATTCATAAACCTTCAATTCAAGTATATGAGAAAATTTTGATTGAATTAAATTTTTAGGCTTGAAAGCCTAACTTTCCAAGTGATGTAATGAAATTGGTCATTTGTATAGTTATTTCTTCTAAAATTAATTTTATATAATTTTTTAAAATAACCTTAATTACATTATAACACCTTCAATTTATATTAATTGATTTGAATTGTTCAAATCTATAATTTGGGCTTTAAAACCTTAATTATTAACAATATTATTGTTAAATTTAGTTGCGGTTGATTTATTCACATATTAATCAATAAGTTTGATTTAAAACTAATTAAATTTTACTTCTAACTTATCAATGTGGATCAATTCTCTTAAATTGATTAGTTTGATGTTTTAGGTGGTAAGCTCAGGTTTACATATTTTCTATTAAATCCTTATGTTTTATTAGTTTCTAATGTAGTTCTAATGCAAGAGCCTCCATATATGATCCTGAAGGTGATAGTTTGGCATACTTAGTTTTGGAGCCAATCATATTATTTGTCTTTTATAATAATGCTTTAACTAAATTTAAAGATATTACTTTAATTCGTTCTTGTAGGTATATAACATATTTACTAGAAGAAGATCAATTCATAAAAAGAAGTCAAGAAACTTAAGATTTCCACATATTACAAGCTATTACAAAAGAAGCTATCATGTGTAAAAGTCAAAGATAAGAAGGCCTAGTCAACCTTTTAAAGTCAACATCATTATTTTGATTAGGATTCTTGTAAATTGTGTTCATTTAATCTTAGCTTACTTTGTTTGTAATAGTCTTGTTGAGCCATGTATTATACAAGATATAAATACATTGTAATACTAGTTGTGTGCTAGTTAGCTATTTGTGTATCATGTGGCTGAAGTGTGTTAGTTAGAAATGTCATAAACTCCTATATAAGACGTGTGTCAACATCATTATAGCATGTTTGTTGATTTTGATATTGAAATATGAAAAAATTAATTCACCTGGCTAATTCTCTCTTTGTAATTTAATACCCATTCTAATACTATTTGGAATAATCTTAGAATGGTGATATTCAAATTAGATTTCTTTGATTCGTGTTGAATTCATTGAATTCTTGTTGCTTTCATTTTAACTTCTAGCTTGAATTTTATAATTCTTTTCTCCGCACCAAGGCAAAACGATCCTAAAATTCAACCCATTCACATTAATCTTCATCCTCATTGAATATTCGTGTCAAATTCTTATGTCTTTCATCAATGATCTAGGATAACATTTGGTGGATCCTCATAGTTAGTCATTCTTTCTGCCTTTCCTTAAGTATATGATAATAGGTAAACTTATTTAAACACCTAGTGGATGGAAAATTATGTGTTAGCATGGTTCTTTTTCTTTTTTGGTAAATAATAGTTTTATTATACCAAATTAGGGACTAGGTATAAACTAGGCTTAGGGTTAGTCATATATACCAAGATGAGCTAAAAAAATTAGTATACAACTTGTGTTTAGTCACAGTGCTAAGCCTAATATGAATATCCTAAATCAATTTTTGAATGATGTTGCAGGTGATCCAATTTGAATTGGAATATTACCTTATTACATGCACTCTAAATATTGTAAAGCATTGAAGTAATGAAAACTCTAAGAACACCGTAGATTCCTCTCCTTCGTCTTGTATGTAAACTCAGCCACTAAATGCATTGTGTCCAAGAGAGAGGATGAAACCTAACTCTTAGCCATTTCATAATCAATCTCCAAAAATACTAGGAAAAAGAACAATCAACCAAAAGGTGAGTGAGATATTCCAGTGCAATTCCTTAAGTAGAGCAAGTAGGATCCTCAATGAAACCTTGAGAGACAAGTCTATCCTTGTTTTGAATCTTTTGGTGAAATAGGAGTCAGGAAATCAACTTGTGGCATGGACTTCCATCATGTTGCCATACAAATAAGACCCAATATTACATCTCACCTCTTAGTATAATTTCTTCATATATTTTCTAAATACCAAATTTATTTCCAATGACACAAGACTGAATATGGGGCAAAATGACAACCCTCAAGCTTGTAGTATTTCAAAAAAAAAACCTAGGAAAAGTAAGGCTTGCATTGGCAATCTTTAATCTCTTGTTGCTTGATGTACACTTCACGAACCTATTTGATCCATACTCCCTCTTTATTTTACATAATGTGCCATAAATGTTTAGCTATGGCTACCCCATTCCACCAAAGTAAATCACCAGTCCCCAAGCCTCTTTTAGTTTTGAAGCAAATATATGGTTATCTAAGATATAATTGCATTTTTTTTATTGTGAAACCCATCTAAAAATACCTTTTTCTGATGGATTCAACAAGATGGATCACTTTCTTAGGAAATAAGAAGATTCAAGCCCAAAAATGATGAATACCAAGAAAGATAGAGTTCATGAATTGCAATCTACTAGCATAGCTAAGAAACTAGTGGTTCACCTTATTGAGGAGATTATCAAGAAAATGTTTATAGTGATTTATGGATAAAGTAGCATAAGTGAAAAGGCACTCCAAGGTACCTAAAAGGGAAATCACCTTCATTGCACCCCATTATATAAACTAATTTTCATTTTTGTAGCTCACTAACACCACTATAAAAAAGCATAGCTATTACTAGGATTAGCTTTCAGCCTTAATACAATTGCAAACTCATCTAGTTTCACTATGCTAAAATGAATAGAATTTAAGCCACCTTTACTAAAAAAGAGTAAGTCATTAGCAAAATAGATGTGAATAATTTTTAGTGATTTACATCTAGGGTGGAACTTGAGTAAATGGTTCTCCCATAACTTATTTAGGCATTTATGCAAGTACTCATTTCCTAGTAAAAATATGTAGGACAAAATTGGGTCACCTTTCCTTAAGCCTCTTTTTGTTGGGGAATGGTGTAGTGAGAATACCATTTATATTTAAAGAGACTTGTATAGTTTTAATACATTCCATAATTATCTTTATATATCTAAGAGTAAAACTATATGCCAACAAGATATGCTTTATAAAACTTCACTCAATTTTATCATATGAATTTTGTAGTTCTACCTTCAATATGAGCCTAGGACTCAGGTTTTTCCATTATTATTTAATTTTCAGTAATATAAGGATGCATGTTAGTTTTAATTACAATTGTAATGGTTGAATAAGAATGTGTTGAGCTTGAACCATGTTTCGTGTAGTGAGTTGTAATGGGTATGATAAATGTGGAGTCTTTAATAAGTGGATGATAGCCCTTTTGGCATGTCTAAGTGATGGTTGTTCTGTAATGCCAAGTGATGATTTTATGATATTTCATAAACGATATATTTGCTAAATTTACTAATAATTCAAGTGTAATACTGAGTTTGGGACTTAGACAAGTAGCCTTGAGATGGCCTTCGAAGTTGGGTTTGTAGTTAAAGCACTCCCTATTTATATGTGTGGTTGTGCTATAGCATTAGTGTGTAGCAAGGCATCTTTCTACTCTATAGGTAGCCTATGGGTTCTATAGGGGCATGCAAAATTAAGGTTAGAATGTTACTTACTTATTTTGAGATATTTTCTCAATTGTAGCATTGTGAATTGATATCTTAGTTGTTAGTACTTTGAATTTAGTATTGTTTCCTCTCAAATAAAATGTGGATTATCATAGATTATGTGACTAAATAAATATGGAACAAAATAACAAATGGATTATGATAGTATTACATTTTATATATTATTATCTGTATTAAGTTACTTAAACATGGTTCTTGTGCTAGCACATATTTCTTACCTCATGGTTTTACCATAATTGCATTTTTCTTCTGTTATTATATATGTTCCAATGATTTCATAGTCATCTATTATTGTATGTTTTCCTATCATATATCATACCATCTTATTTGGTAAACTCATGTTGTTATATCTTTTCATAATTTTCCTCAGATACCATGGTAGTGTTTATGATTATCTTGAGAATATATTTTTTTTTATCTCTGATTTACTTATTATGCCATATCATATGACTTCATGTAAGAAAGTATTATGAATTCTCCTGAGATTCATGAACTTCTATTTTTCCTATGACAACATGTCTCCATGCAAAAAGCATGTTTCTATGCCATTTCCTCTTATGATTCTTGAAATTTTACGCATGTTATGTTTTCACCTAGAATAATATATGAGATCCTCAATTTCATATCATTATCTACATTTATCATGTTTCATTGTGAATTCATACCGAGTTGAGGCTATGCATTGGTCTGAGGTAATGTTCTCGTGCTTATTTATTTCACCTATTTAGTAATTTATTCGGCTTCCCATGATTTTATATGATAGAATTCTTGTTCATGATTTATTTTTTATGGCATGATGAGATGAATATTTTTTAGCATTTCATCAATATCATTCACATTATTGCATGTTAATCAATATAAGATTTTTCCTATGTAATGATCAAATGTTAAAATGTGTGCATGCTATCACTATGTGTTGAGTGTGGTTTACTCAATACATCTTCAAACTAATTCTTCACTTGTTTAGTTGTATATGTGTAGGTTCCCTACTATATTTCATCTTTGATTGTTAGTTTGGGCATAGTGTTAGAGATATCCGGTGTATTTTCTTAGTATGCCCTTATCTTTTATTATGTTTATAAACATTTTAAAAAATTTAAGTTATTGTATTGAAATTTTAATTTGGTGTTGTAAATGATAATTTATACTTCTATTTTTTGGTTATGATTTTAAAATCTAAATTTCTATTATTTTATTAACGATGGTTTGATAAGTTTTCTAATGATTTTATTAGTGATATTTTGATTGAGTGTTTTAGTAGTTGATGATATGTGTGGGAGAGTGGAATTCTCGAACTAATGAGAATATGGCTCAATTTGGGTTTAGATATTTGGATAAAGGCTTGTCTATGGAGAATCAAGAAATTGAAGATTTGAATATGATGGAATAAGGATGAGGATGGTTCGAATATGGTACAAAAAAATGATGGTAATGATTCGGTGATGGTGGTTTGTTAATGATGCTAGTTCAAATGGTGTGTACTAATTAGCTTATGCATTTGACAATGGTTTGGTTAGGATTTTAAGCTTCAAAGGTTAGGGTTTAGATGAAGTTTGAAGTCATGGTTTAGGGTTACGGTTATGGTTTGATTTGAATAAGATGATTAAGATGATGTTTGGTTTGTATGAAAAGGTAGAAATCTTATTTATTTTCATGAGGGTAAACTAATTTTGAATATTAATGATGTATAAATTATTTTTAATGTATTTGATGGCATGAAACACCCTCACGAAGAAGATACTTGCTTATGCATTAATTCTATTGATGAGTGTATTAATGAGTATTTTCTGGTGAACACATCAGATGACCCATTAAAAGCATGTCTGATGAATGGACTTGGTGAGCATGAGGAAGATGACAGCCTTACAAAAGCAATCCACTATGGTGAGCATGAGGAAGATGACAGCCTTACAAAAGCAATCCACTATTTGGAGGCATATCCTTCGTATCCTAGATTTTCAAAGCCACTACTTATAAGCTTAGAGCATGATGAGATAAAAAATTTAAAACCCTCCATTAAAGAGCCTCCTCAACTTGAGCTCAAACCTGTCCCCTCTCATTTGAAATATGTGTTTTTAGACTGTTCTACTTCTCTTCCAGTGATTATTTCCTCTTCTTTGAGCAGTTTGATGGAAGAGAAGCTAATGAAGATGTTAAAGGATCATAAAAGAGTTTTTGGGTGAACACATCAGACATGCATAAAATTATGATGGAGGAGGGTTGTAAGCCAGTGGTGCAATCTCAACAACGATGTAATCCCATGGTGCAAGAAGTGGTGAAAAAATTACTTGGTGTAGGCATAATTTATCCCATATCTAACAATGTGTCGGTTAGTCTAGTGCTGGTGGTACCTAAAAAGGGGGTATTTTTGTTGTGGCTAATGACAAGAATGAATTGATCCCCATATGTACCATAATAGGCTAGCATAATTGTATGGATTATAGACGAGTAAATGATACCACTAGGAAAGACCATTACCTTCTTCCCTTCATTGATCAAATGATAGAGAGACTAGCAGGCCACGAATTCTACTATTTCTTGGATGGGTATTCGGGTTACATACAAATCCCTATTACACCTAAGGATCAAGAAAAAAACAGCATTCATATGTCCTTAAATTATGTTTGCATACAGGAGATGCATTTCATATTGTGCAATGCTCAAGCTACTTTTCATAGATGTATGATGGTAATTTTTCACGATATGGTAGAGGATTTCATGGAAAGTTTCATGGATTATTTTTCCGTGTTTGGATGTTCTTTTAATGTATGCCTAAATAATTTAGATAATGTGTTGAAAAGATGTGAAGACACAAATTCAATCCTTAATTGGGAAAAATGTCATTTTATGGTCCAAGAGGGGATTGTTCTAGGTTACAAAATCTCTAACAAGGGGATTGAAGTTGACAAGGAAAAAATTGAAGTAATTAAAAAAATCCCACCTCCCTCTACTATTAAAGGTGTTAGGAGTTTTTTGGGGCATGTTGTCTTTTATTGAAGGTTCATTAAAGACTTCTCAAAAATAGCTAAGTCCTTGTGTGAGTTACTTGTTAATGATGCTACTTTCATTTTTTCTGATGAGTGCTTGTATGCGTTCATTAGGTTGAAAGAAAAGTTGATTAATGTACATATTATGGAATTTCTTGATTGGAATTTGCCCTTTAAATTAATGTGTAATGCAAGTAATTTTTCTATTGGTGTTGTGCTAGGTTAAAGGAAAGATAAACTTTTTCAAACCATTTACTATACTAGTAGAATTCTGAATTCTGCACAGCAAAATTATGCTAGTAGTGAAAAAGAAATGTTGACCATAGTATTTTTGTTTGATAAGTTTCATTCTTACTTGTTGTTGAATAAATTCATTGTTTACACTGACCACTCTGCATTAAAGTACTTGTTTTCTAAGAAGGATGCTAAGGCTAGGATAATAAGATGGATATTGTTGCTCCAAAATTTTGACTTGGTGATCAAAGATAAAAAGGGGAGTGAGAATAGTGTTGTGGATCATCTCTCATGACTTCCCCAATCTGTCATAAAAGATCCAACCAATTCCATAAATGAAGAATTTCCAGATGAACACCTTTACAAATTTTAAATCACACCTACTCCATGGTATACTGATATAGCTAATCTATTGGCAGGTAACATCTTACCCACTCATCTTTCATATCACCACAACAGGAAGTTTTCTTTTTTAGGTAAACTACTATATTTGGGATGATCCGTACTTGTTTATAATTTTTGTTGATCAAGTAATTTGAAGGTGTGTGAATGATGAGGAGATTTATTCAATACTGGAACATTGTCATAGTATGAAGGTTAGAGGCCACATTGGACTAACTAGGACTGTAGCTAATATTTTACAATGTGGCTTTTATTGGCCTAATATTTTTAAGGATGCTCACATCTTTGTTTCTACTTGTGATAGGTGTCAAAGGATAGGAAATATATCTCAAAAACATAAATTACCCTTAACTAATATCATGGTTTGTGAGTTATTTGACATTTGGGGTATAGACTTCATGGGACCGTTCCCTTGTTCTTTTGCTAATTTGTATATCCTCAAAAACCCTAATCAGCCACCACATACCTCAATTAACCACAATAAACCATAGTTAACCACTCCAAACTCTATTTAACCATACCAACCATAATTAGCCACTCCACGCCTTAGTTAATCATAACAAACCACAATTATCCACTCCAACCTTAGTTAATCACAACAACCCAGAGTTCATTACTCCAAACCCTAATTCAGTCTCTTCCGTACCCTCATAATGCTCCACGTACTATTTTCCATCCAAAATAGTTCAACACCCAAATAACACTTACATTACCTTCCTTACATCCCAAATTAACTTTCCACGCGTAAATTTCATACCCATGCAGACATTAATCTCCCCATGCAAACCTTCACATCTTTTTCATACAAACCCTAAAATTCCATGTGAAACCCTAATTTCAACCATGCAAACCCTAATATCGTCATCCAACCATCAATGCCAACATGTAAACCCTAATACCACCAAACAACTATAATTACCACCATACAAACCTCAGCAACATCATACAAACCCTAATACCACAATATAACCATAAATACCACCATACAAACCTTAGTAACATCATACAAACCCTAATACCGTCATGTAAACCCTAATACCACAATACAACCATTAGTACCACCATCCAACACACGATTCTGCCATATAAAACCCTAAATTCAATCCATAACCAAAACCCAAGATTTGTCCACATAATACAATTGATTAGATTCTCCCCTTTCATAACCAAAATTTAGATTCCTCCATACAAGTCTATAAGTTAGATTCTCCCACATAAAATCATAATTTAGAATCTCCCAAGCAAAACCATAATCTGGATTAATTGGATTCCCCCCCAAACAAATCATAAATTAGATTCTCCCAATTAAATCATAAATTAGGTTCTCCCATATAATATCATAAATTACATTCTCCCAAATAACATCATAAATTAGATTCTTCCTAACAAACCATAAATTCAATTCTCCCATATAACATCATAAATTATATTGTCTCCCACAAAACCCTACATTTCACATATAACATCCTCACATGCATGTCCTTTAGGGTCACATGCAAACACACATTATTCCATACACGTAGTACACATGCCATATAGCAACACAAAAGCATGCTTGGACTCCATGCCATACCAAAAATGCAATAATTACAATAATAACATAAGATGCATAACATATAAGGACCACAATGCACATTAGCACACAAAAGGCCTTAGCACCCCTTACCTAAAATGTCACCGGTCTTGGAGCATGCTCCTATGCCTCCTTAGGACTTTGACCAAATAAAATCATACTAATATAATAACCTTAACGAAATTCTAACTTTGCTAAATAAAAATAATAGAGATATTATAAACCTTGATAATATAGGGTTAAAGACTTTACCCTAATAATAATAATGATACTAAGATAGTAATATCAAAGATAATAAAACTAATATCAATGAGAATATAAATAATAATAATAATAATAATAATAATAATAATAAGCTTTAAAATTTAAAGTGGGGTTTCGACCCTACTTATAACTAATGACTTACCACTTATTTAATATTAATAATAAAATTAATAACATATATAATAACATTAAAATAATAAAGATAATAATAATATTATCATCAATAGTTATAAGAACAATAGAATTAATAATACTAAAATAAATAAGTGCGAATGTTAATACAAAATTAGGGCCTAAGATTTTCCAGAATAATTAATAAAATGATAATAATAATAAGAAGAAGAATTATAATAATCATATAATAATTCAATTAATAACTTAAAAGTCGAAACTAAAAATAAAATTATTTTATTACCACTATCTACCCTACAAGTATAATTCAGCATAAATTTTATATTAAATAATAATAAAACATATTAAGAATATAAATATTAAGAATAATAATAATGGTATTTATATACAAAAAAATTGAAATAAATTAAATCAAGGCTTATAATAATATGGAAAATGGTTGAGAGGGTCTAGGGTTCAACCCTAGGCTGGCAGGAAGCAGGGGCACCGGCGGTGGTGCACAGCGGCGGCGGCGGTGGCCGGAAAAATAGAAGAAAAGAGGGAAAGATGGATGTTGGGAAAAAGATAGGGAGAATTGAGGTGAGATAAGAGGTGTTTATTGTTGCCCAGGAGGAGAGGGACACAATGATGGTGGTGGTGCAGCCAAAGGTGGCGGCGCACGGCGGCGGAAGGTGGTTTAAGATTTCGGGGTAAAAAATTCTGGCGAAACGAGCAACCAACTTTGCATGGTTATTGAGGCTCATACAAGAAGAATCGAAGGTTGAAAATTCTTTAGTTAACTAAAGGACGTTTCAGGGAAGAATTTGGCATGCGGTGGTGGTGCTGAGGTTGGCTAACGGAGGCGGAAGAGGCGTCTAAAGTCTCGATGATGGCAGCCCTCGCCGAGGGTTTTGGGGAAGAAAAATCTTCCACAACTCCTACAATCAGGCTTTTTATAGATGGTAGATGGTATAATAGGGTTTTGGGGGTCGGCAGGAAGTTATTAGCTGCGAAGATTTGGGTGGCCGGCGCCAGAAAATGGCCGACGATTCCTTGGTTTTGGTCGAAGGTTCGTGGGGCTGGGGAGAGGAAACGGGAGAGAGTTAACGTCGAATAATTATGCCAATTTATTCCTGGAGTTAAGAGAAAGACAATGAGGCAAGAAACGGATGGTATTAATCACCGTAGTCGGAGATGCCATTAACGATGCCGGGACTACACCATCGTCGACGGAGGAGAAAGGAGGAAGAAGGAAGAAGGAAGGGAGGCGGTCGGGTCGGCCGGGAAAGAAAAGAAAAAGGGGAGAACCGGGCGGTTCGGGCGCGAGCGGTAGGCGTCATTAAATCGAACGACGAGTTTCGGCCGTAACACGGACGAAACGCACAGCTTAGGCGGGCGGAAGAAGGGCGACGGGCGCGGGCTGGGCCGTGCCGAAGAAAAGGGAGAGGAAAGGAAAACTGGGCCGCGACCTGGCCCAGTCGGGGAAAAAGAAGAGGAAAAAGAAAAAGAAGAAAAAGAAAGAAAAAGGAAAGGAAAAAGGAAAAAAGGAAAGGAGAAAAATAATTAGATTAGGGCCAATTAAATTAATCTAAAAATTTAGGATATTTAAAAATAATAATATTTAAATAAAATAATATTTAAATCCCTTTTTAGGCTAAATTAGGATTTTTAAAAGGTTTTCCATAAATTCCATTTTAATTAGCAAAACACCCTAATTTTCTTCCATTAAATTATTTATCAAATTAATATTAATTTGGAATTATTTTCTCCTTCTTATTTTAAATAAAATAATTTATTTAAATAAATTCCCAAATTAAAATCTTTAATTAGTCAAAATACCTAAATTCCTCCTAATTAAAATACTTATAAATTTATTCTTGATTTGCCCTAATTAATTTTCTTTTATTTTAATAAAATAATTTATTTAATTACTTTTTATAATAAAACCTCATTTAAATATACTATTTAAAATTAGGAATTTTCGGGGCATTTCAGCAATAGTTGTAGGGAGAGAGAGAAGGAGAGAGGGCAGAGTTGTAGGGAGGCAAGTGGTGGCAAGCGGCGGTGCAGGAGGAGCTGGCATGGCGTGCTCGGGTGGTTGGAGATGGAGGAAGAAGAAGGGAAGAAAAAGAAGAAAAGAAAGAGTAGGCCAGTCAGGCAAGGGAGAAAAGAAGAATGGGCTAGCCCTGTCAAGGGGAGAAGGAAGGAAAAGAAAAGAAAGATCTGGGCTGGCCCAGTCGGGGGAAGAAAAGGAAGAAGGGAGAGTGGGTTGGACAGCATCGCGTAGGAGAGGGAGAACGAGAGGGGATTAGGCGGGCGGCCCAAGGTGTAGGGGGAGGCCTTAAGGTCTTGCAGCCCGAAGGAGAAGAAAAAGGAAAACGAAGGAAAGGAGAAAAAGAAGAAAAAGAAGAAAAATGAGAAAGAAAAGGAAAAAGGGGAAATGGGAAATGGGAAATGGGAAGAAAATAGGTAAAATAATTTATGGAATAATAGAATGTAATATTTTGATAGATAAAGAAATTTAATAATTTAATTTAATATAATGGTTTAAAAAGAATAATTTTAGTAAAATATTGGTTTAAAAAATTATTTAAACATAATGAGTATGATAAAATAGTAAAATATTTATTTTAATTTATTAGACATTCATATCCAATTTTATATACTCAAAAATCCATAAAATAATTAAATTAAATAAATTTAAAAGCTAATTTATCCCAACTAAAATTTATTTATTACATTATAAGTTTTTAAAATTTTGGGGTATTACATCACTACCCCCTTAAAGAAAAACTTTGTCCCTGAAGTTTACGCCTTAGCACTAGGGATACAAAGAGGGCTCCTAAGTTACTTGGAGCAACTACACCCTTAATGGAAAACCTACTTTACTAAGGAAAACAACTACACACATAATTAATAATATAAGCAACTACGAGGGACTCGATGGTAAGCTTGAAAAAGTTGCATCGAGATCAATCACTTGCTCGTCTGCTCTAACTAAAGAGGCTGAACGCATTGCTCTGAGCGCTTGATTCTGCCTAACCAATGTTTGCTATGCCCTCTAGATTCCTTCATGGGGTGCGTTGTAGCATTTGAAGCTCCTATACCCAAGTTGTCCACAGTCGTGGCACTGAACCAGCTTTCCCATGTAATCCTTGCCTAGATGATCTCTTCTACAATGACGGAAATGGCAGTGTCGGACTAGTCTTTTTCTAGCCTTTCCATTAGGATCACTTTGACTCTTCTTACGCCGAACTTTAGTTTGAGGTTGAGGTTGGACCCACAAAACCATGCTACTAGGATGATGACTCTTTTATTTGAACTCGGTCTCTTCGTTCTTCCTCTTACTCAAGATGGAGGCTTATTCCTGGACCAAGGCATTGGTGACACACGTCCGCTCGTACATCGTAGTCAAGTCATGGAAATTTTTTTCACCCATCATGCTTCAAATGTTGAGGTGAAGTCCTTGCTCTAACTGAAAGACCACTATAGTCTTGCTTGCTTCTATTCCGGGGACGAACCTCAATAGCTCTGTGAATCGTGCGTAGCATTCTCAGACCGACAAGCTTCCTTACATCAACTCCATGAATTCTTTGAGCTTAGCATTCTTAAAACTTTCCATGTATAAACGTGTGCGAAGGGCATTCTTGAAGTCTTCACATGATGTTGATCGTCCTCCTTGGGCTCGAAAGTCTTCCCACCAAATGTTGGCTAGTCCTTGAAGGAAGTAGGCCACATTGCTCTTCTTTCGCTCATCAGGGCAATTGAGCACCTCGAAGGTCCTATTAAAATCTCGTATCCAACTTTCTAGAACCACAAGATCTTCTTTCCTGTCATAGGTTAGGGACCGATGACGTGAGACTCCGTCTAGCCAATCCTCTCTGATACCCACCGGAGGTAATGCAGTTTGAGGTTGAGGTACCGGGGAATGCTGAGCTAATCCCATGAGCACTTCGAATGCTCTCTCTAGGTTTTCGACTCATTTGTCTCAGTCCATGTCGAGTTAGTTGTAAAACAAAAACGCGTTAGGGGAGGTGTTATTTCTCAAGCTAGGTGACCCAAGCAAAGGTCACTTAATCTACCCATACCTAGAGCTGGCAATCGAGCGGGTTGGGTCACTATCAGATCGGGTAACATGATAATCGGGTCATATCGGTTTTGGATAATTTCTGATCATTTTGTCGGGTCGGGCTGGGTCGGGTTTGATTCGGATCAACCCAGTATCGGATAATCTCGGGTCATTCTAAACTCTCGGGTCAGGTCTGGTTGAGATCGGATGGACTCGGATTCGGGTAAATTTGGGTTGTTCTAATTTCGATTTGGGTTCGGATTGGGCTCGGTTAAGTTTGAATTATTATATTTTCGGGTCGAATTTAGATTGGATTTAGGTCATTTCATATTTGAGCCATGCTTGTGTCATTTTCTTTCTTTCTTTTTATTCCAAGATATTATTAAAAGCTAATTATTTTGAGATCATTTATTTTAATTTATCTTATTCAATTAAAAGTGAATTATTATATTAATTGTTTTGGGGCCTTGAATTTTTTGTCATTATTTTATCTTTGGAGATGTATCTAACGTTTCAAATTTAAAAGTTTTCAAATCATATCACTCTTCTTTTTCTGTTAAGGTATAACTTATAATTCAACTCCGTTATTAGCTTGTTCATATTGAGTTCTAGTATTATTTTAAGTTTATATTATATTTATATCTTATACATTCCTTACATGATATTAACTTATAATAGTCATTGATAATTGATAACAAATGAAGACTTCTAAGGTTGTACTTCTCATATTATTTTTAAAAGAGATTGATCACATCATATCAACATAATTTTAATAAATATAATAATAATAATAATAATAATAATAATAATAATAATAATAATAATAATACAAAAATAATGATAGCAATAATAATAGTAATCAATGAATATCAATTATGGCAAAAATAATAATAACAACATATTAGTTTTTTTATTATATATTTTGATTAGATCATATCAAGTTAAATAAGATAAAAATTAGATAAGTAAGTAATAATGATTATTATTGACAAAAGACCAACTAATATTGACTTCTTACTATTTAACACTATTGATGTAATAAAAAATATTAATCTTCAATTTTTATAATGAATAACTAACATTCTCACTCTAGATTTTTCCTACTTTCCTATGATATTGTAGGTGCTATATTACAAGGTATGGTCATATAGATACTAACATATAGTGTTCAAGGCTACACTGTCATTATCTTATAGTACTAGATGGAATAATAGAAGTGAACTAATATTTAAATGGTATAGTAGTGTTTTTCTTTTTTTTTCTCTACTTTTATTTCTATTGGTATCAATGGATATTGTACTTGTATATACATAAGTGATATAAATTTTATGAAAGTATATTGTTTCTAGATTTTGATGTAAGTGCTAGTATAGATTAGTTGCACATCTATATTATTTCATGTTTTATGAAGTTTTAAAAATTTTGAGTTATGGGTTAATGTTAATTTTTGAGTAGTACCAAGTTGAATCTTTATAGATTTATAATTTTTCAGATAATATCAAATTTTGGATAAATAATGGATCGGGTCGGGTCATTTCGGATTTATAGTTTTTTGGGTTATATCGGATTTCGGGTGAATAGCGGGTCAGGTCGGGTTTATTTCGGGCTTATGCTTTCTCAGGTTATATCGGATATCGGATATGTATCAGATCGGGTCGGATAGGTTTTGGGCTTTAATTACTCGGATAAAATTGGATCTGATTTCAAGCGGATCAAATCGGTATTCGTCAGATTTTTCGGGTCAGGTCAACTTTTGTCGGCTCTACCCATACCCAACTCTCAGGACTAATCAGGGTTTCCATCTAATTATTTAGGGCATAAAATCAAATGCATTGTTAGACCCGTGAAAAATAACTAAAACAACATCTGACTGGGCAACCAGTCGATTGGTTGACAATACTAGTAGATTGGTTGGTATATAAGTCGACTGGCGGGTTTAAACTAGGGTTGTTGAGCTCTTACGGACTTGTGTCCACATGCAAAACTAGTCAACTGGTTACTCAGTACCATTTGATCAATTGAAGAATAGTAGATTGATTATTCTATATTAATCAATCGGTGGAAGAATAGTCAACTTTTTTTTCCTAAACCAATCAATTGGTTTAGCGCAGGTATAAATACCCCCTTCATGTTCTTCAAACTCTTCACCTCAATTTTCCCAAACCATTCGACTTCTCCGCACCCTCTCACATCCCCTCCTTTGAAAATCTTCAAATTAGTGTCAGAATCTATCAAATTGCTCTCCTCTTGCTTGAATTGACATCTAGAGCAACAAGAAGTCCTCTCTATGGCGTCGATTTTCATCACACTCACTCAATTTTAGTTAATTTCATGCCTCAACCCTCTGTTTAAACACATCATTTAGTTATTGCCAAACCTATTGACTAGTTGACAAAACAATCAACTAGTTGACAAAACAATTGATTGGTTTGACAAACCGATCCATGGGTTTCATTTCTACAGAGACTCAGTTGCTCTCTATTTAAACACATCGAATGGTTATTGCCAAACCGATTGATTGGTTGATAAACCGATTGACTCATTTGACAAACTGATATATGGGTTTCATTTCTATAGAAATCCAGTTTCTCTCTTTTTAAACATATCGACTACTTATTGCCTAACCGATTGACTAGTTGATAAATTGATCGATGGGTTGACACAACTGTAACTTTATATTTTGGTCAAAACATGAGCAGTTAACTGGTTGGAACAAACCAATTTCTTGGCCATACAATCAATTAACTGGTTTCTCTAGACCGATCGATTGATTGTGCAATTACTCTCTTACGCTAAAATCATTCAATTTCTCATTCAATATTCCAAATTTTCATATTTATGAGTTTTCACTGAATAGTATTCTTTTCTCACTTCTCTTAGCTAGAATTGTTCTAGAATTATAATATCATATATTAAGTCTAGCTAGATTACATTTCATTCAAAGATCAACACTTTCATATCTTTTAGTTGGTGAGAAACACTTGTAATCACAAACACCTCTCAAAAATAATCAAAGGGGTTAGTGAGGGTTGCTTATCATTCTTGAGATATTTATTTCATAAATCTAGAGAAGATAAATAGGTGAATTTGTAAATTATCTCTTGAGAAGGTCATTGAGATTGTAAGGATTATAAGTTGAGAGAAGAGTGATCATCAATAAAAACACGTCACTATTTTAAAAATCCAAAAGGGATAACCTTTTGGTTGTGGATGTAAATAGTAATTCACTCTTGAACCACTTTACATTACGTGTAAATTTTTGTTTAGTCATTCCCATTCCACAAAACCCTATTCACCCCCTTTAGGGTGTTTTTCACTATAAGGTTATGTTATTACACAAGACCCCATAAAACAATTAAAGAAACACATTCATGTAATCATTCCATCTTAATGATCATTACCATCTAAAAACTTGATGGGAGTTCCATTAGTTCTTAGACAAGTTTAATTAATCAATTAAGATAATCCATTCATGTGAAGAATTTAGATTACATCATCCATTTGTAGCATCATAGCATATGTACTCCAATTGTTCCATTAAAACCTTCCAAGGCACTTATTAAGAATACAATATATTATGAACTAACAAATCTATCAAATAGATTTGTTGATTCATGCTAAGGTGTGTGTTCTCATCATTAATTAATCATTTTATATCATAAAATTAAATCCCAAATCATACCAAGTTCAAGAGAAACAAAAACAACACTATCTAGCTAAACTAATTGATTGGTTTAAGCTAATTGGTCAATCATTTTGGCTCAACCAAACCCTAGAGTTGTAGACGATAGTAACTAACAAACTAGTTGATGTGTTTAAATAGAGAGCAACCCAAAGTAGTTGTAGACGACCCGATTGATAGGTTTGGCTAACCAATTAGCTATTCTAAGAACTAGATAATCGATTTATCTTAACTAGTCAATTTGTTTACTCACATACAACACATTAAAGGCATTTAAAATGTGATTGAGGCTCTAAAATCCAACCATATCACATCATAACATCACCATTTACATAAAATAGAGGTTATGCATGGTCATATAATAATAATGCTATATTATCAGAGAATCAACCATAATCTTCCTCATGTATTCATATTTCTCTCATAAATCTTAAATCTTATAACATGTAACACCAAATTGCTCATAATATCATTTATGCATGCAAAGATAAAAAAAATCTACTAACCATGCTATCTCACATGCTCATTCATACCACATTTCAAAGGCAAGAATGACATACTTGAAAGCTTAGCAAAGTTTCTACCCCAAGAAGAACCTTTGGCTAAAATATTTCTGCTCTCAAAACCTTAGAAAATAAGATATTAAAACTTAGAAACGTTCAAATACTTCTTATAAACCAAGAAATATGAATTAGAGGAAAGAGTAAAATTACCACTTCTAAGAGAATCCAAGAAAAGAATCATCTAAAAGAAAAAACTCAACTTTTTTTTTTTAAATCCAACCCTTTTTTGCTTAAAAATAAAATAAGAGGGAGCTAGAGAAAAGATTAGAAGAGAAAACCAAATTAAGGTGAAGTCACAAATTGAAGAAGAAAAAGGAATACAAGTGTAAGGATTTCATAATATTTTAAGTGGTTGAAAAGAGGTAAAGGAGAGAGATGATTCGGGCTCTTTATAACTAATGAAGCAATCAAGAAATAAATGAGATGAGTGTAGTAGATCACTACCCTAATTTTTACTATTCAAATTTGGACTTAACTAGTGAATTTATCAGGAATAGGGATGACTTTTTCCTAGAGATCCAATGGTATTTTCTAGAGAATTCAGTTTGAGATATTTTAGAAAAAGGTCAAACATAAGAAAGGAAATCTGCAGATCAACGTGGGAAAAAATCTGTCAGTCGTGCAAGGCAAATATAGAACAAATAGCCCGTTCCAAAGTTCTATAGAGGAGAGAGGAAGAAGAAGGCAAGAGTGAGGTCATCCTTCCCCCTTTTCTACCAAATTGGACCTTTGAATCTACGCAAGGGAAAAATTAAAGTAGAGTAACTAATCAAAATGGTTAAATATTACTTAGGAATAGATTGGAGTTGGATTACTAAGATTTAATATATTAGAAGAATGTTTCCTAAAAAAATCCATGCTAGAAAAATCACCCAACTTAATAAACCTGTCTATTGGTGTAATACCCCCAAAATTTACTACTGAAAAATTTTATTTCATGAGAAGGTTTAGTGGAAGCGAAATAACAAAACCATCAATTCTGTGGATATTATCACCACACTTAGTAACAAACTGGTTCACTCCTACCATTCTAGTATCAAGTGCTAAGGCTAAAGAGGATTATCATTAAACATAATTAAACACTTAAAACAAGAATTCATAAAGGAATTGAATCGTTCACTATACAGAAATCAGAGTGCAGTTAAAAGAGTTACAATCCAAGGAGTAAGTAATTAAAGTTTCCAAAGACATAAAATACCGTACGATAGAACAAAACTAGAATAAAATGATACAAGGTAAAACGAAATGAAAGATAGAATCTATCCAGGTCACTCTAGATCCCTAGGCCAAGTCTAGGCTCAATTCTCCGCCCCGTCCGATGCCTCGTAAAAGTCATAGGCACCGAAGATATCATCACCTACTTACACAAACTCAAGTGGGCCCTCTGCTTATGGGAATGAGTAGCACCCATGAAATGGGTAATCAATACACTACGTACTGAGTAAGGTAACCATACAGCTAAGGCCAAACATATAAGGCATATAACACAAGCATGATCATATAGGCAACATACAATACTACAGATAATGAGGTCGCATAACAGTTCAGCTAACTTGTTCTTTAGATCTCTTATCAATATACTCATTTCACACATACTCTTTATCAATCCATACAAGTTTGGGAACCCCACCATTATAGCCGGTGGATTGGAATACATACAGGGCAAAACGCACCTGACCACTATTATTCACTGGTGGATCGGTTTCCAAGGCAGAACGCTCTTGGTCACTATTATTTACTAGTGGACCGGTCTGTCTTCCACTCACATGGTGTTTTGCTATAATTACTTAGTGTATTTCCCATATCTTAGCTTCATTACGTTTGGTTTTTTTAGCATGGGATCCCCTACTATTATAGCGGGTGGACCAAAAATCACACAAGGCAAAATGCTCCTGGCCACTATTATTGACCGATAGACTGGTCTCCAGGGCACCCCAGCTCTTGGACACTATTATTTGCTGGTGGACCATTCTAGGCCCAGCTCAACAATATTCCTCTTTAAATGATTAGTGTCTTATTCGATAATATTTTTCCCTTGATATACATGTCACCAACCTTCTACTTCTATCCTCCTAAGAGGGTCCCTCCTATATCTTGAGACTTCTGGCCTCCTATCATACCCTGTTATCCATTCCCCTTCCATTTACTCATAACAAAAACCCAACTCCTAAGGGTGTGGGTTAAGACCCATCACCTTATGACATCCAACTCCACTTACTACCCCCCCCCTTCTAGGGTTTCCCTTGAAACCCTAATTGGGCCTATGTGGCCCAACTTCCTCTGACTAACCTTACCAATATTTATTTTATCGCTCAACACCTCCTCTCATTTAGACTAAACCCAAATCATATCATTCTACTCACCGATTACTCATGTGACCGTGAAACCCTAGTTGGCCACCACAAACCCTAGCACCTTTCTTCCACCATAAGTCACCTCCCCATTCTTCACCTAACACCTCTTCATTCCCAAGGCACCCTTACTCATCCCTCATATAATAAGTTTCCACTCTTATCCTATACTCCACTCTTCCTCAATTATTTTTACCTTCACATTTCCCTTCAGATTAGGGTTTCCTCCCAAAATCCTAATTAGATCCCCTATACACTCTTATGCTAACCCACGTACTATTTTTCACTCCAAGTCTCCATTCACTCCACAACTCTCCCCTTACCTTACTTACGCCCTAGGACAACTTGTATAACATAAGGATCATCCCAATGTAAGCTCCATCCATCTTATACAAACCCTCGAAGTACCTATGCAAAACCCTAAAATTCCCATCACTTGTTCATTTTGATCTTATCCTCCTTTTTATTTTCCCTCTCATGGGTTTTGAGATACTTAGGTCAATCTCATGCCTCTTAGTCAACTCACTTCTCATTTTTCCCTTTTTATCCTTTCACCCCATATCATATTATTAGTCATCCTAGCATGCATGTCCTAGAGGGTCACATCATATTCACAACATATACACATTATACATATGCCATAAGAAAACACATGAACATACCTCAACTCCAACCTAAGCTAAATATAAAACAAGTTTAATGATAACCATAAGATACACAACATAACATGTTACATAAAATCCAAGGCATTCAAGACACATAATACACATAGGGTCTTAGCTACATCCTAACCTAAAACAATGCCAGGCTTGGAGCACGCTCCTACACCTCCTTATGGTTTTGACTTAATTCACCTATAAGAGGGGAACTACTATGGGTTAATCTCCCTCTTACCCAAATTACCATTATTCCTACCCTACCCTTATCATAATCTACTGTTAGGGCTAATAATGATAATAGTAGTTTTATAAGTAAAAGTAAGGTTATTATTCTAAAAATAGTTAATCATGCTACTACTAACCAAAATAAGTCTTAGTAGCTACCATGGTTTATGTTAAATAAACCACATTGATATTCATATTATTAGAGGTAATAGTTTCAATATTACTAATAATAATAATAGTTGTAGTGATAATACTAATATCAACCCAAACCCTAGTAATAATAATAATAGTGATATTAGTAATGTAAAAGTAGTGACCATAATGACACTAATAATAATAATGTTAGTAGTGATAGTAAGGTTAGTGATATGTGAAATGTTAACAATAATGATAAGGTAATAAGAATGATAATAGTAATAATATTAATAATAGTTCCAAGCTTAAGAATAATACTAATAAAGGTCCTAATAATCATTATAGTAGTAGCCTTGGTGATAATATGGTCAGGTATAATAATAATAATAATAATAATAATAATAATAATAATAATATTATTATTATTATTATTATTATTATTATTATTATTATTATTAAGGATAACACCATTAATACTATTAAAATAGCTAATACTTACATAAAATGGGTTTAGGGGTTGGGAAGGTTATAGTACCACCTAGGGACGGTGGCGACACCTACATCGGTGCATGGCGGCAGCAACGGTGGTGGTGGAGGAAGAAGAGAGGTGAAGAGATGGTGGTATAGGCTAGAGGAGAGGGAATGAGGGGTGGTTGTGGTGGTGGTGCAGCCAAAGGTGGCAGCGCACGGTGGCGGGTGTGGTGGCCGAAGGTGGTGGAGGGAGGAGAAAGGAGTAGGAGATGGAGGCAGGGAGAGAGGGAGGTATGGGGAGGTAGAGGAACCTCCTTGGTTGTTTTGGAGGGTAGAGAGGGTGTTGTTGTAGCGGGATTGGTGGTGGATGGTGGTGTGAAGGGCGGCGAGGGTTGATGAGGGGCTAATCGGGAGGGGAACTTTGCACAACGGGGGTGGCTCGTGTTGGGAAAATCAAGAGAGGAGGGAGGTGTAGTTGGGTAGAGCATGATGTAGGGGGCAGTTCTGTGGGTAGCTCAGATGGCAGTGCTAGGCGGTGGCAGCGGGGCAGTCATTTGATTGGGCGATGGCGCAAAGGATGGGATTTTCTAAGCTACGAAAAGAATCTGAATTCAGGGTTTCCAAAAGGATATTTATAGGATAAATGGAGGGGAAAATGACAAAGGGAAGAGGACAATAGGGGGTGCAGGTGCCAGGCACGCAGGCCGACGGTGGCAAGCGGCCTGAGTCTGCCATGGTAGGGGTAGTTAGGTCGAGGAGAGAGGAGAAAAGGAAGGGCAGGACATGTATAAGAGGAGAGGACATTGGTGGGGTCAAAAAGGGGAAAGAAAATGACGGGTAAGAGAGGGAAAGGATGGCGTGCGGTGGTGGTCGGTAGAAAATGGGGTTGTAGGGTCTTGGGGATGCAAGTTGGGCTGGGGAAGAAGGAAAGGGAAGGGGTGGACTGGTGGTCTAAGGGAAAAAGAAAGAAAAGAAAAAAGAGAGGGGCGGACTAGCTGGCGACGGGGAAAGAAGGGAGGGTGCGGTGTACGGGCCTGGGCCGCGCTAAAGGAGAAGAAAGGAAGAGGGGGGACTTGGGCTGCGCAGGCTGGCCTAGTTCGGGGGGAAGGAGAAAAAGGAAGGGAGGAAGGGGGAAAGAAAGAAAAAGGAAAAAGAAGGAGAGAAAGGAAAAGGGAAAAGGAAAGTAATAAGTTGGTTGGGTGTTTAGGATATTCTAGGATTTCTTGATTATTAAAAATAATAATAATATATATATAATAATGATAATAATAATAATAATAATAATAATAAAATTCCTTTTTAAGTTAATTTGGGGTATTTTAAATAATTCTTTCCTATATTCCATTTTACTTAGCAAAACGCCCTAATTTTTCCTAATTAAATTATTTATCATTTTCTTCTTTATTTGTCTTAAACAATGCTATTTTATTTTAATAAAATAATTTATTTAATTTATTTCTCTAATAAATCCTTATTTTTCCAAAATCCTCTAAATTAGGGTTTTAGGGTATTTCAATTGGTTTGGAGCTTGTTTGGTTTTACTTAAGAAAAGTAGTTTTTTAGATAATCAATTATAAAAAGTAATTATAAATTTGTATAAGTGTTTGGTTTTACTTTTAATAAGTAATTATAAAAAAGTAACTTATAATAATTAATTTTTAAAAGTTGTAAACTAAGAGCTTGTTTGGTTTTACTTAAGAAAAGTAGTTTTTTAGATAATCAATTATAAATTTGTATAAGTGTTTGGTTTTACTTTTAATAAGTAATTATAAAAAAGTAACTTATAATAATTAATTTTTAAAAATTGGAAACTAAAAGTAAATTTTACTTACTTTTAAAAATCACTTTTGGTGTGCGGCACGGTACTTGTGTATTAGTATAAGTTTCGTTTATAAACTTTTATCTCCACTCCACTCCTTCCCGCTCCTCTGTTCCCACTCCTCCGCTCCACTCTTCTATTGCACACAACCTTCTCCATCTCTACCTTCGTTTAGTAGTTCGTCTACTACCTTTGATGTCCGACCTGTGCTCGCCTTTACCTATGAATTTCTTTGGTTTCCACAACCTTCTCCATCTATTCTTCACATTTCACATATGCTTAGCTGCTCCGCTTCTCCATTTCATATTCGCTCCACAACTTAACTCCATCACTACCTTCGTTCGTCCTCTTCTGAACTCACCTTTACCCTCTCCATCGATTCATTACCTATTATTCGTAGCTCCATTTCACACTTCACTTCTCACTACTCCATTTCAGGTCCACTGCTCTAGAAATCAAATCTAAAATTTGGGCTTCATTTTGAAGTTTGTTCTCACGTTGCTCAATCTTTGACTTGGGATAGATCTTCAACTCAATTTCCCTTAATTGGAGATTGTGAAGTAAGTTTCGCCATCGAATTTGATGGTATAACTTGCGTCATGTTGGTAGTATTTCCGATCGAAAGTACATGAATAGTTGATGGGGACAAGAACGATGGAGCCAATAGAAAAAGTATGGATTTTGTTGACATTGTTGAGAAGGGCAATGGAAGAAGCAGAAGAACTGAGGAGGTAAGAGATAGCAGGACGGAATTATAAGGCGGGATTGCACTGAAGGTGAGGTAAGAGTCATAGGTAGTGTTAATGCCATTGCAAATGAATTCGTTTGTGTTCGTGAAGTTCTGATCATAGTTGAGTTGATTGTTGTTGAGGTAGCTTTGTTGCGCGTGATAGAAATGGTGAAATCGGAGGATGGTAATCCAAATAATGGTTGTTATAAGTGTACAGCGATCACCAAACTTTCGATTGAATGATAACTCCATGCCGGAGATGAGTTGATCTGGGAGGAGAGAGTTGCTTGAATTGAGCAAGATTAATTAGAAGAATAAATCCAAGATTTAAGCCGTGGATTAAAGTGGGCACCGAAATACCGATGATACGAATGGATTGATATTTTGTCTAATAAATACATCTAGTCTTTTTTTCATTTTAATATGATTTCTTGATATTTGCATGTAAACAAAAAATCATGGGTTATTTATATGAAAACATTTACAATGTGATTATTTTATGGAATATATTATTATTATTATTATTATTATTATTATTATTATTATTATTATTATTATTATTATATTGATAATTATGTGCGAGTTTTTTTTAAAAAAAATAGTGGTCTAATTTTTATTTTAGCATGCGACTCCTAAAATAGATTGAGCAGCCATGTATTGTTACTTCTATGCCATTTGAGAGTATATTGCTCGATGTAATTTTTGTTTTCATCAACAAAGTGATTATAGAATATTATTTTCATCAACAAATTGATTATTAGAATATTGTGTTATTAAAGAGTCAATTATATATATTTTTAACTTATTTTTTTATTATTATAAATAGCATGTAATAATTATTATTTTTTTATAGCAAAACCCAAGCTGTAAACACTTTCGCAACAAGCCAATTGTCCATTTAGATGAGCTTCGGTGAATCCTTGGTGGTACTCATTAGGGGTGTGCAAAACCGGATATCCGTATCCATTCGGATATTTTTTCGGATATCCGCTCCGCATTTTTTTAGACCGGATATCCGGGATGCGGATATCCGAAAAATATAGACCGGATATAGACCGGATTCGGATATATCCAATATCCGTATAAAAATACTATTTTATCAATTTTAATAACTTTTGCTTTAATATTTTTAAAAATAAGGATCGTATATCAATTAATATTCATATCTATATTCATATAAATATCTTATTTTATCTAAAAGAAGTATTAAAATATTATTATAAATATTTAAAATATAAAAATAAATAAAATTTTAAAACTTAAAACTATAAAAACACAATAATATGGTGTATTATTGAAATAATCAACAAAATATCGGGTATTTTTTCGGATCGGATAATCCAAAAAAAAATCGGATATCCGAATGTCGGATATCCTTTTAGAATAAAACCGGTTCGGATATCCGAAATGTCGGATCGGATTTTTAAATATCGGATCGGATTTTCGGATCCCGGATTTTTTGCACAGCCCTAGTACTCATGCAACTAGAGAATATTCATGGGTTCCATATCAGGAGACTCATCCAAGTTTCGATAAGGATGATGAAGATCTAAGAACAAATAATGCGGGTCTTTCTAAATGCCAAAAAGTCATTGATATCGAGGGTTGTGATTCTAGTGATTCAAGTGGTGGGACATGCCAAAAGGAAAAGTCAAGCAACAAGCATTCTAAGAGTCAACAATCCCTATTTAATATGTTTATTGAATAATATAAACTTTGATCATTGTCATTATTTGAGTTTTAGATATTTGTGAATTTTATAAAAAAAAAATTAGTGGCTGTTCATAATTTTTTTCAATAAGTTTATGATTTTTATTTTACAATTTTTAGCATTTGTAATATCTTTATATTTTTTTATACTTTTTAATGTTTCATATGCTTTTTAATATTTAATATTACATAATTTATATAATAATTATTACCAAAAGATATATATAGGAAGATAAAAATTAAAGATGGAAAATAAAAAGTAATTTTATAGAAAAATAAAAACCAAACACTAATAAGGTACAATAAGTAGTTTTTTTAGTATTAATCACTTATATAATAAAAGTAAAAACAAACATATATTTTACTTATCAAAGTACTTTTTAAAAATTAGATTTATAAAAGTAATTTTGATCTAAAAGTAATTATGAAAAATAAGTAATACCAAATAGGGGCTTGGTCATCCAGTTGATTGTTCTACATATTAGTCGATCAGTTCCTTCAAAAAGATTGGTTTTATCGAGCCAAAACCTTTGCTAAAAACAATAGATCAGTTAATCAGTTCATAAAACCAACCGATTGGTATACCAAGAAAACTTGTTTTACTCAAATTTTTAAGCCTTTTTCTGTTTCCTTTTCAAATCAAACCCAAACTATCTGTCTAAATCAAGATCAAACATCATCTAAACTCCATTTTATAAATCTCAAAATCACTAGGTATTACAATTTTGGATGATATTGCAAATGCTAAAGGAATTAGATTGAAGATTAGATATTATTATTTGGAATCTATTTTTGTAATTTCTAATTAGTATAATTTAGGAGTTATTAAACCTTAGGCAGTTGGACTAAACTAGTCCAATTTAATTATCATTGTCAATCAATATTATTAGTAGCCTAGGTGGCTAATGATGATAGCATTTTAAAACCTTGTTGATATTAATCTTAAGCTAGGCGGAGTCGGACCAATCTTTATATCCTTTAGGCTAGTAGAGGTAAGGCCCAACCGCCTCCCTCAAGTATAAGAGAATTCTAATTGTCTTTCAAACAATCATTCCTTTTGGGTTGACCAAAAACTTTGAGTTTAGGGCCAAAGAATCAACCTAGCTTGCCCCCTCATCTTATTTTTACTATGTTTCTAAACTCAATCCTTTTTTGTTGATTCTATTTTAACTCTTTCCTCTCATTATCTCTTTAGTGGTGGGTCTCTATTTATTTTTCTATCCATTTCTCCTATTAAACCTTGACCGATTATTATTGTTGGTGTTGTTCTTCATTGATCCACCTCTCCTCCTCTCAATGTAAATGGAGTTTAACTCCTCCTATCTCTAATTCTAAGGCCACTAAAAGTCAAGAAGTTACTATTATTTTACTTGATTCCCTTTCCATTATCATGTTGAACTTCTTCCATTTAGAATATCTATTATATATATGTAAGCTGATGACCAGATTTTGATGATATAAAAAGGACAGTTGAACCTTTTTTCTTGCTCACAAATTGTCAGTTAGGATGACATTTTTAGTTATTACTTTGATGACAGTCAAAGCCATTACATTTTGGGCGGCCACTTGACTAGTCCATCAATACTCTACCTTGTTGGGTTTGGTTAACTTACATGTGTGAGGTTTGTGTTTTCAAGGCAGGCCCGTCTTTTGGACTGCCTAAGAACCTTGTTTTCAAGGCAGGCCCGTCTTTTGGACTGCCTAAGAACCTTTTCCTTAAAAGGAGGAAAAAGGATATATATATATATATATATATATATATATATACGAACTAGTCCTTTGAGTGATAATTAAGAACTAGTATTTCGAGTTAAAGAAACTATATATAGTAGGTGGTGGAAACTACTGTTAGTAGTGTAATCCCCCGAATTTTTAAAACCCTATATTTTAATAAATAAATTTTATTTTGGATAAATTAGCTTTTAAATATTTTTAATTTAATTATTTTATAGATTTTTGAGTGTATGAAATTTAGTATAAATATTTTAATAAATTAAAATAAATATTTTGGTATTTATCATACTCTTGTTATTTAAATAATTTTTCAAATTATTATTTTGCTAAAATTTTCCCTTTTAAATCCTTATATTTTAACTATATTAAATTAAATTATTAAATTAATATATTGCCCAAAATTATTCCATTTTAGTATTTTATCAATTAAATTATTTTATTCTTTTTCCTTTTTTCCCCTTGTGCTTCTCTTTTTCTCCTTTTTTTCTCTTTTCCTTCTTTCTCCTTTTTTTCCTTGGGCCGCCGGTGGCCTGCCCTCCTCTCCCTGGCGTGGTGGGCCTGCGGCCCAGTCTTCCCCTCCTTCCTGAGCGTCGCCCGGCTGCCTCCTCCTTTTCCTGTTCCTTTTCCTTCTTCCTAGACCGGGCCGGCTCCTTCTTTCCTTCTGTCGGTCCACCTACCGTCGCACGCCCAGCACCCAGCCCCCGATCCTTCTTCTTTCTTTCTTCTTCCACCATCACCGGCAATAATCCCGGCCTTCCTCCACCATTTTCGCCGCTCGATCTGCAGCTCCCTCTCCCCCATTGACTCCCCTGTCTCTCTCTCTCTCCCCCTCGCGTCGTTTTCTCTGCCCATTCCTGTCTCCCTCTCCCTCTTCCTGCCATTGCCATAACCCTTCTCCCCCCTCCCTGCAACCTCCATTTCCCTACCACCTATAGCCGTCCCTCGAGCCCCTATCCATTCCCTTCTCTTCCTCTCCTATTTATTCCTCCTTCCATGCCCCTCTGCATTTTTTTTTAGCCGAAATTCCTTCCCCCGATCCTCTCTTCTTTCCTTTCTTCTCCTCCCCCTCTCCCTTTATTTTTGGTTTCGCCACCCATCTCCTTCGCTTCCGCCGCCTCAACCACCACCTGCACCACCTCCTGCCACCCTCTGCCTCTCCCCCCGACTGATCACAGTCCCATCAAGCCACCCCGCAACCCCATCCTTCCTCCTCTCCTCTTTTTCTCTTCTTTACCCCTTATCAGCAACCACCCTGCAACGCCTCATTCTGCCGCCGTCCCGCCGCTTACGCCGCCACCTGAGCCACCCTATTACTCCCTACAACCGCCTCTACAATCCCCAATCCCCCTTTGGTCGAAACCGTCACCCGAAAGCCTCCATTTTTCCTCCTCATTTTCCTTCCTCGCCGGCCCCATCTCGACCTCCCTCCTCAGCCGCCACCTTCGCAGCTTCGCTGCCGCCACCTCCGCCACCCTTAGCCGCCGTTAACCCTTCCCCGACGACCAATTACACCTCCTCTCCACCTCTGGGCCATTGCCCTGCCCTAAATCCTCCCCGAAACCCCTCCTTTCTTAGCCCCAAACCACCAACCCGAAAACACTTCTCCCTCCTTCCATCCTTGCCACCTTCGAGCCCCTCCTTGTTCTTTCTTTGCATGCAACTCATGCTGCATGAGCAGCATGAGCTACTGCCCTCTTTGATTTAGTGTTTAATAATTTTTAAGGTATAATAATATTTTAGTTTAATTATTCGATTAATTAAGTGTTATAAGCCTTATGATTTGGTTTTTATCTTTTCTAATCTAATAAGTCTTGAATTATTTTTAGGTATTGGTTTTGATAAATCAAATCTTAAACCTTAAACCGGGATACCGATAAGGTTTGTTTTTGGTGGAAATCGATGTAACCGTTAAATCCCGCTTAAATGCATGGATTAACGTATGTTAGCACATTAGGCATTTTTAATGTGTATTATGTTTGATATATGTTGTCCAGTATATTATATATGTTTTCTTGAGTTGGTTGATGAAAAGGAAGTATGATAGATTATGTGCCATGTTTGGAGATATTGTTTAAGGTAGAAGTTGGTTATTAATGAAAATGTTAAGTATTATCCATGTTTTATTTTGGTATTGTGATCTTTATTGCATGATTAGTATTTTGTGAGCCTTAGTGAATTTTATTAATGTATCTTGTACACGATTATGGCCTAGAATATATATGGGTGCTAATAATGTTACATTAATTATAAGAATTGAAGATGAGGGATTAAAGTTAATATTTTATGTAGTAATAATAATAATTTAATACAAGTGGAGTAATAAGGATAAATTGGTAATTTTAAAATAAAAGGGTAATTTGGTAATTTTGTAACAAAAAGACAAATTGGCAATTTTGTAATTAAAGGGGCAAAATAGTAATTTTGTGAATAAAGGGTAAAATAGTAATTTGTGATTAAATGGTAAAATGGTAGTTTTGTAAGAAGAGGGCAAAATGGTAATCTTATAATAAAAGGTTAAAGTTGTAATTTTGTAATAAAAGGGCAAAATGGAAATTTTATCATAAAAGGGTAGTTTGGTAAATTTGTAATGAAATGGCAATTTGGTAAATTGTAATAAAAGGACAATTTGGTAATTTTGTAATAAAAGGGTAAAATTGTAATTTTATAATTAAAGGGTAAAATAGTAATTTTGTGATTAATGGGCAGAATGGTAATTTGGAAATTAAAAGAGCTAAGATGATAATTTCATAATTAAGGATAAATGGAAATTTTATAAGTAAAAGGGCGATATGATAATTTTTGGGAGTTAAGGGGTAAAATGGTAAATTTGAAGGTGAAGGGGTAAAATGGTAATTTGAAAATCAAAGGGGTAAAAGTGGAAATTGGAAAGGAGTAAATTGGTAATTATAATAATTGAGAAGGGTAAAAATAATAATTTAAATAACTAAAGGGTAATTTGATAATTTAATAATGGAGAAGGGTAAAATCGTAAATATGATAAATGTGAGGGGTAATTTGGTAATTTAACCAACTAGAGGGGTAATTTGGTAATTAGGATAATGAACGGGGGTAATTTGGTAATTTCACCAACTAATGGGTGACTTGTTGATTATAATAAAGGAAATGGATAAATTGATAATCTAACCAACTAAATAGGAAATATATTAAGTGTAACGATTATAAAGGGCGTTTAGTGGCCTAATTTATGTGAAAGATAGCTCGGTAACCTAAACCGAGTAAGGGTGTAGCTAAATTCGAATGTGTGCTATATGTCCTACATGCCTTGGATGCCCTGTATAATTTTTATGTCGAGATCTATATGTTATTATTGTTTCATGTGTGGTATGGCTTGGAACCAAGGTGTGTTTATGTGCCCCTTTTGGTATGTGCTGATATGGATATGCTATATTTTATGATGTGATGTGATTGTGGCCCTTAGGGACATGCATGCTAGGATAATTAATGTGGTAATTGGAAATGGAGGCATGAAAAAGAGTAATGAGAGAGAAGGATAACTAAGGGGAAGTAAGTTGGCTAATGTAGGTATGGGACAAACTAGGGTTTGCATGGGATGGTTAGAGTCCGCATGGGGGCAGACTTTACGTATGGAAAGTTGCCTCGGGACGTGAGGAAGGTAACAGAAGTGTCGTTTGGGTGTCTGGGAGCTTCAGGCGAAAAATAGTACGTGGGACAATATAAGGGTGAGTAGGAGACCAAACTAGGGTTTAGGAAGAAACCCTAATGTGAGAAGGTGGAAAAAGAAAAAGAAGATAATAAAAGTAAAAGAGAATGAGTGGGGTAGAAAGTGAGGGTTGGATCTAAGGGCCGTGACGTGTAGGGTCTTGGAATAGTCAGGATGTGTATGATAGAGAAGGATGGGCCACATAGGCCGAGTTAGGGTTTTTGGAGAAAACCGAGTTAGGAGGTGCAGAAGTCTCAAGATATGGGACGGGCCCTCCTGGGAGGATAAGTGTGGATATAGTAGCCATGCATGTCAAGGGTGGAATACTTTTGAATAAGATACGCTTAAAACACTAATCACTTAAAGAGGAAGATGCTGAGCCGGGCCCAGACCGGTCCACCGGCGAATAATAGTGGCCAGGAACGTTTTGCCCTGTATATATTTCCAGTCCACCGGCTATAATAATGGGAGATTCCATGCTCAGCAAATCAAACGTAAAATCAATAAGATATGGGGAAGATACTAATCACTTATAGTGAAATACCTTGTGAGTCGGGGCCAGACCGGTCCACCAGCGAATAATAGTGGCCAGGAGCGTTCTGCCCTGGAGACCGACCCACCAGCGAATAATAGTGGCTAGGAGCGTTTTGCCCTATATATATTTCCGGTCTACCGGCTATAATAGTGGGGTTCCCGCACTCACATGGACATTTAAAATCCGAGATGATTGATTAATGATGGACTAATGGCCTTAAGGCCCTAAAGTATCGATTATTCATTATGGCCTATTAGTATTCGGTTAACTTGTTAAGTATGCAAATGGACAAAGTTGAATGTTACGTATACACCATTAATATTTGATTGACCTGTTGAATACGTGAATGTATGGATCTGATTGTTATATTTTACATATGTCGTTATGAACGGATATCCTAGTATATCATGTGTGACATTGCGTGCCTATTTTTATGTGCGTTTTTAAAGGGTTACTCAGTACCGTAGTACTGAAGGGTTCCCTTCATGGGGCCCTTGCCTATTCAATGGGCAGTGCCCCTTTCAGGTCGTGTTTGGTGCTATTCAAGTGGGCTTTTGAGAAAGAGCGTAAGGTACTATTCGGTAAATTCTAGGGTTTTGATTTATCTCTTTTAACTTCAATGTATTTGTTATTTTGTAACCACCATTGTTTGATTTCATTCTTGTAAATTATTTACTGTGCTTCTCTGATTGTTATATGCTTCAGTTTCTCGTAAAATCGTCTTTTACCTTTTTAGCCTTAGCACTTAGTACTGGAATGGTAGGAGTGAAACGGTCTGGTACTAAGTGTGGCGGTAATATCCCCAAAGTTCACGGTCTATTAATTTACTTTTACTAATTTTCTTTTAATTAACGAAATTTTTCAGTAGTGAATTTTGGGGGTGTTACAAGTAGGTAGAGGAAACTACTGTAAGTAGTTAAAAAAACTATAGTATTTGAGTATTAGAAAAAAATGGTGATATTTTTGTAAATTTTTTATATTAACATTTTGAAATACCCCAAAAATCCTAATTTAGGAATTATGGCAAAATAATGATTTATTAGAGAAAATTAAGAAAATAGGATACTTTATTAGATAAAGAGGAAATCAATTGAGGAAAATAAAGAGAAAATGATAAATAAATTATTTCGAAAATTTTGGACATTTTACTAATCAAAATGAAAGTGGAGGAAAATTTCCCAAAATAGCCAAAATTAATCTAAAAAGGGAATTAAATTATTATTATAATAATTTTTAAAGAAAATAAATATATATATAAATATAAATGTATAATAACCCAAAAATACCCCAATTTCCCCATAAGTTATTTTATTTATTTTCCATTCTATTTCATTTCTTATTTTCCCTTTTCTTCCTTTTTCTCCCTCCTCCTCTTTTTTTTTCTTTCTTTCTCTCCCCCCCCCGGCTGGGCCAGCCCACCGGCCCAGATCCTCCTCCTCTCCCCCGTCTCGCGTACAGGTCGCCCAGCCCTTCTTTTTCTTTTCCTTTTTCCCTTCCCGCGGCCCAGCGCCGTTCGACGCCTCCCCGTGCATCCAAACACAATGTTTCGGCCCTCCTTCTGCTGAGACGCTGCGTTCCGATCTCTGAAGGTAGCCGTTGCCAAACGAGCAACGCGACGCAACGCTCTGTTCCCCATACCGTTAAAACGTCGCGTTTCGTTTTAAAACTTTATAAACGCCGCTGAACTGGCTGGTTCCCCCCTTCTTTTTCTTTTTCCCCTGGACCGCGGGCCCTCCTCCTTTCCCCTTCCTTCTTCTTCCCTGCGCAGTCGCCGACCTGCACCCCTGCGCACGCTGGCCACCTCTGCACCGCCAGCTGTCCTTCCCTGCCCCTCTCCTTGTCGTTTTCTTTCACTCTTCGACCCCGACCAAGTCCCTCTCTCCCCTTCCCGCATGCCCATCTCTTTCCTTTTTCCTCTCCCCTTCCCCGACCTAACCTGCCATGGCAGGACCTGCACCGCCTGCCACCGGCCGACCAACCTGGCGCCTGTACCCCCCTTGTCTTCTTCCCTTGGCCTTACCCGACCACCATGCCTATAAATACTCCCCATTGATCACCTGGATTCGGGATTTGGAACCCCGAAACCCTAGATTGCTCCCTCTCGCCGCTGCCCCATCAGACGCGTCGACCGCCGCCGTCCCCCAATGTCGTCGGTCTAGCGCCGCCCAGAACCCTACCTTGCACCACCCTCCACCTAACCAAGCCCTCCTCAGCCCTCGATTTGCCTTGCACAAGCCATCCCAGGCCGTGCAAAATCACCACCCCGAGCAGCCCCTTCCAGCCCGTCGCCACCTTCTGCCGCCTCCTCCACCGCAACCAGCGACCCTGCCACCCCCCAATACAACCAGCAGGTTTCCCCCTACCTTCCCATAACCCCTTGCTCCCTGTCTCCTCTTCCACCAACCTCCACCTTCTTCCACCACCTACCTCCTCCTTCGGCCCCCGCGTCCACCACCGCGCGCCGCCGCCCTTCTCACGCCACCACCCTCATTCCACTCCCCTCTCCCTGTTGTCTCCTCCCCCACACTTACCTTTCCTTTTCCTCCTACCATCTAACCACCACCTCCATCTTTTCTCTCTTCTCCTCCTCCATCGCCGTCGTCGCCGCCGCCACGCGCCGCCGTCGGACCACCACCGTCCTCAGGTGGTCTTCCACTCACTAGAACCCTAAAACCCTTTTCTTATGCCACCTATAGTAGTTTTTAACTAATATTAGTATTATTATACTTATTATTATTATTATGATTATTATTATTATTATTATTATTAGCTTGTTAATTAATACCATTTCTGTTATTATCCTTAATGTTATCATACTATCACCCCTTCCAACCCTAACCCCTATTATACTTAACTTAGGGTTAGTATCATTATCTTCATTATTAACATTTATAATACTATTATTACTACTACTATTATTATTGTTATTACCATTATTAATTTCTTATCCTAAATGTGTTATTTTCTTACAAGGCCATAATCCCTCCCAAAACCCTAGCTTTCGACATACTTAACCATTAGTGTTGGTGTTATTATTATTATTAATACTATCATTAGGATTATTACCACTATTAGTGTTCTTACTATTTAACCCAACCTTATGTGAAGTATTGTAATTATGTAATATTGTTTACCATACCTAGTACCTTTAACATTAGTGTCATTTCTATTATTACTATTAACCATATGCTATTTCTATTAGGGTAACAAAATATGGGAACCCTTATACTATTTATTCAAAATATGACTTTTATCATTACTACCTCTAGGAGTGTCTTAACTTGTTGATGTTACAACCATTGTATTAGTATTTTAACACTAACACCATTATTAGACTTAATCTTAAAAGCGCTAAGGTTCTAGTACTTGAAACATAAGTGTCACTATTAGTAGTCTTATTATTACTATTATTATCACTATTTTACTATGACTAGCGAACACTAATATTATAAGGATGGAACTAACGGGTCTAATGATATAAGTGTAACGATGAGTTTTGAAAATAAAGATATATCGATGAGTAATACTTAGCAGAATAATTTTAGAGTAAAAACCCTAGTTTTGTACAATGCCCCTATTAAGGATAAGAACCCCAATCTTAAACTAGAATAAGGGTTGATGGTATTTATAAGGGAAACTAATACTTAGCATTTTTCCTTTTTCATAGGTGACCCCGATCCGAGCCCTAAGGAGCTAGAGGAGCGTGCTCCAAGCCCGGTGCCTACCTAGGTAAGGACGAAGCTATGGCCTTGTGCTATGTGTGATGTAATGTGTGGGTGAACGATGAGCATGCCATGTTGATGTGTATTATGCATGTGTTATGAATAACCTATTTTGTGTAGCGCAGCGTAGATCATGAGGTATGTTGTGTGTGCCTTATATTATACGTGTATGACATGTTCCATGTTTGATGTCGATGTTGATGATGTGACTTGTTATGGCCCTCTAGGACATGCATGCTAGGGTTTTGGGTAGCATGAAACGATAATAAAAGAACAACGGGGAAGTGGACGTTTGGGAAGTTTGCATGGGGGGACTAGACCTTGCATGGGCATGACCCTTACGTGTGAAAAGTTGATTTGGGTTGTAAGTAAGAGCTTGGGAGAGTCTTGGAATGATTGGAGACTTAGTATGAAAAATAGTACGTAAGTTGGTGCATAAGCAGTGGCGGAGCCAAGGGTATTTTATGGTGTCACAGGACACCATGGAATTTTAGATTAATAATAGTTTTCATATATAAAATAACACATAACTTTATTTGGCTCAGTGGAGGACACCATAGGATGGGGCATTGGGATCAACGAGGTCACAGGTTCAAGGCCTTATGCTGTATGTCTCCATTACTATCTCTTTTTAATCTTTGACCCATTATTAACATATCACACATTCAATTATCATATATCCTATTATTATTTTATTTTTATTGCATTTATTAGTAAAATTATACTTAAACATATCATTATAATATATGTTAATTGGTAAATTTAACTATTTGAAAGATTTTATGTTAGTAGCTCTTATTATTATTTGATAAATTGCTTTAGTTTTGGTTAATATATGAATACATACCTTAAACTTTTTTCTTTATAATTTTATCAAAAACAAGTTATGAAATTGTGTGATTAAATGGAAGAGTGAATGATATTTTTGTGGGGTTTTTTAATAACATAGGATTTAATATTACTAATTATAATATTATTATATATATATTTTTTAATATTTTAATGCTATTTAATTTTTTAATTATTAGAATTTTTTTTACAAATTAAAAAAATGTTCTATTATTCAAGTTTAACTAAAAAAATAAATATTAAAAAGCATCATTTTAATCATCTAAAATTAAAAAAAATTTACTAAAGTAAAATAAAAATTAAAACACATAATACATAAATAAAATTATTTAAGATCCCTAATATATAAAATAGATGTAGGCTAAATATTATAGTAGTTAAATAAATTTTTTTTTATCATTCTTATTATACATAGGACACCATGGAGCTAGACTCCTAGCTCCGCCACTGTGCATAAGAGACCTTATTAGGGTTTTGTGTGTAAGTGGGTGTTGGGGAGTCTGCATGGAGTGTTTAAATTATGCATGGGAATGAATCTTACGTGAGGAAAGTTGATTTAAGAAGTAAATAAGATAATGTCAAAGTTACGGGTCCATTGGAGACTTGGGTGCAAAATTTCACGTGGGTCAATGTAAGGGTGTCTAAGGGACCCAATTAGAGTTTTTGGAAGGAAATGAGCAATTTGAAGGGTACAAGGGTAAAAATGATCAAGGAGGGATGGAGTATAGGGTTGAGAGTGAGAGCTCACTTATATAAAGGATGAGTGAGGGTTTCTAAATGAGAGAAGAGATTTTGGGGTGAAAGAGGGAGGTTACTTGTTGAAGAAGTAAAGTGCTACAGTTTGATACGGCCAACTAGGGTTGGCGTGGTCAATTAGGGTTTTGAGTGGCCAACTAGGGTTTTGTCGGTCACACGTGAACTTGGGAGATAAAGTAATACATTTGGGGAATTTCCTAATAAAAAAATAAGGTGCGAGATAGAGAATAAAGTAACGTTTGGGTAAGTAAGAAAGAGTTGGGCCACATAGGTCCGATTAGGGTCTCCGAGGAGGAACCCTAGAGGGATGAGGACATACGGAGTCGATATCATATGTGTTGGGGTGGCCTATATTCTTGGGGATTGTGCCTTACTATATGCCACTATTCCTAAGTCTACGGGGGATGGATGTCGGGTGTGAGAAGAGGTACGAGTCTCAAAATATGGGACGGTCCCTCTGGAGGGGAAAGAAGTTGAGTATCAACCGCATGCATGTCAAGGGTGTTGTGTGATTCAATAAGACACGGATAAGACACTAATAACATAAAGCGAAAGACTATTGAGCCGAGTCCAGTTCGGTCCACCGGTTAGAATAGTGGTCAGAGGCGTTCTTCCCTGTGCGTTTCGTTCCGGTCCACTAGCTATAATAGTGGTCAGAGGCGTTCTGTCCTGTGCATTTCGTTCCGGTCCATCGGCTATAATAGTGGTCAGAGGCGTTCTGCCTTGTGTGTTTATTTCCGGTCAACCGGCTATAATAGTGGGGGCCTCGGCTCGATAGACCCAAAGTAAATAAGTTAAACCATAGGAAAAATACTAAGTACTGACAGCGAAACACCATGTGAGGCGGGGCCAGTCCGGTCCACAGGTAAGAATAGTGGTCAGAGGCGTCCTGCCCTGTGTTTTTATTTCCGGTCCACCGGCTATAATAGTGGGGCTCCCATGCTCACATGGATTATTGAAGAATGTGTGAAATGGACTTATTATCATTAATGAGAATAAAGAATAAGTCACCAGAAAGTACTCAGGTCTTATCTTGTGTGTTATCGCATGTTACTTATATGATTGTGCTATGTGGTATGATTGTATGCTTGGCCTTAGCGCACCTGCGCCCTTACTCAGTATTGGACCCGTACTGATACTACCTTGATTGAATGGGTCCTGTGATGATCCACCAATGGTGGGGAGCAGACCTCCTATGCAGGTTTGATCGGTTACTAATTGTGGGGTGGAAGGCTTGGCTTGAGTGAATAGGCGATCCGGATATTGGTCCCTTGGGATCTGTTTTATTTAGCTATATTTTGTACTACGCTTCTTGTTTTGAAACCGTACTCTTAAGTTGTATTCCTAAACGATATTCTAACTGTTGTTGACTCATGTTTTCGTGAATGACCTATGTTAACTATGTACCTATGTTTTGATGAATCTTACTTAATGATTGTTTAGTTTAGCCTTTGCACTTAGTATCGGAACGGTAGGAGTGAACCGGTCTGGTACCAAGTGTGGCGGTAATATCCCCAAGTTTACGTTTTTAATTCTTTCGCTTCCGCTAAACCTTTGGATTTAAATGAAATTTTTCAGTAGTAAATTTGGAGGTGTTACACATTTTCACTTTATAAACTACCTACCGTAGGTGGTGAAAACTACTCTTAGTAGATGGAAGAAAATACTATAAGTCTCTCATAAAATTATAGTATTTGAGTATTAAAAAAACGATGGAATTTTAATAAATATTAGATATTTATGTTTCATGTCAGAGAACTACCCACAGTAGGTGTTGGAAACTACTTTCAGTAGATGGAGAAAATTACTATAAGACTCTAAAAAAACTACAAAATTTGAGTATCAGAAAAAGAAAAAAAAATGCGGTGATATTTTTATAAATATTGGTATTCATATTTCAAATTAGAAAACTACTTATACTAGGTGGTGTAAATTAATCACAATAGGTGGTAAAAACTAATCATAGTACGTGGTAGAAACTACTGTAAGTATCTCACTAAATTAGTGTGGTTATGTAAAGAATAATTCTTATTAGATATGTCTATAATATATATATGTATGTGTGTGTGTGTGTGTGTGTGTGTGTGTGTGTGTGTGTGTATATATATATATATATATATATATATATATATATATATATATATATATATATATAGGGGAGGGTCACATACAAAATCTCATTAAAATACAAATATAGGAATCAATTTCATCTATTAGATTAAAATTTAATAAATAATCAAGATTTTATTAATACCTAACCAAAAAATAAACCCAAACCAGATATCCAAACCTCTAAAACCATAAACCCTACAAACCCCAAACCCTAAACCCTACCGTTACTAAACCCCAAATCCTAAACCCTAAACCCTAAACCATAAATCATCTAAACCACAAACCCTAAACCTTAAACATACAAATACTAAACCCTAACCCATAAACCCTACAAACCATAAACCATAACCCTACACCCTGACCCCTAAACCCTAAACCCTCTAAACCACAAACCCTAAACCAAAACCCTAAACCTTAAACCAAACAACTACTAAACCCTAAACACTAAACACTAAACCCTCTAAACCCTAACCTATACACCCTACAAACCCTAAACCATAACCCTAAACCCTCTAAACCACAAACCCTAAACCCAAACCCTAAACCACAAACCTTAAACCCTAACCACACAAATAATAAACCCTACAAACCTTGAACCTTAAACACTAAACCCTACAAACCTTGAACCTTAAACACTAAACTCTGAACCCTAAACCATAAACCCTAAACCATACAAATACTAAACCCTAAACCCCAAACCCCAAACCCTAAACTCTAAACCCACTAAATCTTAAACCCTTAACCCTTAACCCTAAACGTCCTAAACCCTAAACACTAAACCCTCTAAACCATAAACCATGAACCCTAAACATCCCTTTTGTTAACTCTTTTTCCTGGTCATGGATCCAACATGAAATCTTGAAAGCTCTTCTTGCTATATTTGTTAGAAATGGAGACGATGGAATACATTACTGAAAATATTGAGAAAGGACACATGGCTAACTGCCATTGTTTCCAACCTACCCATTGGATTATAAGGATCAAACACAGAAATGAATATAAGATAATGAAACACATCCCAGCAACAACATACCGCACAACTTATAGGAAGACACCACATAGATATGCAAAAGAAAAATATCATGAGGTCTAAACATAAGTCTATATAGAAATAATGTAGATCTTATATCTATTAAAATGTAATAGATCCCAAGAAGAAAGAAGTCTGCCAAACTAGTGCATCCTTAGTTCAACATGCATCCAATTTGGATAAAGTGAAAGATGATTATTCAAAGAATCGCTCACCATCTCATTTTCAAAACTCTGCAGCTAAGAACAGGATCTAATGAAAAAGCTTGAAGGATAGGAAAGTATCATACAAACAGATATGATAAATGAAATATAACCCCTTCTCTTGTAGCCAAACCAAAGAAAAACTAAAACTACTCAAACTTAGCTAAATCATAATATTTTTTTTAAATACCTTCAAGAATCAACACTAATCAAAGTAACATTACTCTGATTAGTAATCAAACTAATATATAGCCATCCTATTAACACTAACATTACTTTGATTATTACTAATCATAGTAACATTACTCTGATTAGTAATCAGATTAACATACAACCACCCAATGACACTAAAATTACTGATTATTACTAATCAAAGTAATCATACTACCATATAACATTGCTAACATGTATCGACATTGCTATCAAAAACAATTATTAAAAAAAACATATACAAACCAACAGAACATAATCAAAATTGACAAAACCGAAGCTATTTATCCTTGCCGAATGCAACTAAAGGTCAATCCTGTTACTTTATTGCTACACATCGACACAACAATCAGAACAAAAAATTGAGATAAAAATGAAGAGAGACACAAAAATATGACACTCACATACCACAACTGTTGCTGTGTTGCTATATCTGAGTATTCACAAACCAATTTTGTTTGCTGAGGGAGATAGAAAATGTAAAGAGGCAGCTTCAACGGACATATATGAATAGCGATGGAGAGAGGAAAACTGAGGTACTTCGACGATGATGGAAAAAAAGGAACAATAGAGTTATGCATAGTAAGAAATGGCGATGACAGGGAGGCATTGCGATGGAGGGAGCAAGGGAGAGGAACAGAGATATAGAGAAGCAGCTCCGAGTGATAGCTCGACAGTAATGGAGATATGCAAAGCTAAAATCATTAATGAACAAGGAACAACGACTAAGAGAGTGAGGTAGAGACAGCGTGCGATGGAAATGGAAAAAACTGAGAGGTAGAAGATGCGTGGGTGAGGGTTGGGAGGCTCGAGGCGGACGACTTTTAGTAGATTGGGGTTAGGGACTCAGGGCTAGGTAGTGGGCAGAGTGTCGGGGGAAAGCTAGAAGGAAGAGAATGTGGGCGACGGAGAGAGACGGCAAGGACAGAGTAGAGAGTAGAGCTGGCAATCAGACGGGTCGGGTCACTTTCGGATCAGGTTAAATAATAATCAAGTCATATCGATTTCGGATAATCTCGGATCATTTTATCGGATCAAGTCGAATCGGGTTTGATTCGGATCAACTTGGTATCGGATAATCTCGGGTTATTTTAAGTTCTCGGATCGGGTCGGGTTTAGATCAGATGGACTCAAATTCGGGTAAATTTGGGTTATTCTAATTTCGGTTCGGGTTCGGATCAGGTTCGGGTGAGTTTGAATTATTATATTTTTGGGCCGAATTTGGATCGGATTTGAGTCATTTCAGTAGTGAGTCATGCTTGTGCTATTTTTTTTATTCCAAAATGTTATTAAAGACTAATTATTTTAATATTGTTTATTTCAATTTATCTTATTTAATTAAAAGCAAATTATTATATAGACTGTTTTAGGGCCTTAGAATTTTTTGTCATTAATTCATCTTTGAAGATTTATTTGATATTCTAAATTTAAATGTCTTCAAATCGGATTACTTTTCTTTTTATTTTAAGGCATAACTTATAATTCAACTCCATTATTAGCTTGATCATATCATATTGAGTTCAAATATTATTTTAAGTGTATATTATATTTATATTTTGTACGGTCCTTACATAATATTAACTTACAATAACCATTGATAATTGATAAAAAATGAAGGTTTCTAAGGTTGTACTTCTCATATTATTTTTTAAATAGATTGATCACATCATATCAACATAATTTTAATAAATATAATAATAATAATAATAATAATAATAATAATAATAATAATAATCATAATGATGATGATGATGATGATGATGATGATGATGATGATGATGATGATACAAAAATAATGAGAACAATAATAGTAGAAATTATTGAATATCAATTATGGAAAAATAATAATAACACATTATTATTTTTTCTATATTTTATTTCGATCATATCAAGCTAAATCAAATAAAAATTAGATAAAGTAAGTAATAATGACCATTATTGACAAAGGACAAACTCATATTGACTTCTTACTATTTAACATAGTTGATGTAATAAAAACATTAATCTTTAATTTTTATAATGAATAATTAACATCCTCACATTAGATTTTTCCTATTTTTCTATGATGTTATAGATATTATATTGTAAGGTATAGATACTAACATATAGTGTTTAAGGCTACAAATTGTTATTTATGTATACTTATAATAGAATTGATAAAACATTTCCTTTGTTTGATTAGATTTTACTTATGATGCAATCTTTCTTTATATATATACCTTTACACAATTGTTCCTAAATATTTCAAATATCAGAATTAGTATTATTGATAACTATATTTTGAATAACTAAATAGATTATGATTATGTAATAATTCTTTTAAGCTACAATGGCAATTGGTTCATATCATAGTTGTTGTTTGGGTTTTGGTCAGTAGATCGTGGAATTGAAGACTTTGTTGGAACTTTTGGTAGACTTCATCAATCGAAATGTGCTCGATATCATATCACTTGTGGCCCATGGGGCATATTCTATATTCACTAGGCTTAATATTGTAATGATTAGTTTCTAACTCAAACATCATATTGTATTATTAATTAGTTGGGGTAATTAATAATTCAAGCTTATTTTTGTAGGTTAATGTATTCAATTGGTCTCAATTGTTTAGTTGGACTATGTATTATATTGTTCTTCTATAAGCTAAAATGCTCCTTACCAATTTCTATTGCATAGGATTGAAGTTATATATTTTGTATTTGGTCAACCTAGGGTTGAAAGAAATCATATGTATTTGGTTCAACCCAAACTATATATTGAAGCTCTATATTAAAGTTTTGTTCTTCTTATGCCATTTAGATTTAGCAGAGTTATACACTCAATTTAGTTAATGAAGGTTACATGCCATTGATTTTTCTTCTCTCTTCTCTTCGTCTCTTTTTTAACAATGTTTTGTAAGTGAAATAATACTACTTTTAACAATAGTTATATTTGTGGTTTTTCCTTTAGAGATCTTCATCAGTACAAGCATATTAACAATAGCTATATCACATATATATTATTACAAGTATGTTCTAATATTTGATAAATCGGATTATGATGTTTGCTTTTCAAGCATTCATAAATCATAATCCCTTGACATTCTCAAGTTGAATAGATGATAAGAATATATCATTTAAGTTGGTAAACTCGAGTAGTTTCATCCATGTTTGATAAGAATATATATGGGGGTGTATCTAGTAAAAACTACTACTTCTAATGAGAATTTAGAACCAATAGTTTCATGGAACACTTATGATAGTTTCATAAAACTATTACACTAGGTTCATCAACTAAAATGAGTATTTTCCTTAATAACTTTAAGTAGTATAATAAGCCAAGACAAGTAGTTTCATTAGAAATTTAGAGTATTATAAATATGCTATAATGACTAGTTTCATAATATTAGATGAGCGATGTCATTAAAAACTTAGAATAATTCCATTAGAAATATAGAATACTTTTATAAGCTGAAACGAGTTATTTTATTAGCCGAAGTGATAGTTTCATAAGCTAAAGCATATAGTTTTATTATAATCTTAACCTAGTTTCATAAGTTAAAATTAGTAGTTTCATTAGAACCTTATAGTAGTCTTATAGATCAAAATGAGTAAATTCAATATAAACTTAGAGTGGCTTTTATTGATAGAAATTTGTAGTTTCATTATAAACTTAGATTAGTTTCACAGATAGAAACTAGCAATTTCTTTACATTTAGATAGCAATTTCGTAGTGTTATAAACCTAGTAGAGTAGTTCAATTATGAAATACCCCAAAATCCTAATTTCTAAATTTTGGCCTAATAAGGAATTATTAGGAAAACTAATTATACAATTTTAATTATTAAAATGTAGAGAGTTAATTAAGGTATATTAAGAGGAAAATAATAAAGAAGTTAATTGGAAGAAATTTGGGTAATTTTTCCTAATTAGCATGGAGGTTAAGGGAATTTATCTAAAATGGTCTAAAATAAGTAAAAAGGGAATTTAATTAATATTTTATAAATTACTAATACCCTAAATAGCCCAAAAATATTCTAAATAATTCATAAAAAAATCCAAAACCCTAAATACATCTTTTTATCTTCCTTTTTCCTTTTTCTCTTCCTTCTTTTTCTTTTTCTCCTACGTCCTGCCAGAATTGGGCCTCGCCGGCCCAAATCCTCCTTCTCCCTTCCACGGCCCAGCGCCGCGCGCTGGCCCTCGTCCACCGAGGCTGCAACGACGCGTTTAACGACTGAGGACGCCGAAGCGCCGCGTCGCAATTATGGAACCTTATATCCGTTGCCAGCCAACGTCACGACGACGCGTTTCGACCATATAATTAATGAAACGACGCGTCGAAGTTATACACATTATAACCGTTGCCGACCGGCCGGTTCTTCCCCTCTCTTTTCTTCCTTGGACCGCCGGTCCAACCTGCCCGCCCGTCGTCTTCTTCCTCGCGCAGGTCTGCAACTCGCAGCCTGCCGCCGCTGACAGCCCTGCCGCCCGGCTGCCCTTCTCCTGCCATTCCCGTCCCTTTCGTTCCCAAATCGACCCAGCAAAATCGTCCTGGCCACCACGCGTCTTGATTCTCTTTCTTTTTTTTCGCACACAGCCAAACAGGCCTGCAAGCCACAGACCTGCGATCGGCTGCCACCGCCGAACGGCAGCCTGCCGCACCTGCCCCCGCGTGCCATCCCTCTCCCGTTCGTCGTTTTCCCCACCTCAATCGCCTATAAATACCCCTCCCCGAACGGCCCAGGGCAAGTCCTTCCCTTGGACCTTGCCGAAACCCTGCCTCGCCGCCGCCAGATCAGACGCCCTTTCCGCCGCCTCTAGCAGCCGCCGCGACCACCTCCACGCACCAAAACCTTCCTTGCACCACCCTCCACGCAGCCAAACCGTCGCTGCCTCCGTTCCTACCCCGCACGAACCACCACAGTCGTGCGAAGGTGCCACCCCGAAAACGCCACCGCTGCCTTGCGCCGCCCGCTGCCGCCACCTCCGCCGTAATTAACCCCTTCTCCACCTCCCAAAGCGACCAGCAGGTCCTCCCCTACCTGCCCATACCCTCCTTACCCCCTGCTCCCTTCTCCACCGGCCTCCACCACTTCCACCACCTTCCTCCTCCCTCGGCCACCGCGTCCGCCGCCGCGTGCCGCCTCCCTGCTCACGCCACCACCCTCATTCCACTCCCCTCTCCCTGCTGTCTCCTCCCCCACACTTAGCTTCCTTTTTCCTCCTCCCATCTAACCACTCTTCCCCACCTTTTCTCTCTTCTCCTCCTCCATCGCCGCCGCCGCCACCGCCTCGCGCCGCCGCCGGACCACCACCGTTCTCAGGTGGTCTTCCACTCACCTGAACCCTAAAACCCTTCTCTTATGCCACCTATAGTGGCTTATACCTAATATTAATGTTATCACACTTATTATTATTATTATTATTATTATTACACTCATTACTAGTATTATTATTATTATTACTTTTATTATTATTATCATTTCTAATATTATGACTTCTGATATTAAAGTTATCATTTTTTTTACCATACAATCATCTCTTGGAACCCTAACTCCTATTATGCTCAACTTTAGTTTATTTTATAAGTGTTAATGTTAACAACCCTACTATTATTATTATTATTATCTCTATTATCTTACTAAGGTCATTATTATTAATACTTAACCATACTAGGTTATTGTTATTGTTATTGTTATTATTATTGCTAGGGTTATTATGGTTACTATTACTATTATTATCATTATTATTAGCATTATTACTATTATCATTATCACCCTTAGGAATAATTTACTTGAAATATTGTGACCTTATAATATTATTATTTCAAACCCAACACCATTGTTAGACTTAATCTAAAAAAATGCTAGGGTTCTTTTACTTGAAACATGAGTGTCACTATTAGTGGTCTTATTATAATTATTATCATTATCACTATTTTACTATGACTAGTGAACACTAGTATTATAAGAATGGAACTAATGGGCTAATAATATAAGTGTAACAATAGGTATTAGAAATAAACATATTTTGACTACTAATATTTAGTATACTAATGCTAAGGTAAAAACCCTAGTTTTGTATAAAACCCTTTTTAGTAATAAAAACCCTAACCTTAAAACTAGCATGAGGATTTATAGTAATTAGAAGGGAAACTAATACTTAGCATTTTTCCCTTTTTATAGGTAACCCCGACCAAAGCCCTAAGGAGCTAGAGGAGCGTGCTCCAAGCCCGGTGCCTACCTAGGTAAGGACGAAGCTATGGCCTTGTGCTATGTGTAATATTATGTGTTGATGGGTGATGAGTATGCCACGTTGATGAATGATGAGTATGCCATGTGGATGTGTATTATGCATGTGTTATGAGTAACCTGTTTTGTGTAGCGCAGCATGGATCATGAGGTATGTCGTGTGTGCCTTATATTATACGTGTGTGACATGTTCCATGTTTGTTGTTGATGTTGATTACGTGACTTGTTATGGCCCTCTAGGACATGCATGCTAGGGTTTTGGGTAGCATGAAATGATAATAAAAGAACAACGGGGAGGTGGACGTTTGGGAAGTTTGCATGGGAGAAACTAGACCTTGCATGGGCATGATCCTTACTTGGAAAAAGTTAATTTGGGTTGTAAGTAAGAGTCATGGAGAGTCTTAGAATGATTGGATACTCGGTATGAAAATAGTACGTGAGTTGGCGTATAAGAGACCTGATTAGGGTTTTGTGAGTAAGTGTGTTGGGAAGTCTGCATGGAGTATTTAAAGTCTGCATGAGAATGAATCTTACGTGAGGAAAGTTTATTTAGGAAGTAGATAAGATAATGCCAAAGTTATGGATCCATTGGAGACTTGGGTGCAAAATTCTACGTGAGTCGGTGTAAGAGTGCCTAAGGGTTCCGATTAGGGTTCTGGGGAGGAAATGAGCAATTTGAGGGGTACAAAGGTAAAAATGATCAATGAGGAATGGAGCATGGGGTTTAGGGTGAAAATTTACCTGTATAAATGATGGGTGAGGGTTTCTAGATGAGAGAGGATACTTTGGGGTGAAAGAGGAAGGTTACTTGTTGAAGAAGTAAAGTGCTAGGGTTTGGGTGCGACCAACTAGGGTTGGCGTGGTCGATTAGGGTTTGAGTGGCCACCTAGGGTTTTGGGGTTACAAGTGAACTTGGGAGATAAGGAAATATAATTGGAGAATTTCCAATAGTGAATGAGGTGCGAGATAGAGAGAGTATCGTAGCGTTTGAGTGATTAAGAAAGAGTCGGGCCACATAGGTCCAATTAGGGTATCCGAGGAGGAACTCTGGAGAGGTGAGAACATGTGGAGGGGATATCGTAGGTGACTGGAAGGTCTATATCCTTGGAGTTGCGTCTTCCTATAAACTACCTTACCCAAGTCTACAGTGGGGGTGAATGTCGGGGGTGAGAAGAGGTGTGGGTCCCAAAATATGGGACGGTCCCTCTAGAGGGAAAAAGTAGTGAATGATGTATGCACGTCATGGGCGTTGTGTGATTCAATAAGATACGAATAAGACATTAATTACGTAAAGTGAAATACTGATGAGCCCGACCCAGTCCGTTCCACCGGTTATGAATAGTGGTCAGAGGCGTTCTGCCCTGTGCGTTTCATGCCGATCCACCGGCTATAATAGTGGTCAGAGGCGTTTTGCCCTGTGATTATATTTTCGGACCACCGGCTATAATAGTAGAGGGATTCGGGCTCGACAGACCCAAATGAATAAGTTAAACCACGGGAAAGATACTAATCACTTACAGTGGAACACCATGTAAGTGCGGGGCCAGTCCGTTCCACCGGTTATGAATAGTGGTCAGAGGCGTGCTGCCCTGTGGGTTATTTCCAGACCACCGGCTATAATAGTGGGGGTCCCCGTGCTCACATGGATTACTGAAGGATGTGTGAAATGGACTTAATTCATTAATGAGAATACAGAATATGACATCAGAAAGTGACTGGATCTGTTCATGCATGTCATCGTTTATTAATTATGTGATGTGTGTGGGTCTTATGTGCTATGTGTTGGCCTTAGCTCGTCTGTTACCTTACTCAGTACGTAGCGTACTGATCATCCGTCTCATGGGTGCTGCTCATTCCCACGAGCAGAGAGCCCTTCTGACCTTGTGCAGGTAGGAGAGCATGTCTTCGATGCCTACGACACCTTCGAGGCATCGGATAGGGCCGAGTGTTGAGCCTATCCTGGTTGGGGCCGAGAGCGAGTCCGCCGGACTCTTTTACTATTCCGGTTTCTTCTTTCTTGTAATACCGTCTTTTGTATTATGTTTGTATTTTGGAGTAGGACTCCTAAGTTGTAACTTTAAACTATACCCTGTCTGTAGTCGACTCTCGTTTTCTTGAATGATTTATGATGGTTGTGAACTTATGTTTTGGATGGTTTTTTTATAATGATGGTTTATTCTAGCCTTAGCACTTAGTATCGGGACGGTATGAGTGAACCGGTCCGGTACTAAGTGTGGCGGTAATACCCCCAAGTTTACGATTTTTAATCTTCCGTTCTTGTTAAACTTTTCGATTTAAACGAAATTTTCCAGTAGTAAATTTGGGGGTGTTACAAATTAGAAATTAGAGTAGTTTCATTTTTTGTATAGAAAGACTAGCTTAGTTTAATAAACTAAAATTAATAGTTTAATTAGAAACCTAAAGTTGTTTCACATATTTTACATGTTATTGTTGTATCTCAATACTTAGATTAATTAAAAATAGAAGAATTGTGTGTGTGTGTGTGTGTCAATGTGTGTGTGTGTAAGTAAAATTTAGTTTGCTTTCTTAGTTAAGCATCAAAATAGCTATATACTTTTTCAATAAATTAATTTTTAGTTTGATATTAAATCAATATGCACATGTAATACGCCAATTATATAAACCCTGATTTCGATATCTTAATTTAAAATTTTATCATTATATATAATTAAGTGTAAGTTAAACTAGGGTTGGATAACTATAATAATAATAATAATAATAATAATAATAATAATAAACAACGATAATAATAATAATAATAATGATTATAATAATGCCAGTAATAATAATATAGTGAGTTTGGATAGGATGTTTAGTAATTACTAATATCTTAAAATTAATTGACATTATTTATTTATTTTTTAATTAATAATAGTAGTAATGATTATTTTAGGAGGTTTAGTATTAACTATATTATTATTATATGTATTATTACGATGGTTTAGATATAAATTTAATCAGGTTAAAACTTGATAGAATTAGACTATTAATTTTAATCTTAGTTTATACCCCTAAATTTTATCTTAATTATTTTAATAATAATCATTGATCCGTAACGTAAAAGAATTTTTTAAAATTTATCCTGAATTATTTTTAATTTTTTCAATTATTTTTGATCTATCTTAAATCAAATTATTTTTTCCAAATTATTATTCTACAATCTAGTATCCTAATTTACCTAAATTAAATCTAAAATAAACCTATTTTAACCTACTCCATATTTTTTTATGGCACATTATCTCAACGTCCTGAACGAATAAGGCAATAAGTCAATAAGCATGCTTCGCCTCTGCATTTTTTTCTTATACACGCCAATACGCCATGACGCCCCCACACACACGCATACCCTCACCTCATGCCTCAGCTACTCCGCCTATGCCGCCTATGCTTGCACGACACACACTCCCTCACCCTCTCTTGTCTCAAGTCTCAACTCTTAAGTCTCAAGTAACAACAAACTTAGTCTCCGAGACTCATCCCCGAGCCAAACAGGAAAAGACCCGTTACACCCCTAATCTAGTGCTTCCATTCTATGCGCCATTCTTTTTTTTTTTTCAGCTAACCTCCCTCACCAAACAGTCCTCCGCCGGCCTCCTCCCCTCTGCATTTTCAACATCCATCTCCCCAACCCGTCGCAGCCCTCACCGTTTCCAACTTCTCCACCACTTTCCTCCTCTTCTTCTCCTTACATTACCTTACCCAACTCCAACCCTCAACCGGCCACCATCCTTCCAGCACCACCAATCTCCCCAACCCGTCGCAACCCTCCCCATTTCCAACTTCTCCACCACTTTCCTCCTCTTCTTCTCCCTGCATTACCTCACCCTACTCCAGCCCTCAACCAACCACCATCCTTCTAGCACCACTAGTCTCCCCAACCCGTTGCAGCCCTCCCCATTTCCAGCTTCTCCACCTCTTTCCTCCTCTTCTTCTCCCTGCATTACCTCACCCTACTCCAACCCTCAACCGACCACCATCCTTCCAGCACCACCAGTCTCCTCAACCCATCGCAGCCCTCCTCGTTTCTAGCTCCTCCACCAGTTTCCTCCTCTTCTTCTCCTTGTAGTACCTCACCCAACTCCAGCCCTCAATCGACCACCATCCTTCTAGCACCACCAGTCTCCACGCCCCAGCAAGCTTCTCCATTTTCCTACACCTCCAACCAAGCTACCACCGAAAACCCAGTTGGGCCACCCTTCCTCTGCACGTAGCACCTCCTAGCCGAGCCACCTTCTCGTCCTCCCCTCATTCTCTTTTCTTGTTTGTTTCCCCTAGCCCCGACAAACGTCTCCAACCCGTCGCCCCTACGGCCTACCTGCCTTGGCTCCTCTTCTGCTGGAGAAGTGTTTTCTTTGTGGCCAAGTTGGTCATCTGGCCACATATTTCCGTGGTAAGCGAGGTGAGTGGTAACATTACTGTGAGGAATATATTAGAACTAGTGGATCCCGTACTTACGCTTGTAATGTGTCTGTAGTGTTCGAAAGTCTGAGCGGTTTAGCTCTGGGATGATCTATGTTGTTTCTGCATCCTGGTGCAGAACATTGCTGTTGGCTGTGTACTTGTGTTCCTCGTAACAATTCTGCTCCTTTCTGTATTGTGAATTGTGATCCATGCCCCTACATATGCATCTGCAAACACCCGTCGAATGGGGATTTATGTAATTTTTCGTAAAAGAAATAAAGAAATGGATGTTATTCTCAATAAATATGCATAAATAGGCCAAGCTCATATTTGTGAAATAATTGTATCTAAACATTATGAGACAGAAATTAAGCATTAACTATGTCGATATGTAATGGAAGCTATTAACAACAACAAGAACATCGTCCTTTGTATATGTGCACCTCTATCGTTTAGGGTCCAGGAAGTTCATGTGTAATGGAAGTTAGAATAAGGGAATGAAATGTAAGTATTAGATGTACTTATATGCATGGGTATGAAAAGTTTGGGGATCAATAAATCTAAACAACAAGAGGTTGAAGGGTTTTGTTGGTTGGTTGATTTCTGTATAACTCATTGATCATTTGTTGCCTTTATATGATACTATATAATGGCTGGAAAACATAAAAGGAAAAATTCATTTTAGTGTACATGTATGTATTTATACACACAAAAGTTGTGTTTAGTATCATGCGACATTATAGCAGTTTTAGCATCTTCTCTTTGTCTTATATTATTATATTTAGAAATAAATAATATTTTCTTTTTATAATATTTTAATTCATGTGATATAATTTTATTAGATCTGAGAATACAATAACTATAATGATTAAATAATGTTACTTGTTAATGTTTCTTTGTAGTTACAGTAAATAATGTTAAGTGTTTTAATTATGTAAGCCTCAAAAGGCACTATATCGTGCCTTTTAGAGGCTTTTTAAGTATTTTATATGGTGTCTTTTAAAGATTTTATATTTGTAACTTGAGTTTAAAGTGCTGAATGTATTTGCAATATTATTATCTTATTATACTACATGAGAGTGAATTAATATTTAGATGACATAATAGAGTTTTCCTTTTTTCTCTACTTTTATTTCTATATTTCAATATTAGTATCAATAGATATTGTACTTGTATATACATAATAAGTGATATATACTTTAAGAAAGTATATTGTTTCTAGATTTTGATGTAAGTAATAGTTACACATTTATATTATTTTATGTTTTATGAAGTTTTAAAAAATTAGAGTAATGGGTTAATATTAATTTTCGGTTAGTATCGGGTCGAATCTTTATAGATTTATAATTTTTCAGATAATATCAGATTTCGGATAAATAATGGATCGGATCGGGTTATTTCGGATTTATAATTTTTCGGGTTATATCGGATTTCGGGTAAGTAGTGGGTCGGGTCGGGTTTATTTCGGGCTTACGATTTTTCAGGTTATATCAGATATGTATCGGATCGGGTCGGATAGGTTTCGAGTTCTTAATTATTTGGATAAAATCGGATCAGATTTCGGATAGATCGAGTCGGTATTCATCAAATTTTTCGGGTTATGTCAACTTTTGCCAGCTCTAACAGCGAGGATAAGGATGAGGGAACAAAAATAAGAGAAAGACGGAGGGGGTAAGGTACTCGGGGGCGGGCAGTGTCGTTGTCAAGCAATCTTCCATGTTTTTATTTGTTCTGTATTTACAGTTATCCCACCGTATTTCTTTCTTCCGTATAGTTTTAAAATTTAATCTCAGCCTTTTATTTGTTCAATCCTATGTGTACAATTTATTCCTACAGTTGTATTCTATACGGTAGTCTGTAAGAGAGCTTAAATCTATATGCATACATGTACATGTATATAGGTCTCTATATATATATGTAAGGTGGGAATTGGGAAATTAAATACCTTAGTCGTCGGCAATGGTTACCCGGACGTACAAATTTGGAATCTTCAATACCTGATTCCAAAACCAGATCGAGCTAAAGAGAGTCAGGGTGACAGAACATTATGTATTCGATACTTGATCTCATATCTGACGAATCTCCGATGGCTTTCGCTTACGGCCATGGGTTTTACTTGAACTTTTTCAAACGTCATCGTCCGAAGCGATCAATTTTGGTGGCCAAGCTCTCTTCTTGTTGCGTTAATCTCCCCTAAACTATCTGCATTACTTCGCACTCTTCGATCTTCGCGTTCCCCAACCTTTTTTATTGCAATTACAACTACGAGTATAGCAGGTTTGTCCGTGCTTCTTGTGCTTTCTATCTTGGAATAGAAATGGCGGTTCCAGAAGTAGACAGAAAATTACTCAGAGAACTAGAAGCAATGGGATTTCCAGTGCCTCGTGCAACGCGAGCACTTCACTTCTGTGGTTAGTCATTTGTTTACTCTACTTCTTTCATTAGTCATTTTTTATTGTAATTCCTTAGCTGTATTGCAAATAATCTTTCTATGGGGAAAAGATTGGCGTTATTCTACGAGAATGCATCGTACACGAAAGCTTTTAGAAATAACGTGTTTGAAGGAAATATTATTAGGAGAATTATAATGAGTTAGAGAAATTTTGAGTTTCTTTAGCAGTGTCAACTATGTTGCTGGACGGAAGGAGATTCAGTGGTCTTGGTTCTACGTAGATGTTCATTAAATGTCATTTTTTCAATCCTTTCCCGTTTTACTTTTCATTCTGCAAGGAATTGTCAGCTGCTTTGTCATGATTTGTTGGATGTCTTTTCAAACTGAGGTACATTCTTCATTTGGTTTGCTGATCTAAATGGGGATGAATTCTTAAATTTTTTTGGCAGCAAACTCAAGCCTTGAAGACGCTGTAAATTGGATAATCGATCATGAAAATGACCCAGATATTGATGAGATGCCACTGGTAGTAACATTCTTCCATCCATCTTCTTGAATTCCATTCTTTATTTCTCATTACCTATTTCTCCATTGATTAAAATTTGATTTCATAGCTGGTATTTATATCAATTGGAAGGGAGGTATCACACATATACATGTAAATTGGAACAGATTTTTCTGAATCGCTAGGGTAATTTCTGCATGAATTTTCTCATCATATTTTCATGTTGGGCTTAATCTTCTCGTCCCAAAAGAACTGTTGAATAGCATCAGTCATGAGATGATGTCTTATCTTTTCAGCCTAGGCATTGCTGAAGCTTAGAATTTAGGGGAAAACCTACCGTATTCCTCTTATTCATCTACTTCTTGACATTGTCCCTTGTTGATTGCGATAGGTGGCATGAAATTCTCTTCAGTGCAGAAGCATCGCCATCTTTCCACTTCTCTTCCTTCCCCTCATTTTGACAGAAAAAGCTCTTTTACAATCTCAGAAACTCTAGTTATGATTTTCTTTGTATATCCACTGACAATTCAAAGGAATTCTTTTTAGTGTCCACTTTTTCCTTGGTATGCATGGTATGATACATATGCTTGATAAATTTGTTAGCTCTGGTAGTACTCATTCAATATTAATGGACTTCTCTTTTCTGGCCATTGATTAATGCATAACCAAACTGTTATCATTTTTTCATTATATGCTACTAATTCCCTTATGCATTTTGTCACATTAAGCTTTGATTATATGATTACAAAAGTCCTCTCACAAGGAGTAGATGAGGAGCAAGCAACACTTCTAACTCAACTTTAAGCATGAATGCAGTTTTAATGGATTGACTGTACATTATCTCAATTATGTCCAGTTGCCAGTGGAGATCAATCTGGATACTTCCACATCTTTTCCTATTACTGAAGAACTGAGGATAAAAGCAGAGGAACTGAGGTTGTTTCATGTTTCTTAATCCCTCAATTGTTATCTCCACTGATCTTTGATATGTGATGGATTTTACATAATGTCTTTCTCCACAGGTCACTATTCCTAACCATTTACTTGCTGTAGGTAAAATCATATGTCTTCTTGCACCCAATGGGTTTGTAATTAAACCTTAATGAATGCAATAATGAACATAAATTATAAATCAAGAAAGAGACTAGTGGGCAGTTGAGAGAACCAGTTTAAAAATGGAGATATTTTAGGTCTGTTGGGAGGGATCTCAAGTTATTGTAGGTATATTGTGATATCTAAGAAAGAGAAGAAGGGGATTAGCAATCATAAGTTTTTGATAATACGTCTGAGTGAAAAAGTATGGAACAAGATAGCTTACATTTGTTTATGAATTGGTGTATTTCTATTCAATAAATTACATAAACCCACAACTTCAAGAGGAATAACTTAATTCAAAATAAATTTATTTCAGGAGGATTACAAAAATGTATACCATAAGACCCCCTCACTAAAAATGAGTACAAATTACTTGTAGCTCTAAGGTAATAGTAACCTTTTAATTATTCTATAATAATACATGCTGCTGACTCTCAGAAATGGAACATGCAGATCTAGAGACAAAGAGGAGAAGGGAAAGGAATTGGAAAGAGAAAGGGTGAAGGTATGTTTCTTTCTTGTGAAAGATGGTTTGGTCAAGAAGACACTTTTCTATGTTAAAAGCTTTTCTATATCTTACATTATATGTATGTCTCCCCTCACACATTTACAACTCTTTCTACTCTAGTATTATGAGCTAATTGAGACCTCCACCCACTTAATGACAATGCTGGAGTTGATTTTTGATTTGAACCCATTAGCACAAGCTATTTCTTTCCTTACTACCCACTTTATAGCCTCATGTATTGTATTGATATATGCTCTACCTCAAATGGAGTTATTAGTGTGCTCTATGAAGGATTTAATCATAGACCAGTCATCATCCAAAAGCTCTCCATCTATACTATTGTGTGGTTGATTATATTTCATTAAGTTAGATCATATATCTATGATTAAGAATGATTGTTAGATTCTCCTAATATTATGCCTAGCCTAAATGTAGTTGTCTACTATTAGGAGCACTACGGCTGCAAGTCCTTAGTTCTAAGGAAGTAATAATAAGGTAGTAATATTATGAACTAGATCAATAATTAGGTTACCATGTAAGACTCTACTCTTATGATAACCTTATCATTGTATTTCCCTATGCAACAAGACCTTCTACTGTAATAAGAATGCAAGCTGGGGAATTAACACAAATCTTCACCTGACATTCTCTCATCCTCATTGTCCAATCTTACACATTCTGTGACGAGAGGGCCATAACATGTTTTGCATATATCATGGTACATTTTTTTTAGGCAGTGAAACAAAATAGTAGTACTCATCTTAGCCATCCATTATGTGATAACTGCTTGAATTGCATATGATGTCTTGGTGCTCTTCTTTATCTAGATAGGCACAAGAAGTAGCTGACAGTATATTGAGGCACAGCAGTAAGCTTTTTGTACCAATATTTGACTCCTTAAAAAGTATAATTATTTTCTCAGTTGGAACATTTATTGCCATTATGTTGTTTTCTTTTCTTTTTTTCTTTTGGGTCATGTTGGTCTCATATTTATGGCCAGTCTCATTATAACTATTAAGGACAACATATTTACGATATCTGGGCATGTTTTGTCTGACAAACTACAATATGTTATATGCTTACCTGGGTCTACTGTTTCAGTTCATTCTCCCAGATCTGTACTTCTTTACAATGTTTCAATTTTCTTATGGTATAAGAAGAGCTACCTGTTTTCTTCTACAGGAAAGAAGACAAGAAGGCAAGGAGCTTCTTCAATCTAGGCAAAAAGCTAAAGAAAATGAAAGAAGCCGGTATATAATGATCAGTAGTTAATCTTAATCAGCTGTTAATGTCCACTAGATATGAATTACCATTTTTGTGTTTTTGGTCAAACCGGCACTCCTGTAATTTTTTCTCAGTGCGTCAGCATTAAAGAAAGCTGACTTAGAGAAGGAAAGAAGAGCAATGGAGCAAATTCGTCAAAAATTAGATGCTGAAAAGGTCACTGACTTTCTTTTTGTTTTCTACACTGTCGCAATTAGAGTTGAAGGTTAACATTCTACATTTATCTGATGCCTTGCATACAATTGGATAGAGTTGGTTTCATTAATTCATTTACATGTCACTTTCTTATGATTCGCCATGTTCTCATCTGAAACTATTTGGTTTCTGCTTTTTAATCTGAAATTAAATTTTTTTTTTTAAAAAGTATGCTTCTGACTTCTGCATTGTTTCGCTGCTTGTATCACAGACAGAAAGAAAGTCAAAGCTCAGAGCAGCACCCAAAGATCCTGCATATGTAAACTCTACATTGTCATTGCCTGAGGTGCCAGTAAAACTGGTATAGGCTTTTCTTTATGATGATATTGTAATCTTTGCTGAATGCTTTATAACCTTTCTTGCTGTACCTTATGTTTTGAGATTCCCTTGAGAATCATAAATTTTTCGGTTGGCCTTATCTTTGTAACTGCATCTTCACTTTCTTTTATTAAAGTTGCAGACCTCTGTGTCCAATATTTCTACAAAAAGGGATGAGCTTTTGAGAAATTGCTTGCGGTCTATTAGACGCAAATACATGGTTAGTAATCATCTCATTGTTAATTTCATTCGATTTAAGGACATTTCATGCTATTATACTCATCGACCAAGATTAAAAATACTTCAGATATTTATGATTTGTGCTTTCTGGTCCAAATCAGTGGAAGGTGATCAGGGTAATAGCATGCCACTGACCCCATAGCATGATGACTAGGTTTTGAGGAGCACTGAGCACAAACTACATGAAAATGGATGCTAGCGTCAAGGTTAGAATCGGGATTCTATCTAGGATCATTTAAGTTGTTCAAAATTGGATTGTAGAATTGAACTGTAGTATTGTAAGATCCTATGAAAGCCTTTAAAATATGAATCATATATACCTACATGCTATAAAATATCATATTTGATGTTAAAAGAACACTAATGTCACACTTTTAAGCTTTCTTTAGTCACCACTTAAATTGTAGCAACTTACAAGCTATACAAACTATCAAATTATTTTTACATGACAAATGAAAAATGAATATTACAATAAGTTGATGACAACAATACTTTATCATGGAGTAAGAGTGATAATTATAGATAAAGGAAACATAAAACTTATTGTGTTCTAAATATAATTTCTTAGCCTTAAGAAAAATACACAATGAATGAAGAAGGTGGATGATTTCAAAGACAACATCAAGTGGATAGATTTCTTTCTGATTTAAGAGAATCAAAGTCCAAAAATTATTATGATGGCTTTTAACATCTAGGTGAATCACAACCAAAAAAAAAAGGAAAAAAAAAAGAAAAGAGAGTATAGGTTATATTCGCACATTAAATTGGCATATGAACAGTGTGTACATCAAAATCATAAAGCATTTTTACATTAAAAATAACAACAAAAACATAAAATAAGATAAGAAAAACAATATTAATTATAAAAGTTATTGAAGTACAACACCATAAAATTTAATATTATTATTTAGATAGAGTTTGGACTCTTTTAGCAATATTTTACTTAAATAGTCAGCTTTATTGTCTTAGAGTATCTCAATTGTGTTTCCTTCACATTGGCTCGTGTTCAATATATGTATCAAAATAATAGAGGGTCAATGGCCAAAAGGTTAGGAAAGAGATATAGTGGGATTGAGATGAAAAATAAAATTTTAAATAAGAGAAATAAAATTATAATTATTATGTAGGTTTGTTGGACCATAAGATACTATTGGTCTTACATAAGTTTGTAAGATCCTACCATGATACTACTACCTTAATATTCTATCTAGGCTTGTAGAGTGTTTACTCAGTGTTTTTTGGTTCATAGGATTGTAAAATTGCAAGATCAAATCAGAATAATCAGATATCAACAACCCTAGCTAGCACAATTAATTCTTCTATTATCTTCTCTATTTTTTATTTCCCTTTTGAAGGGGGGAGGGTTTGACTTTATCATTGTGAAAGGAAAAATGCAAATGAACAAAGATAGTGATCTATGTAAACCATACTCAATACTGCAATGACTATAAATGAAGGATATTGTCCTACATGAGTGGATGGCAAGCCTGGTTATTTGCTGGTGCAAGGTGCACCAGTGCACAGGGCCTCCAACATTATGGGGCACCAATGATAGACATGTAAATATCACAAACATTTGCATATGAGAATTAATTTGGCTCCATGGTAAGACATCTCATAAGCCATCTATATTGCGAGATCGAATTTGTTTGGCAGCATGTGGCCCATCATTATTGTCTAAACAAAGGGGCAAAATTATGTTAATGCAGGGCCCACTGCAAGGCCCTTGACTGGAGCAAACATTTTCCTTTAGGGAAAGTTTTGTATTTTTATATCCACTAACTAATGGGCAAAGTTATGTTAATGTGGGGCCCATTCTAGAGGCCTTGACTACAACAATCATTTCCCTTTTGGAGGTGATTATTACTGGAAGCTTGTCTGGCCCAAACTTGTGGACAAATTAAATTTTTAATAAACTATTATTATTATTATTGTTATTATTATTATTATTATTATTATTATTATCATACTGTTACAATTTTTTATTGTTATCAATTTTTAATGTTTATTTATATTATATATTGTATTATTATTATTATATACTTTCAATAATTTAGTACGAGTAGCACTAACATCTTTTTACACTAAGAAAATGTTTCTTGAAATAGTTTTAAGGAACTTTTTGTACTTGCAAAAGAAATTATTGCATTATAAATATAGATTATATTTTATATTTTAATAATTATATTTCTTTAAAATTTTGGAATCTATTTTTTTATGACAGCATAGGGCCCCTAAAATGATTGAGATAGCCTTTATGGAAGGACAAAACCCCACAAACGTTATATAGCTGGAAACTCTGATCGTACTATGAACCTTCTGCCTTTTTTATGCTCATTTCTCCAGTGTGGTGTCACTTGGTTCCAGTTAATAGCATTTAACAAGCTCAGTATACAATTATCATAATGCCATGCACTCTTAGCTAGTTTGTTATTTATGTAATATTAAACCATCTGGCAATTAGATACAATTGTCACCTTGTCATGCACCATCATGCACAAATTACTCCATAAAATATCTGTGCACTAAAAGACCATGCCATGCATCCCAAAATAATGGTTTATAATTTTTTATTTTGATTTTTCATCCCTTTGAAATGTCACCTACAACAATCGTGGTCATCATGCGTACTTTGCTTGGCTCTCAATTATTGCTGGTTTATTAGATTCTCTAGTCGTTTTATTGATATGGAGAATTTTTCCATGACTTTTTAACATTATGGCTCACCCCAGCTAAATATATCTAAATTGGTAGTGAAGTCAGTATGGTATGCAAGCAATAAAATCGCGGCCGCGGTTGCGATTGCGGTTACAGTCGCGGTGTCGCGGTATCGGAGCGTTGCGAACGATATTTTATATGCCACGGTTGTCGCGGTGTGATTTTTTAATTTTTTTCACAATAAATATTAGCAAATACCAGTAAATATCGGTAAATTTCGGTAGAATATCGGCAAATATCGGTCGATGACCGATATATTGCCAATAAATATGTGAAATTCTAAATCCTTCGCGTATCGCCAATTTTGCGTATCGGCCGACCCAAAATCCGATAAATATCGGCCGATATTGCGTATCGGGACTGATATTTAATTGTATGATGGTATGTGCAGTCGAAAATGTAAAGAACATTTCTGATGCTTGTTGAGTCTCAGATGTAAAGGTATGTAATTTTGATGAAATCAAGTCTGGGCCAAGGAAATTGATTCCATGACTGGGGAAGAGAAAATAATAAGATATTTTGAGTGGCATATGACTATGATTATAGCTATGTGGCATTTCTGGTATTTCCAACAGCAACTTTCTCATGGAAGAAGACTTTTAGCTTAAGAAATTGGATAGTGTGCCTCAACTGTTACACACCTTGCCTGTTATTTCACAACTCACAAGGAGTTTTCTCTTTTTCATGGTTCTAGGAAGATGATATCACAGGAAAGAAGGTTTTCCAGACATTACAAATATATATTAGGAATGTAATGAACAATCCTGATGAAGAAAAATTCAGAAAGATACGGCTCAGCAATCCAATTTTCCAGGTACCATGCTTGATCCGACTGATGTTTGAAATTTTGGTGGCTTGATCTGGAAATGCGTATAGTTAACTCTCAACATTTGCCTGAATTAATAAAGGAAAGTTTGGCATTTTAGATATTTGATAATTGATGCTCACCTTTCAAAATTAGAAATGTAATTCACACCTTTTGGATGAATGGATCAAATCTATCCTTGAAAGCGTATTAAAACAAAGCAATTTGATGTATGTTGAAAAATAGATAGATTCAGCATGAAGACACTCCCTTTTCCCCTTGTCCGCCTTACCTTTGTTGTGAGTTCATGTTCCATTATGGAGAGCAGAATCAATTACAAATTATGTCAGATAAGCTTTATCTTACATTAATAAGTGATTCAATATGTAAATGTCTATGGAGGCTGCAGAGAGCCTATCTTGAAGATGATTTCATCCTGTCATTGACTGATCATGAATTCTAAAACAAATTCCTTCATAAACAATTGTAACCTTTTTGGATCTGGGGTTTTCCCAGCTTTTTCCACCTTATGCTCTATCTTTAGATTGGGCACTTTTTACTACTTGCCTAGCTTCTCGCTCTTCTTACTTCTATCCTAGAAAATGAGGAAAGTCATCCTAAGACAATCCCAAAGATGGGAGGTAATCTCAAATGAGACATTTTCTTTAGACTTCTCATTGAGGGCAGCAGTTACATCTTAATTTCTGGAGTGAGTGCATAGTCATATGGGATAAGTTGTGTTAGCGTAGAGGTTTGTGCTTCATACTGCAATGGCTTTATTGTCCGAGTTTTAATGCTGCCCTTTTTAGTAGGAGAGAGTTGGCAATGTTAAAGGAGGCATCAAGTTTCTTGAACTCTGTGGGTTTGAAAGAGCAAACGGAGGCCAATTTCTTTATCTTCCACGAGACAAGATTAACATGGTCATACTAGCATCGGCCAAATCTGCATTGTATTCCGCAATGACTGATCCCTTCTTTGGGCTACTCTCCATTGAACTTGATTAGTTCTGGCAAATCCATATCAGTTTCAGCCAATGGCTTGATTCAGGGCTTTCATGAAGGATGTTCTAGATCCAAAAATCCTAAAAGGACCGCAAGTGTAGGCATGAATTGAAACTTGTTGCGAAGGCACTATGGCGCACATGGTACTGCATATTCGTATATTTATTGTTGATCTCTGAAGATGTAATCAGAAAGCCATCTTAGCTAAGCATATTAGAAAATATGTTATAAAAAAAAACGGTGAATATCATGCGAAATTGTCAAATATTAGTTAATTTGAACAGATACAATGTTTTACACTTACCCTCTAAGTTTTCCTTCACGTCGGAAGTTTTGTTGATATCCTGATATTCTTGCCTTTATAGCGTACTAGCTTTTACTTGCATGTGATGCGTGCTTGATCATAAAAAATAAAAATAAAGATTGTTGATTGATAGCGGAGTATACGTAACCATCACGGATTGATAGATTATGATTGCATGTTATTTGAAATAATTTGTTATCACATAAACAAATGAAGTAAAATTTTTAAGCAATAGTGATGCTAATTTTGATTTATTGATATTGATAAGATATAAATAGATTGTAACTACATAAAACTATCAATTATTACAAAGGTTTGATAATATATGGCATCATGTCATGTAATCTCACATTGTACTTTGATTGTCACTATTGTATTTAAGGACCTGGAATATGAAATTAAAATAACATCACTGAAAATAAATAAACAAAAGTAGGAAAGTAAAGGGTTAAGCTATGAAATATTAACATTACCCATACGTTATTCTAAATCTTGTCGATGTAGAAGTATTTCCTTGAATACCGTATTTTTTATGCATGTACTAGATCTACGTGGAGCAGTTCCATTCTCAATGTGAAATTGCTATATAAAATTTTTCACGATTGGACAAATGATTTAGAAGGTATATGCCAACATTTGAGATTATTTGGCCTTAAGATTTGTTAATGGTCAATGCAAAACTCAAGCAAGTAGTAATTGCACTTGAATCATGTCAAATGGCAACACAACATCATTAAAAGGTTTGAGTGGAATACATGGTATCAAATGATGAAACTTGGATAGGTTTCAAAGAAATTTTACCGGATCGTGTGTCGAGCGATGGGTTCGACCATAAAATACAATTCAGCCTAAGGAAATTAAACCAAAGGAAGATCAAGAAACTCAGGGCACAATTGTATTCAACAGCAACTGAAATTGATTCACAAAAGAGAGAATCGAGCAACAAGATCAGCAAAGAAGAGATTTGAGCGAACGAGGGTTTTGCAAAAGAGAAGTCGAGAGAGAGAGAATTCCAGAGAGAACGAGAGAAAGTAGTATCTGTAATAATCTGCCAAAAAAGTCTATACAAACCTCCCGTATACGCCCTTATATATGCGCGTATACAATGCTCAAATACATACGATTAGTGGGCTTTAGTCAAGACAACCAAACAACCCAAATACAAGACAGCCGAGACAAACAATCTAAAATACAAGATCCATTGGTGCTGATTATAATGATTCAGCCCAATTACAAATACAAGATTATAATTATTCCCACATAATTAAATTACAACTTATTTCCCATCAGCTAAATTATGTAGCTAATTATGGAGATTAAGGGTTGCATAATCTGCAATTCTTTTAACCCAAAAATATGGATCGGGTGGCTGATCATGCGGCCTACTTAATTCCCCTAGCTATGATTTGTCGACGAATGCATCATATGGGAATAATAATTTTCCCTCACTGATATGATCAAATAAAAATCAACTTATGCAGCAATTTCATGTCAGCAGCAGCAACCAGCAACATCTACTCACAACAGCCAACATTATGCTCCATTTTCAATAATCTAATTTTACCTAATTATTCATAGAATAAGAAAAGTAATTATATGTACAATACAATTTACAAGAATCAATAGAATTATTTAAATACAAATTATTGAGATACACATCATCCCCCTCTTCTTGGTGGGGTTTCGTCTCTGAAACCTTTATAATTCCAATAAAAGGACTTAAATTAGAAACATTGAAGGAATTACTTACATTTCCAAATTTAGCTGGCAAATCAATTTTATAGGCATTATCATTAATCCTTTCTAACACAGTAAAAAGTCCATCACCTCTAGGATCCAATTTAGATTTCTTAAGTGTTGGAAACGTTCTTTTCTAAGATGTACCCAAATTAGATCCCCTGGTTGAAAAATAATTTTCCTTCTTCTTTTATTAGCAACCTCAGCCATTTGTTGAACTCTTTTATTAATCTATTGACTCATAGATTCATGAAATTTTTTCATTTTTTCAGCACGAGACTCAGCATCAAAATTATGCAATTCAGAACGAGGTAAATGACTCAAATCAAGTGGAGTTAAGGGATTAAAACCATACACAATTTCAAAAGGTGTTTTCTTAGTTGTAGAATGTAATGTCCTATTATAAGCAAATTCTACCTATGGTAATATAGCTTCCCATTGCCTAAGATTCTTTCCAAGCACATCCCTTAACATGTTACCTAAAGTTCTATTTACTACTTCTATTTATCTATCAGTTTGTGGATGATAAGTCGTTGAAAATAAAGCTTAGTTCCTAGCTTTCCCCATAATACCTTCCAAAAATGACTCAGAAACTTAACATCCCTATCAGATACCATGGTTCGAGGTACACCATTTAATTTAACTATGTAAGAAAAAAATAAATCTGCTACAGTTACAACATCATTAGTTTTATTACAGGGTATAAAATGTGTCATTTTACTAAATCTATCTACTACAACCATTATAGAATCTTTAGCCCTATTAATTCTAGGCAACCCCAAGACAAAATCTAAAGAAATATCAGTCTATAGCTGGGTAGGAACAAATAATGGAGTATACAACCCAAATGGTTTAGAGGTGGACTTAGCCTGTTTACAAGCCACACAATTAACACAATACTTTAACATATCCTTTTTCATATGAGGCCAATAAAAATGTTCAACTAATATATCCAAAGTCTTTTGAAAACCTAAATGTGCTATTAAACCACCATTATGTGCCTCTTGGATTAATAATCCTCTATATGAACAATTAGGTATGCATAGTCTATTTTTCCTAAACAAATATTCATCATAGATATAATATTTCCCTTGGGCAGCAGTTTCACAATTCTTATATATTTCCTTAAAATCATGATCTTCAGCATATAAAAATTTAATATGAGAAAACCCCAATAAAGTAGCATCCACTGTATTTAACAAAACATGTCTCCTAGATAAGGCATCTGCAACTATATTATCACCTCCTTTTTTCATACTTAATTACATAAGGGAAAATTTCAATAAATTATATCCATCTACCCTACCTTCTATTCAATTTTGATTAACTTTTTAGATACTTTATAGCTTCTTGATCAGTATTTATAACAAATTCTCTAGGCCATAAATAATGTTGCCATACTTCTAATGCCCTTACTAAAGCAAACAATTCATTTTCATAAGTAGAGTAATTTAAAGTACTACCACTCAACTTTTCACTAAAATAAGCTATAAGTCTACCCTCTTGAGAAAGAACAACCCCAATTCCCAAACCTGAAGCATCACAGTCCAATTCAAACATTTTGTCAAAGTTAGGAAGAACTAATACAGGAGCTTGTGTTAATTTTTCTTTAAGAGTTTTAAAAGCTTTTTGTTGTTCTAATTCCCATTTAAAACCATTTTCCTTTTTAGTAATTGCAGTTAAAGGTGTTGCTAAAGTACTAAAGTTCCTAACAAACCTACGATAAAAAGAACACAAACCATGAAAACTTCTAACCTCAGTCACTATTTTAGGTATAGGCCATTCCTGTATTGCTTTGACCTTTTCTTTATCAACAGATATGCCATTCGTACTAATAACAAATCCTAGGAATACTACACTCTCTAAACAAATTCTTGACTTAGCTAGATTAGCATACAATTTTTCTTCCTTGAACACATCCAAAATAATCCTCAAATGCTCTTCTAGAGATTTACTGTAAATAAGTATACCATCAAAGTAGACAGCTACAAATTTGCCAATAAAGTTTCTAAGCACATGGTTCATAAGTCTCATAAAGGTACTTGGAGCATTGGATAATCCAAATGACATAACTAACTGCTCATATAACCCAAAATTTGTTTTAAAAGCTGTTTTCCACTCATCTCCTGGTTTCATCCTAATTTAATGATAACCACTCTTCAAATCTATTTTAGAAAAAACTACAGCCCCATGTAAAAAATCTAACATCTCATCTAACCTAGGTATAGGATACCTATACTTAATTGTTATCTTTTTTACTGCTCTACTATCTATGCACATCCTCCAAGTCCCATATTTTTTTGGAACTAAAAGAATTGGTACAACACAAGGACTCATTGACTCCCTAATATAATCCTTACTCGGCAAATGAGAGACCTGTTTCTTTAACTCCTTTACTTCCTCTAGATTAGCTCTATAAGCAGGTCTGTTGGGAATGAAAACCTTTGGTATAAAATCTATTTGGCGTTCTATGCCCCTTAATGGAGGTAATCCATGGGGGTTCTCCTCAGGAAATAAGTCAATATATTCTTCTAATAACTCTCTGACATTATCAGGTTCAACCTTAATTAAATCTGCATGACACTCATAACATTCCTTATACACCATTAGATATACACTTGACTGTTGACTAATAGCCCTTTCAACATCACTTTTCTTTGCATAAAACCCAGATGACTTCTGAGCCCCATTTGAACAAGTTACAGTCTCTACACTCTGCCTAGTTAACTCCTTATAATCAGATTTTATTTTAATTTGGTCATCAAAGATTTCTTTTGGAGTCATAGGTGCTAAAATAATTTTCTTATCATCCTTATGCAGCGTATACCTATTTTTATATCCATCATGGGTCACTTTCCTATCATACTGCCATGGTCTTCCTAACAAAAGGTGAGCAGCATGCATTGGGACAATATCACATAAAACAGAATCTTCATACTTCCCTAATTTTAGACTTACTAAGACCTGTTGACTAACCTTAACATCTCCTAATTCATTTAACCATTGAAGCCTATAGGGTTTTGGATGTTTAGTGGTTGGTAATCCTAACTTAGATACTAATAAAATACTAGCAGCATTTATACAACTCCCACTATCAATTGCCATGTTAAAACACTTATCATTAATTAAACATCTAGTATGAAAGATATTTTCTCTTTTTATTGCATTTGGATCAGGTAATTTGTTACTGTTCAATGCCCTACACACAACAAAAACATCTCTACTAACTGGAAGTTCTACCTCTTCTTCAGATTCACTAATGTCACCCATAATTGTGTTGACCTCTACCTCTTCTTCCTCAGATTCAGATTCTATATCCCCAGATTCCCTAATCATAATATTCCTCCTATTAGGACACTCAGAGGCTATATGACCTAGTCCCCCACACTTAAATCACTTTATGTCTCTAGTCCTAATAGGACCACTAGTAGGGTTAGCTGCAACAGTTTTACCCTTATCAACTCTGTTCCCTACTTTAACCTCATTACCTTTACCCTTAAAGTCAAATTTTCCACTATTCTTCCAATTTCCAGAACTACTTCCACCAAAATTCCTCTTCATATTGTTTCTAAACCCAATTCCAGGTGGTTTATTCTATCTAACTTTCCTTATTTGACTTTCTATCTTAGCTGCTATGTTAACCATCTCTTCCAAAGTTCCATAGGAATGTAATTCTACCTTATCAGCAATTTCAGAGTTCAATCCACTCAAGAACCTAGCCATAGTAGCATCCTCATCCTCAACAATTCCACTTTTAATTACTAAGATCTCTAACTCCTTAAAATATTCATCTACAAACCTATTACCCTGACTTAATGTCTGTAGTTTCTTATATAACTCTCTATAATAGTAATTTGGAACAAATCTCTTTCTCATTAAAGCCTTAAATTCATCCCAATTCTGTATAAGTGGTTCTCCACTTCTACGCCTAGTTAATACAAGGTTATAATACCAAGAAGAAGCATAGTCTGTAAACTCAACTACAACTACCTTAATTTTCTTCTTATCTGAATAATTATGACACTCAAAGACTAACTCTACCTTCCTTTCCCATTCAAAATAATAGTTAGGATCATTTCTCCCATTGAATCCAGGTATATTGAACTTAAGGTTACCTACATTCCTATCAATTTGATCTAATTCCCTTTCTTGCCTATTAACCTGCCTAGGTCGTCTATCACTATTATTAGATATTTGGTCCTCTAATTCTTCTAAATTAGTAAAAGGGGGAATCATGTTTCTAGATTCCATGGGAGCCCTACCTAATACCCCAGCATGTTGATCATTTAGTCTATTATTTTGTAAATTATTAATTCTAATTTCTTGTTCGCCTATTCTTTGCTCTAAATTAGCAGACAACACAGTCAATTGGGCAGTCATTTGTTCCTAAAATGTCCTAAGTGTTTCTAATAGGTCATTACTGGACACAGACACTGATTGGTTCATAGATTGGCCGTTATTAGACATAATGGATTCTACACTTCCTATTTTCTTTATAAACAAACACAGACAATCAATCAATTTACAAAAATAGTATAGTTAAGTCTAGCAAATCAAATGATGTCAACAATAATGATCACACTTATAAAAGAATAATCACAGCGCAACTATATGATTAAAAGAATCCACTGAGAATAGGACAATAATACTAAGACAATTGCCAACCAACACACAAACAAAATTTCTCAGAAAGGAATGAATATATCGCGCCAACAATTGTTGGCAGTTAAGGCGAATAACAATTTGGGCCCCTCTTCTAGGAGCCTTTACTCCTTTCTTAAAGAATCGTCGGTACTGAGTTAATACCTGCACACTCGTTCAAGACTTTAGTATAGCATTAACCCACAAATAGAAGGGTTATTCTTAATCACAAGAATTATAGGGATTAGAGAGAAAAATGATAGATTTTACTAGATACGGAATTGATTAGCAATTACCGCAAAAGAATCAAGAATCCGACCAAACCTTAGCTGAGAGATAAGTATTGAACAGTTAATCTGGGGTTTCCAGAGTACTGTTATCTCGTTAGGGTTAAAATCTCGTTAGGGTTAATCAGACGCGAACCCTAAAAAAATGCCAACTTACAAAATCGAGGGTTAGCAAGATCAAGAATTGGAAAGAAACAATAAAATTCAGCAATAAGCATATTACATCACAAGCACTCGATTACTCGAGGCTTTGATACCAAATGATGAAACCTGGATAGGTTTCAAAGAAATTTCACCGGATCGTGAGTTGAGTGATTGGTTCAACCACAAAATATAGACCAGCCTAAGGAAATTAAACCAAAGGAAGGTCAAGAAACTCAAGACACAGTTGTATTCAACAACTGAGATTGATTCACAGAAGAGAGAATCGAGCAAGAAGATCAGCAGAGAAGAGATTCAAGCGAACGAGGGTTTTGCAAAAGAGAAGTCGAGAGAGAGAGAATTCCAGAGAGAACGAGAGAAAGTAGTATCTGTAATAATCTGCCAAAAAAGTCTATACAAACCTCCCGTATACGCCCTTATATATGCACGTATACAATGCTCAAATACATACGATTGGTGGGCTTTAGTCAAGACAACCAAGCAACCCAAATACAAGACAGCCGAGACAAACAATCTAAAATACAAGATCCATTGGTGCTGATTATAATGATTCAGCCTAATTACAAATACAAGATTACAATTATTCCCATATAATTAAATTACAATTTATTTTCCATTAGCTAAATTATGTAGCTAATTATGGAGATTAAGGGTTGCATAATCTGAAATCCTTCTAACCCAAAAATATGGATTGGGTGGTTGATCATGCGGCCTACTTAATTCCCCTAGTTATGATTTGTCGGCGAATGCATCATATGGGAATAATAATTTTCCTTCACTGATATGATAAAAAAAAATCAACTTATGCAGCAATTTCATGTCAGCAGCAGCAACCAACAACATCTACTCACAGCAGCCAACATTATGCTCCATTTCCAATAATCTTATTTTACCTAATTATTCACAGAATAAGAAAAGTAATTATATATACAATGTAATTTACAAGAATCAATAGAATTATTTAAATACAAATTATTGAGATACACATCATCAAAACCCTTGTTCCTCAAAAGTGGTATGTCAGAATTCCATCATCAATATAATTATCTCTTAATTGGCAACTCTTAAATCTTGTCCAATTGTATAAACCAGCTCTAGGATCAATATTACTAAGAAGCATAATAGGTACACCTAGTTTTAATCGTATGATGTGATGAACTAAATAAGATGGACTAACTGAATTCAAAAGCTTAGGTTGGTATGAATTTATATTATCTTCCATAACATAGTCACGAGAATACTGTATTTTCTCTTCACCAATTAAAGCTTGAATGATCTTTTCATTAATCTTATCAACATTTTTATTTTTGAGCTTAACGAATAAGATGCACTAATTGAATTCCAAAGTTTAGGTTGGTATAAATTTCTATTATCTTCCATAACGTAGTCACGAGAATACTATATTTTCTCTTCACCAATTAAAGTTTGAATGATCTTTTTATTAATCTTATCAACATTTTCATTTTTAAGTGTAACGATTGTACGGTCCATCATATAGTTGTCTTGTGCATGAAGATTTACTTTTGAAAATTTGTTATTGATAAGTTGTTGTAGTGGGCCATCCATTTACATGGGTAGTATAATGGATTTTGTAGCCTACATATATATTTTTTAAAAATTACAAGTCTTGACAATAATTATGTTAAATCTAATCATAATAAAGTATTATAATGAATGCATTTGTAGAAAGAAACTCCCTTATCATGTCATCTGTAATTGTTAGTTTTATTCCATCTCCTACTCGAAGCAAAAATTCTACATAATTTGTATCATTGATGTTTCTTAGATTTTACGGTAAGAACTTGAACTTGATTCCATAGAGGAGATTTCACCAGTGATATATTCATTATTTGTGCATTTGTACCCTTAGTGATAACAAGAAGAACTTGACAAAAATTTCCTCCAATAATTATTATATCACCACTAGTTATGTATTATAAGGTTCTATCAACAGCTTTAAATGGATAATGTTGGATCATTGATGTCTCATCCCACATAATAAGACAAATAAGTTGAAGTAGCTTCACCAAATCATATTGTTTACTTTGAGCACATTGATGATGCATGTGGTTGTAGTGGAAGCTTGAATGCTAAGCATGTTGTTCTTCCCATATGCAAGATAGTATCAATAATACTCAAGCTAACTACCTACCAATTTAATTTCCCCTCTACATATAAAGTTGGCAAGAAAATCCCTACATAACAAATTTTTTTTTTGTGTTCCTCATAGTCCATCTATGAAAACAATATACTTCTTTTGTAGTTAATAGCATCCATGATCACATCATAAGCAATTAATTGTTGAGCATTTAGTTTTTGTGCACAATAGATATCATTTTTTTGCAAATGTAATGGAAACTTCTTGTGCAATAACAACTATCATTAGTTGTACATTAGTAAGTTCATGCATAATGTTTGAAATCATAACTAGAAACTCTCTTTGACAGAGATGCTAATAAGGAATTAAGATCAAGTAAAAATATATTCACATTGAATGCTTTGTTAGTAGTGACACTTGATGGATAATCTTCAGACATGAATGGTAAAACTCATCCCAAAGTGCACACACTCTTATTGCTTCATGATAAGCCAAATTAGTCGCACATAAACTTTGTAAAGACGTAGGCATTTGCATAGTTGATGATTCTTGTAAACATTTTTTAATAATTATCATCATTTCTAAGTAGACTAAATTTTCTGTTGGTTCTTTGAATATTGCATAAGTGATATCATTGATAGTTCTTATACGCTCAAAATATTTTTCACCTCTAACGTGATTGAGTGGTAATATCAAATGAAATAGTTCTCATCTAATGATGACATAATATATATATGAGGCTAATTACTCTCTACTTCGTCTTCTTCAACGCTAAACTTGATGTTTTGGTATCCATCTGTAATGAGATGGGAATTCCCTATATAAATATTTACATGCATTAGGATCTTATATGTCTTCACAAAATGGCTTCTAAAATTAACTATGCTCTTTATTCTCCAATATCTCTTAAACACCCCAATTGTGATTAAACATGATCATTTGATTATATTCTAATTGAATTGGTAGGTGTTCAATTGTCAACACAAATGCAAAAGTTTTCCACATTACCTTGGGAGCACAAATGCAATGACCATAAACAAATTGTGAAATTTCATCATCCACTATGGCGCCTTGTATTTCTAGAGCAAATCTATCCACTTCCTTAATTATATATATATATATATATATATTACTTAACACTTTTTATACTGTTGCAAATCTCCACATTAATATGACAATCATACTTTAAAATCAATCATGGATTATAATGGATAACCCATTCATGGTCAACCACAACTTTATTAGCTTTGTGTAGAGTAATGGAAAGGGTTGTTGTTTTCTAATATTGATGATATGATTCATTACCTTAAAAAACTATTACAGGATGAATGAATTTGGGTAATCTCATTTACATATATCATCTCACATGGAAATTGAATTAGGATGTTTTACACCACATGAATCATATGTTTAATAATAATAATAATGTGTATTTCAAGCTCTTCATATCTGTTAGGTATTTCTACCTTAACTACAATGTCATATTCTTCTAGATCATTCATCTTGTATGCATTGTAATATCCCTATTTTTTTATAACTTGAAAAATTCATCTAAAATGTAATATCCAGAAGCAAAACAAGAAACAGGATGAAAGTGTCAAATATAACATTGAGAGAGGTGTATACATCACCTAATTTATGTCAAATATAAGCCTAACAATGACTAAAAAAACTTAAAACTTCAATGAGAGCCATAATGTACTTAAATTGAATTCAAATATGGAAATAGGGTTTAAGTACACAAGAAAAGACTTAAGACATCAAAAGATATATGAAATAAAACAACAAAAGAAGAAAACCTATAATACCCCATTCTTCAAAGACCTAATTTTTATAAAACATTGGTTTTCATTTATGAGTTTCAAATTTTAATTTTCTTGATTGGTTTATTGTATTTAAATAGTGTTTTCTCATTAATTTTGTATGTTTTTTTTTGTTTTATGGTTATATCGATAATTTTAAATTCATAGTGAAATTTATTTAAACATCAGATAACCCTTATACTTATCCTAACTTTATTCAATAGTATAATTCATACGAATCACAAAATTAGGGACCTTCATTCCACAAACACTCTCCACGCTTGTAATCCTCATGCTACTCCATGGCATACACATAATCAGCTGAAAATAGTGTACTATTAGTAAGATATCCTTGTATATAAATTACAATTCCTTTAAAAAGGTAACATGCTCATGTTAATAAAAGCATAAGATATATACATGGATTTAAGATCAAAAGCATAAGATCATGCATAAATACATATAATCACATGGATTTAACAAATCACGCATAATTCATCTTAATACAAAGTATGCATATGTAATATCATCAATATTAAGTACTTTAGTATTCCTTGTTGACTAATAATTTAGAAGCAGACCTTTTGACCCAAAAGTCCAAATATGCACTAAAGGGACAATTTCCAAGGCTCTGATGTGTGTGGGAGTATGGAATTATCAATTATGTAAAACCAATGCTCGATTATATTGGAATTAGGAAGAATAAGTTTTGAAAGTGGTGAATTGAAGAAGCAGATGTTCGAATAGGGTGGAATAAGTATGATAATGATTCAATGATGGTGTTGATGATTCGAGGGTGATGAATTAATGATAAAAATGATTCAAATTTGATGAGATGATGATGATAATGCTTCAACAATGATGAGATGATGATTCGACAATTAGGGTTTGAAGATGGATGGTTTTGTGGGTTAGGGTTAGGGTTTAGTTTCGAAAAATTAGGGTTAGGATTTTGAATGGTAAATTAGGGTTAGGGTTTTTCAAATTAGGGCTTTGATTTTTGGATGTGTTTGGACAATGAATATGGCTAATAATGGCATGGGTTACGGAGTTTAGAAAGATATTACTTAATCCCTAATTCACACATATGAAGAGATTAAGGGTTTTAAGATTGATCATTCACATAGATTCGATTAAACTTGAGATGAACTTACAGAATTCAATACTTCCAACTTGCATTCAACTTCAATTCAATCTTAATGTATCTCCAATCGTGGGTTCTATAACTTTATATAGCTAAGGCTACCAATTACAAGATTCTAGCTAAAAGGTATAATTCTTCAAAAGATACCTAGCTAAAAGATACTAGAATATAGAATATGCTAAAAGATACTAGAATATAGAATATTCTTCAAAAAGGTAGATTTATGCTACTTTCTTCTCTAACTAATCTCTTACTCTACTAATTAATTAATTAAGTAAGTAAATCAACTGATATGCATGTCCAAGCTGCATATTATTTCCCACATGCATGTAGCCATGCACTCCATGCATGCCATGCACATAGACTTGGAAAAGTTGACCCAACTCGAATGTCCCAACTTGAAACCTGATAGTGACCCAAAAAATAAAATTTGTTCATAACCCGAAAGCTCAAAACAACCCGATTCAATTCGAATCCAACCCAAATTTAGCTAATCCAATAATTATCTAAATCCAAATTGACCTGAACCAAAGTGACGTAAATCAATAATAACTCAAACCGAACACACCCCAAACCCGAACCGACTTGAACTCTAACCCGAACCCGAACATACCCGAACTCTAACCCAAACTCGAACTGACCTGAACTCTAACCCTAACCTGAACCAACTCAAACCCAAACCAACCTGAACCAGACTTTTATCAATAATTGGTTATTCTTATTCATATATGATATTTTTAATTCCATATACTTATCAATTTTTTAAATAATGTAAACGAATGTAAAAATTTATAAGCATAAATTTATATTTTTGTTTCACTTTATTTGACAACTTCCTACAACTTAAACTTGATACTCTGGACCATAATAATAAAAACTTAATGACATATCAATAAACTTATAAAATCTAGAACTTATGAGCATAACCCTTCAATTCAATTTCATAACCATTATATATTATAGTGGTATATATATAATCTACATTAGAAAAAGTATAATTGGATGGGATTAATCCAAGTAATGAATATCCATGATAAAAGATGGCCAGATACTCTAATGTAACCTTCATGATCTATTGCATTACCTTCATACATCAGTAACATTCCATTCTTGTCCCTCAGAACAAAATTATCATAAAATACATTATAGAAACAACCATACAAGTGAAATACCACAAAGTATTGATCTTAAATGGTTCCAATGCTTGAACTCATGGAATACTTCAAACATGATGGAATAGCTTGTGCATTTGTGCCATGTGAGGTGATGTGCCAACTCGCATTCCTATAAAATGAAGTAAAAAATTAATATAGGAGAACTGATCCTCAAATCTAGTTCTTTACAAAGAATTTTTTGAACATTATAAATGCAAATGATGATGAATAAGAAAAAACTCAAGTAAATAGTGATACCACAAGAAGAAGACGAAGAAGAAGATGAAGAGCAATATGGTATTATATTAATGATTCATGAGGACCCGACAATCAAATTCAGCATTTCATCATATGCTCATTGCATGATACAAAATACACAATAATATCAAATATGCTGATAATAACTAACAAATATATACAATAGAAGTCCAAACAAGTGTAAATAAGAAAACTAGAGCATTGATAACACACCTACAATGAATACTTGATCCTCTCTTTAATGGATGAAGGTGAATACCTATCTTTGATTGAAGCCTTGGCCTTGAGGTAAGTAACCAAAAAACACTAACTAGAAAGAAAGAAATTTATAATCCGAAAGGCAAAAGATGTCCTATAGGATAGCTATAATACTAAGAGAAAGGCATCACCTAACCATCACCATATATGTTGTTACAAAAACATCACACCAACAAGTCACACACCTTAATCTGAGGTTTATATAACAATGAGAGAAAAAAAAATATCACCCTATTTTTAACTACAAACCTAAACCTCTTTATTTAAAAAGGGCAGATCTGGTTGAGATAATAATAAGACAACAAATAACAATACAACATGTAGAAGATCAAAGAATCCACATCATTAATTTAGAGACTTGTTTTTATAAAACCTACAACACTAAAAATCTTCTCACTACAACATTTAAAGAAGTAAAATTTCACCTATTAAAGTTAATATCACTACTAAAAGCAACCTATGAAACTTACAACATTAAAAACTCCTATAACCTCTTCAAAGATATTAGTGTAGTCCTCCCTATAGTGAAAGAGCATGTAGTTAAATACACTCCATTTGGATTAAATCTACATACTTAACTATCAATTATATGAAGAAGTAAAATAGTACCTATAGACGTTATTAAGGGTGTCTATTAGGGGGTTAGCTCCATCCCACCCCACATTGCAACCAACATAGTCATCTTCCTCAGTTGCTAGAGAAACAATAACACATTTGAAATTTACTATAATGTAGAAACAAAAAAGTTAATAAAATCCATAAAAACACTACCTTCAAAATCATACAACCAACTACGAGTAATTATCAACGCTTCAATATTTTCAGGTAAGTACGAGCTTTTCCACTTATTTAAAACCTTACCTCCAATGCTAAAAGTTGATTATGATGCAATAGTTATGAGGGGCACACTTAAAATATCTCTAGCTATATGTGAAAGCTCTCCATATTGAGACTCGTTCTCTCTCCAAAAGTCAAGAATGTTCAGCTTGATTTTGTGATCCATTCTAGGATCAGCTAGATACTTATCCAACTTTGTCTTTTCATTATAAGTGTATGCAATCTCATTTTTATCAAAACCCTAAAAATTACAAAAACAAATGGATATATATATATATATATATATATATATATATATATATATAATAACAAAGCAAGAATGATAAAAAAATTGTATATATAATAGTCAATTGAATATAAATATAATAACAAATCAAAATCAAAGGAAAGGCATAAAAGATTAAAGGAAGGTAAGAAATGTAAACTCACAGCAAAGAAATCAAATTTGCGCTTGCGAGTAGAACCAATGGTGTTAGTGTCTGATGTTGATGATGTTCCACAAGAGCTATTGCAAGTACCCCCTCCATCATTAACTGAAATATACTCCATTAGGAGCATTCCTAACTTAAACTGTACATCACTAACCTTTAAAGAAACCCTTATTACATCCTCAAATAATTTTTAATAGCAATACTTTAGAAAATCCAACTTAAAATGAGGATCAAGAATCACAGCAAAAGCAAATAATGTACCATATTCATTCCCATATAAGTTGGCCCAATACTTATCAAATTTAATCTTCATTTCTATAACCATTTTCCTTAACACTTCATCGTCACCATTTACCAACTCATTTAAAAGCATTTCGATCATCCATACATTCTCAAAATACAAATTTGGCGTGGGATACTAACTACTAGAAAATAACTCAGTAACATCATAAAATGGTTCCAAGACTTCACATATTTTTTCAAGTATGTCCCACTCTTGAGGCCTTGGAAAATTCTTATACAAGGGGTCAACAATCACCATCTCCTTAAATCCATTATGATAAATAATAACTCTATCAATCATCAAATAAGTTGAGTTCCACCTTATTTGAACATCAAGCCATAATGCTTTAGTATATGATATCCGAGCTAATTTCACACAATTTTGAAATATAGTCTTCCTTGATTCTGACCACTTGATGTATTTTACACTAGCTCTAATCTTAAAAACAATATCCTCTATCACCTTAAGCCCATCCTTAACAATGAGATTCAAAACATGAGCACCACATCGAACATGTAAGTAAATGCCATCATGCAACAATATTTTTTGATCATTTAGTGTATTTCTCAAACATTCTTGCATTCTATCATTGCTAGTAGCATTGTCTAATGTGATAGAGAAAATCTTATCCTCAATACCCCAATCTTGAAGCAAACTTAACATCGAATTATGTAAGATTTGTCATATATGTAGTGTTTCTATATGATGAAAATTCAATACTCTACTATTCAACTTCCAATTAGCATCCACAAAATGAGCATTCAAACATATATATCCGTTGGTTTGACAAAAAGTCCACATATTAGAAGTTAGACAAATACGACCAGGGATTTTATGAAGATAGTTCTAAGCTCAAATTTCAAGTTTGAATGCAATTTCAATACGTCCAATTTTGTAGTATTTCTACAAATGGTTCTAACTTGATTATTCAAGTATGCATGAATTTCTCTATTGCCATTGTGTTCAACCCAAGAGAATGCATACATATGTTTGATGATAGCCCTTACTAATAGATCTTTGTATATCCTTTGGTCATAAACATTAGATTATACTTTCATAGTTTATTGATATGATGGACATTTATCAAGATGTCCTTTTAGATTTTTTATTCCATAATGTGAACTAGCAATGAAAGAAGCCACCTTACAATGGCTGCAAAGTGCTCACTTTTCCATCCTTAGCCTCGGTTCCTTTAAACCTTAGAAATTCTTTCCAAACTAAGCTTCTTTTCTTATCTTCTTCTTGTAATTTAGGATCTGGAAAATTACTAATATCATAATTTTCAGCTTCCATAACTACAATAAATTATTAGTATTAGTATTTTATTAAGGTGACCACGAAATCGTATACAATATAGATAAATCCAATTTCCATCCATAACTGCTTTTGCTTATTTCCAATCATTTGAGACAACCATAATCAAGGTTAATACTAATGTCAATCATTAAAATATACTAAGGCCATCCTAGGCTCAATTATTCACATTTGGGCGCATTAGGTTTAAAATGACCAAAATACCCCTAAGGTCAAAATTACTAGATTTTTATCCATTTAAAATACTAAATCCATTTTATTTATTAATTTTTCATGGAAAGGCTAAAATACTATAAATAAATTTTTATCATGTAATTAAATTAATAGGTATACCAAATGACCATTTTTCCCTTATACATAATTTTACAGATAAAACCCTAGCATACGTATCTAATACATAAATAATCACATAATATCATGCTCAACGATATATATATATATATATATATATATATATATATATATATATATATATATATATATATATATATATATATATATATAATGCACATTAGGCATACTTTTCAGAATAAAAATTATAACACACACAAAATGACAAAATTACCCCTAAGGCACATATCAATAATAATTAGAATCATTTTAATCATACATATATTTTTCCAAAATTAGAATCATTTTAATCATACTCTTATACCTGAAATATTTTACATCAGATAACATGCTTATTTTATTGATTTTTATGATAACAATAAATACCACATAAATTTAATGTATCTGATCATGCTTAACATATTTCACACATAAAAACCCCAATGTGCTATCATGCAATATTTATCATTTTAGTAACGATTACCTGAATTCTACCAAAAATACAAAAATAATGATATCCTACTAAAATTATGAGGTCTCGCTAATCAAAATTTTGAACCTAAAAATAATACCACAAATAACGAATTAATATCTATCAAGTAAAATAATAATTATAACAATAAAATATTTATCTTCCAAAAATTACCAAAATACCCTTACTTACTAATAATGGGTACCAAAATAAATTTTAAACAAACACAACTCTTGTGCATGTAGCAAAGCACGCGGAGGAAAAAGGGGGCAGTGGGGAGGTGCAGCCATGGATGTGTTGGTTGGGACTTGGGTGGTTGGGCTGGCTGTAGAGTGGCTTAGCTGGGGAGAGTTGGTGGCTACTATACTGGATGCTAAGGTGGAGGGTGTTGTTAGCTCTATGGAGGGTGTAGGAAAAACGGGAAGGGCTGCAAAGGGGAGGAGGTAAAGGCTGGAAGAAGGCTAGATAGGGAGGGCTGCGAAGGAAGGAGAGGAGGAAAGGCAACGGTGGTGCGTGTAGAGACTAGGGTGGTGCAGGAGGAAAGGAGAAGGGTGGCTGGATACAAGGTGGCTGCTGGAGGTGGCTAGCTACGGGGATGGGAGATGGCTACACAAGAAGTTTTAGAGTTGGAGGCTGCAGAGGTGGATGTAGGATGCATGCGTGGGAAGGGGAGAAAGGAGAAGAGGAGGAAGGTAGTGGTTGGGTGTTGTGATGCCATGGGAGAAGGATGGTGCAGAGGCTGGGGTTGCTGGTGTAGATGGGGGGTGATGCTCGGCCAGGAAGGAGGAGAAGAAGGGAGGTGGCACATGATCAATTGGTGGAAGGTGGTAGTGCTGCGGTGGTAATGAGTACATGGTAAGAAGATGAAGGAAGGAGGAAGAAGAGGAGGAAGTGTGGAGGAGCTAGGCAATTCTACTGGATTAGAGGGGTGATGATCGCAGTTGGTTGGTCGACGCAGAAATGGAGAAGGTGGCCGAGGCTCGGTGGTGTGATATGTGTGTATGCATATGTTATGTATGTTGTATGCAAATGATGGTAAAGAGGAGAAAGGATTGGAGAGTATCAGTGATTTAGTATGCGTGTATACGTATGAGCATAAAATGGATATTATCTCAAAAATAAGCAACAAGACTCCAACATTACAAAAAAAAAAGGAACAGATGCTAACAATTAATTTGATTGCCAAATGGTGCCGAGACAATCGAACGCAAGCTGCAAGCATGGGAATAATACAAGCACTGAAGTTGGCACCAATTTGTCGTCCAAATTCCCTGATAGAAGGGCACAAATATGGAGATGGTGGCTACACTGGCTGAGGCTTGTAGGCTTGGTGGTGTGGTGTATGTATGCGTGTGTTATGTATCCTACTAGAGGAGGGTTGACTACTGAGAGGGGAAAGTTGGAGAGTATCAATACGTATACATGCACTCATGTAGTGAGCTATGAGCTAGTGAAGTAGAGTCATTGACTGGGTGAGGGGTGTTAAGGAATGAGGATGGTTTGGGACACAAACTTTGCATGGAGTGAGATAGGGAGAGAGATTTGGGGAGAAAATTGGGGGACAGAGGGGTAGAAATAGGGGGTTAAAAATAGTATATTAGATTTTGAGGGAAAAATAAGATATAGGTATTTTATTTAGGGAAAAATAAGATTTAGGTGAAATAGTAGAAAAAATAAAGTTATTAGAAAATTAGAAATATTTTAACTAATATCTCATTATAGTCTATAAAATTAAGAGGCTTAGAAAAATAAGAAGTGAAATATTTAAGAGGGGACAAAGTGTTAAAAAAAATATTTAGTATTTAATGTATAAAAGATAAAATGAGTTAAAAATGAGACTTTTAAATAAAATTTAATCATTGTAAGATTTTGATTTTATTTTCTCATAGTATTTAAATTTAATTATAATATATATAATTTTATTATTAATTATAATTATCATTTAATTTAAATATACAAGTTATTTGTATTTCTAACCCTAATTAAAGTTTAAGACTAAATTATATATGTAATTTATTCACAACTCTTAACTTTTTTTGTTTATTGGATGATTAATGATGTTGGAGCTTAAAAATAAAGATTGATTGAAACTTGAAAGATAATCTATCAATTCATTTATGGAATTACAGCATAATAAATTAATTACTAATATAAATGGGTAACTAAGTTATAATTTTATAAATTTACTTAAAATTGTGCATCTTCGATGCTAACTTTTTTTTTTGTAATTAAATTAATGACAAGTGAGATATTTATAATAATTGCAACTAACTAAAATTGAGTTAACTCAATAAATAAATTATATTTTTAGTATTTATTTTGATGTTGATTTATTTTATATATGAATATTTAATATTTTCATATTATATATTGAATTTCCCTTATAAAATAGTATCTTAGCATATCATATAATCATTGACACCACGTCAAAAATCTATTCCATTTAATACCACATCAAACATTTCAATCACCAAACTTATATTATAAATATAAAGAGCAAATCCATCTATGATTATAAACTAATTGATCTAATTTGATAACTTTAGCTGTAATTTAATAAGGAATAAATGACTTTAAAAATATATAGAACTCGCATTAAATATTAGCAACTATGGTCAATATAAGTAAAAATTGAAAAGATAAATAATATATGGACTTTTTAAGCCTTACTCAATTCAACTCATCTCTCATAACAAATCAAGGATAAAGAATATGTTTGAGGAAACACCTATTGGAAGAAGAATGTGTGTGATGAGTTAGAGATGAGTTAGATATACGGATATGGGAGGATACATGAGTAAGCTATAATAGAAGGTATTTTTGACTTCATCCAAATGGTTTAAATTAGAAAATGAGTTCATAATTATTGAAATGCCACACATGTGAGATATATCATGAAATTGTTAGGTCATGACTCTTAGCAAAAGAATAAAAATTTATTATGACCTATTTTACAACCTATGAAACTATTGGATATTTTAAAGCTTTATTAAATTTACAACCAACTAAGGATAATATTAGCTAGGCATGATATTGAGCTAAAAGATCTAAAGGAGTCAAGGATGAGTCATCATCATCAAGTTTGCAATGACAACAAATCTAGCACCTCACAATCCTCACTAAGAATATCAAATTAAGATTAATACTTCAAAGAATCAAAGGCTTGTAAGGATTTTCTATTAACTAAAAATAGATTGGTTGAGAAAGGTACGAATGGACCAATGTGTGAGATGTGTGAACAAAGAACTTAGACTTTGGTGCATGAGATTAATGATTTTTCCATTACCCAAGTGTTTTATTTGGATGATAATAATCCATAGTTAAGTTGTACAATATGAAAAGGTAATGAATTTGATTGGTTCTATTTCATAATCTAACATTTATATGACGAGACATTAGAAATGACGTGTACAATAATATGGGTTATTTGAATGAATTGAAATAGGAGGAGATCAAAGGACTCTGCACTGATTTAGTGACAAAAGAATATTATTGAGGATACCATGCACTTGATACTAGAATATTATGCCATAATATCAAGAAATGAAATAATTAACAAAGGAATGGCATGGTCCACCATGTAAACAACTATAAGAACGAAGGAAATGGATGATATGCTTGTTGATGCAAATTGAAAATGAACAATGTAGGAAATCATGAAAATTATACTTTTGATTTGAGGTGTAAAAGGTAATGTATTGTCACTTATTAGCTATATTGTGACCATAATAAATATCTAGCGACTTATTTACAATATAGATAATTATCTTAAGACATTAGACATACAATATAGAATTTAGTGTGCTATGACGAAGTATTGTTTTACTAAGTTAGGCATTGAGACAAATTCATTGGAAATGGTGTAGGTTTTATAATCATAAGACAACTTTGATATTTTATTTTTCACAAAGATATTGATGATTGTGATTTTTATTTATCACATAGTAATTTATTGTGTATTAAAAATTATTATTGAAAATAAAAAATAGTGACAATGTGACACTACGAAATTTAAAAACCATAGCAAAAGAAGCTAAAACCAAACTAATAGTAATAGGATAAGGTCGTACTATTATGGCTAGGAAAAAGCCCTCTTATTTTAAATTGTGATAGTGATGTGTTCAAAGATTTTATTACTATTCTAAAAATACTTAAAGTTAATTTTATAAAAATTAAAAATCATTTGATATGATTTTATTTAATACAAGTTCTAATTTTCATGTTCCAACTCGTTATCGATCATGATTCATACTGTTATAAATAATACCCAATATGAGCTTTTTGATTTGACCCAAAATCTATAGATTCGAAATAGACCTAAATTCAGAAAACCCGATAGATTTGACACTTAGTTGATCTGATTCACACCCGACCCATATAGTGACCCAAACCCGAACCCAAACCCAAACCCAATCTCGAACCCAAACCCAACCCAAATTCTATAGACCTGAGTCAAACCTGAAATAGACCCGAACCCAAGAAACCCGAAGAACCCAGCATCAACCCAACCCAAATCACACCCGACTTGTCACTTAACCCAAATCGAACCTGAAGTCGACCTAAAGCAACACAAACCAAAACACACCCGAATCAAATTAGACCCGAATCCGAACCCGACTCGATTGTATAGTAAACCAAAGTTGACCGAACTTATATCAACCTGACCCTAACCCAACCCAAATGACCCATTTGCCTCCTCTACATGCACATGTACGTATACACTTAGTCGTTTGTATAGTACGTTTTATGTATTACTAGCAATGTAACCATCTATTTGTTTTGAATTTTGTGGGAGATCCTTTCTAAATGTACAATAATTGGTTCTATAATGATGAATGACAATTCTTGAGTGTTTAACCCTGCATCAGGCTTGATATTCCTTTCCTAACTCAAATTAAGGTCAACATAGCAGTCAATTAAATTATCAACAACTTGACAACTTAGAGTCACAAACAACTAGATAGTAATGTTAAGGTTAGGCCATAAGCCATAACATCCCAACACATAACCATATCATTCCAAGTTTTCTCTTTTAATGCCAATTAATCAAAAGTCAACATAAATTCAACTACCAATGGTATGATCAATGATCAAGTCTAAATTTGAACATAAGTCAATAAAGGTTAACCTATTCTCATTTATCCAACACATTAACAAGCTAATCTAATGAAGCATACCATAAGTGTTTAGAGATGAAACCCAACTTAGCATAAAAATGTACTGGTTGAAACCTCAAAATAATTATTTTAATATCAAAATACCACTTAGATTCCCATTGTGACAAAATATCAAATATATTTGATCCTGATATCACAAAATAGGATTGTGTGCCATTTATAAAAAAAAATTATTATTCATGGTCAAAGGTCAAAGATAATGTTTAATCATTAAGGTGATATTCAATGTTCAAGTTTTGACACTCACTATTCATATATTAATTATTTAACCTTTTTAGAGCTAATATGGTAAGTATATGTCTAGTCATGTTTATGCTTCCATCCACTCTAAAAAACATGATTTATTCTCTACTAACCTTAATCATAGTGGTTAATGAGTGATTAGTGGATAATACTTTGAATATTCACGAAGAGCAAGATGAACATTCAACTTATTTTTATTAAAGTTCATCAAACTTTAATGAATCATAAATTGAATTATACCAATCTAAATGACAATATATTATATATCAAATTGCACCTAAAATGCTAATAAATATCATGAAAATTTTAAATTGAACAAACCACAAAAAATACCACACAACATTGCCACACACCAAGCCTCAATTCAAACATGGTAGTTTTAGATAATTTTGTGCACTTGTGGAAAATTTATCATAACTTTTTACACGCATAACCTTTTTGTGAACCATAAAATACATAGTAGACTAGAAATATTAGTATTTAATATGAAATTTTGAACATGCATATATCCAAACCAAAAATATCCATATCTTCCAAGAAAAAGAGGTGAACATCTAGAATTAATTTTATAGCATAACATAAATGATTTAATGCTTTTACATAGTTTTTGCCATCTAAAGAGTCATGGGACCTACCTAATTCAAATGTAAGAAATATTATAATTTAATTTTTTGTTAACTATATAAATACCAATAACACACATAAGATTATAGTATATAAAGTCATGACATAAAGAAAAGAAGAAGGGTAAGTGAACTTAGTAAAAGATGATTGCATGAGTGCTTCCAAGGTCTTCAATGGAGGATGAATGATGTAGGATTTGAGAGGAATAAGAGAAAAAAATGTTATCAAATGGGGTGTATGAGAATGGATGGATAATAATCATGTATAAAAGATCTTAGCGACAAAGGAAAACCAAGGGGATCCTTAATCTTATTTAGTGATGAGTGCTTTCATTAATGAAATAGGGCCATTTGGGTGAGGGAGGGGTAAGGTGGCATTCCCAACTAGTGTGAAATGGGAATAACATATGAAAATTGGATTATTGGACAAGGTGAGGTGAATCGTGAGATAAGAGGAAAGTTAAGTGAATGAAAGAGTGGGCGAGTGAAATGAACCTAATGATTGAGAGAATATTAATCATGATATTGCAAATGCATAAGCCACGTTGAAGGGAGATGAATTTTTGCATTATTAAGATTATTTTAGAGGGTTAGTAATTTATGTTGAGGAGGTATGGATGGTTGAGATTAAATCTAAAAAGATAAGGATAGTATTCATGCACAAAAGTTGAGTTTTAGTAACATCTTGCCTGAAAAATGTCAAATTATCTAAAAATAATAAAAATAAAGATAAATTATATTAAAATTATTTTTAAATCAAAAACAAAAAATAAACTAATCTTAGAAGTTTTTTTTAATTTAAATAATTAAAAATATTATTTCATCCTTTAAAAATTTAGAAACCCTAAGTACGTTTCAAAATTATCAAAAATAAAATTGATGTTTTTGGTTAAAAGCTCTGTTTACCATTTTTTAAATTTACTAAGAGTAATTCCCCATTTTTCACATAAGTTAATTATTATTTTTATTATATATAAATAAAGTTATATTATTTTTAACAATTTATTACATTCTCTAAAAAAAATTAGAAACCCTTGTTACATTTTTGGTACATTTCGTGCACACATTCTTGCCTTTCCTCAGGTTTTGAATGTTGTGAGATTTTTTATACAATTTTGACAATCAAAATTCTTTTGAATTTATCTAATTTTTTCATATTTGAATTCTTTGGCTTTTTCTAGATCTCCTGGGACTTTTCAAATTTTTTAATGGGATTTATTTGTGTTTAGGACATGAAACATCCTTTTAGCCAATGAAAACTTATGATACTTTGGGGATACTTATATTTATGCATATTCAAGCTAAGTATTAAATACAAATTATTTGTAATTATTTTTTTTTGCATTTTTCAGATAAATTCTATCATTTCAGGCATAATTGTCCATTGAAACTCAAATTTCTCTAAAGAAAACTATCCTAAATATCTAAAACCTGTTCATAACTTTCTAAACAAATATAGAATAAAGTTATAACATTTTATTTGACCCATTATACCTTTTGAGTTTTTTGCAGCTTTACCCCCATTATTTAGTTCATTTTCTAACTTTATTACCTAAATACCAAGAATAAATGTCTAACCTTTACTCACTTTTCTTCCTGCTTCATTCCCCCCTTTCCCTCTTCTTTTCCCTCCCATTTTGTGGTTGACCCCATTCCTTTTATCCCTACATTAAATTTCTTTATATTTCTTAATGGCTTTGCTTGGTTTTTACATATTTTAGGTGTTTTTTTGCAAGGAGTTCAATGAAATATTTTGATCTTCGAAAAGGATGATATATAGCTTGCTAAGGAGATTTGAAATCATAATAAACATGATCATAATTAAAGTTGATATAATTTGTGGTGTTAGCATGATTATATGTGTTGAAGGGTTAAAATTTATACAAGTAGTTTCGTAAGATTCTTGGATTTTGTGGTTGTTTTATTGGTTTTGGTTATGTGTTGGTATGAATATTTTATGATCATATTCTTGAAGTTATTTAGGTCATTTTTTTCTACAAATATTGCTTGGATTTGACCACTTTTAAGATATGTAAAGTTTTATGAAGTTTTGGTGAATTTTTTAGGTAGTTTTGACCTCTACATAGATATGCATGCTATTGTTGTTTTTCTTAATTTTATATGTTTTTTTAGGTTGTTTTGGTACACTTTCATATATTTAAAGTCGTGACTTAGAATTTTATAATTAAATTTATGATTAATGAATATTTAGCATGAAAAATTGCTTTTTTGGTCAATTTACACGGGACCTTTAATGTGGTCATATAGCATTTTAGTGAATAGGGTGAAAAGTTTCATGATTTAAACCTTCTTATGTTATTTTCTTTGTTTTTAGGTTGTCGGGGCACAATAGTCATTTTACCTATAATATGAAATTATATATTGAATTATAGTATTATGTTATGCTAATTATTGATAAGGAATGGTTATTGACTAATTTCATAAATTTTGGAATATGTTGACTATTTTAATCGGATTTTAGAAGTTCAAACATTTTGAGGGAAAATGTGTCATTTTGTAATGATTTGATATTTCATTAGATATTTTTTTATTATATGATATTTTGAGATATTTATAAATAGTTTGAGATATATATATTTCTAAAAAATAAGTCTATCTTGAATAGTACTATTCATAATAGTGAATTAATGTGAATAGTAAGTCCTTGTAATAAATATATGTTAGATTTTAAATATAAGTTTCTTAATGTATTATTGCAAATTTCACGGTGCATGAATAGTATTTTGATAAATAGTAAATTTTATAAAATTGGTGTGCGGACTTATTTTGGGTTGGCGGTTAATAATTTATCTAATACTTTCATAATTTGAGTGACAAGTGGAATAGAAGGGTAATTTAAGAAAAATCCATGTGTAAGGCTTGAATAGTCATTTAGATAAGTAGCCTTCGAATCACCTCTAAAGTATGGTTTGTAGTGGACACACGGTCTATTTATTTTGTGACCGTGCTATCACCGCCAAACATTAGTGAAATCCCTCTCTCTACTCTATAGATGACATTGTTGATACTTAAATATTAGAGTGTCCCAAGTGGTTTTGTTGGTTATAGCTAGTAATGTTATGGATGTGGTTTTCTTGCCACCCATTTGATGCAGGAGCATCTAAGAAAAAAGATAATCTACATATTAATTTTTCTAAATTTAAAGACTTCAAAACACTTCTCACTTTGGTTAATAAACAACAAGATTATCAAGGAGCCATGCAAATCCATACAAACACCAAAATAAGCCGTCAACCCTATGTATGGATGGATCTTTTCTTTTTGGCAACATTATGGCTCCACAAAGCTATTCCTAATCGGCTCCATTACGGCTCAACATAATCCACATTTTATCCACCACTACACACCATATTTTTGGTTGAAGAACATTATCTTGTGTAGCCTATTTCTCATGCAAAATTAAGGGGCCTCGAAAGATAATTTTTGGAAGATCACAACCTTTAAATCAAGCTTAAAATAAGGGGAAGCAACCTCAAGGATATCGGCTAAAGTTATAGCCCGCATAGATGACTACCTCCTTTTCAACCAACCAAAGTTTCCTTTCTTAGTTAAATCTAGTTAAAGCATGTTGTTAGAATTTCCTAATGTGTAATGTCTGTTTTCTAAGTACTTTTCATGGGTTATAATGGTAGCCATCATGTGATGGGAGGTAGGGATATTCGACAATCAACATTATCTAATTGTAGAGCTAACAACCTTAGTTAACTTGTATTAGTATAAACTATGATTGAGGGTGTAACCAAATATGCTCACTATGAGTTAGATTTGTATTGTAGCCACTGAAGGCTTGAATACACTGTATATAGAGGTAAAAAGGCTGAAGAGAGAAGAAATGTTTGATGATATATGCCCACTAGTTATCGAAACAAATTTCTCTTCTCAAGGCTAAGGTTTAATCTTGTGAATGTTTCAAAATCTTACACCTTTTAAGCTAAGAGTTGAAACCTTAGTTGCTTGATGTAAATGCTTAATCTTGAAGGCTTTTCAAGATTAAGTTCACCTCTCATCTTCTTGCCTCTTCTCTATATTTTCTATTTTGGTAGAATCTACCCAAACTCTAACACTAACATTTGGATTAATCCAATAGGTTTAGAAATATGCATGAAATCAGTATCAAAGCCTAAGGTTGGTAACTTGGGTCTTCAAAATCTAGTGACCATTTACAGTTAAGCCATCGTCCATTTTTTATCCTACACATTTTTTTTACCTTTTTACCATTTCTACCACAAACTCGAACTCTAACCTTCCTTCTTTTCTTTTCTTTTCTTTTCCACCTCTCGGGTTATGTAAGAATTGTGCGTGCAATCTTGAGCAACTTGGAGAGCCAACTTGTTTCTAGAGGGTTGAGTCTTAAAGAATCCTATAACCTAATAAGAGATAGGGCCATCCAATCCTTACAAATGGATATGAGGAGGGTGTTGGGAATTTTGAAATTGTTGGTACTAAATGCAACAATCCTAGAGTAAGGAGTCCCTTTCCTAACGAAGAAGAAGGGGCAAATGGTGTAAGGGATGAGCCCACCGACTTTATCTAATCTTCTAGAAATTCTCCTAGATTACCACAAATGAGGAGGTCGATGAGGAGAGAGTCTTTTCATGATATCAAGTTGGAGATCCTAGAGTTTGATGGATCCCATAATCCAAAGGAGTTTCTTGAATGGAATATGAGATGTAATAGGATATTTGAAACTAGGTCCTTAGGTGATTAAAAATACTTTAAGGTTGTTGTCCTCAATTTGAAAGCGCATGCCTCCTTATGGTGGGAAAATTTGGTGCAACATAGAGGGAGGAAGGGCAAGTCCAAAGTTAGAAGTTAGACAAAAATGAAGTGATTGATAAGGGAGAGGTTTTTGCCACCTTCTTATACTCAAAACCTATATAATAAAACATATTCCTAAAGAAAAGGTCCCTTGAGTGTGGAAGAATATATTTAGGAGTTTGAGAGGCTCATCATGAGTCTTGGATTGGAAGATGTTGAAAAGCACATGATGTCTCGGTTCCTAGGTGGTTTATGGAGTGACATTTCTAGAAAAGTGGAGCTCGACAAATATTACACCCTAGATGGCCATTTAGCCATCAAGGTAGAGAAGTATAAAAGGGAGAAGAGAAATTTGAAAGTTGGAGGCTTAAGTTTGAATGCATACCCACCCAAGGAAGTTCCAAAGCCAACCCGTAATCCCAAGGCATTTGATGTTAAGGGTAAGGAAGGCTATAAGTGGGCGAGTCTAGTAGAAATAAGGGTATTTGGTGCTTTAAATGTCAAGGAATTGAGCATTATCAAAATGAGTGTCCAAATAAGAGGGTAATGAATTTTCTAGACTTAGACGAGAGGGAATTTAAAGGAGATGATGTCGAACACCATTCAGCCATGGAGGGAGGGCCGAGATTAAGGAAGCACCACTGGATGTGGGGGAGTTTTAATGGTAAGGAGGGTTTTGCAAGTAAGGGAAGAAGTGGAAAAAGAGTCCCAAAGGAAGAACATATTTCATACTAGGTGTACCATACTTTGTAAAATATGCTTCCTCATTATTGATGGGGGTAGTTGTGCAAATGTGGCTTCTAACACTCTTGTGGAGAAGCTTAAATTGTCAACCATGGCACATGATAAGCCTTATAAGCTTCAATGGCTTAATAATGGCTCGATGGTTGAAGTCACCAAGAAAATGGTTGTGCCATTTTCCATAGGGAAACCTTATCAAGATAACATTATATGTGATGTCATTCCTATGGATTCTTGTCACTTGTTGTAAGGGAGGATATGTCAATTTGATTAGTCTTGTTAAGCATGATGGGAGGGAAAATATGTATAGCTTGAACTATACTAAAAAAAAATATTATACTCACACCACTTAGTATTTAGTCCTCACTTGTTAGGAAGGATACCAAATGTAAGAATGCTTTTCCCATTGATGGGAAAGGGTTGGAAAAGGCCATAGGGAAGGGAAATGCCTTATACTTATTATTAATGATTGAGTCTAATAAGAATATAAACACTCTGGAACCTCAAGTCAAACCATGCTAGGAGAGTTTGTGGATACCTTCCCAAACAAGTTACCTAGTGAGTTGCCTCCCATAAGAGGCATAGAGCACCAAATTGATTTTGTTCGTGGTGCTACCCTCCCAAAAAAATCGGCTTATAGGAGCTATCATAAGGATGCCATGGAGTTACAAAGTTAAGTTAAGGAGTTGTTAAAGAAGGGTTTCATTAGGGAATCTCTTAACCCATGTGCAGTTCCGTCCCTCTTGGTACCAAAGAAGGATGGTGCAATGTGAATGTGTGTTGATTGTAGAGCTATCAATAACATTACTATCAAGTATAGGTATCCCATACTTGGACTTGATGACATTGGATTATTTGCATGGGGCAAATGTGTTTTCCAAGATAAACTTGAGGAGTTGGTACTATCAAATCAGGTTGAAGGAGGGGATGCATGGAAGGCTGCTTTCAAGAGTAAAAAAAGGATTGTATGGGTGGTTGGTCATGCCTTTTGGATTGTCTATGTGCCAAGCACCTTCATATGGCTCATGGATGAAGTTCTTAAACCCTTCATCTCTAAATTTGTAGTTCTGTATTTTGATGATATTGTTGTGCACTCTTCTAGTCATGATGACCATGTAAGGCACTTAAGACTTGTATTTATAGCCCTTAGGAACCACAAGTTGTATGGTAAACTAGATAAGTGTAACTTCTTTGTGCCAAAATTCACCTTCCTAGGGTTTGTTGTATCTAAAAATGGAATCTCCATGGATGAGTCAAAGGTAGAGATAATAAGAATGTGGCCTACACCCACATCCATTATCGACATTAGATCCTTTAATGGACTTGCCTCTTTTTATAGGAGGTTCACAAAAAGATTTAGCACACTTTTAGTACCCATCACAGAATACCTCAAGAAAGGGGAATTTCAATGGACCAATTCCATATAAGAAGCCTTCGAGCTAATCAAGAGCAAGTTAAGTGAGGCCCCATATTACGCCTACCTAAATTTGAAAAAGTGTTTGAGATCAAGTGTGATACAAGTGGAGTAGGCATTAGTACCGTCTTGCTACAAGAAGGTAGACCTATATCCTTATTTAGTGAGAAACTCAATGGTTTGAGGTCCCACTTTAACACCTATGGAAAATTATTCTATGCTATTATTAGGGCTTTAGATCACTACCCACACTATCTTCAACCATCACAATTTGTACTACATAGTGATCATAAGTCCCTAAAGTATATATAATGGACAGCATAAACTTAACCCTAGTCATGCTAGGTGCGTAGAGTTTTATAGTCTTTCTCATTTGTAACTAAGAATAAGATTGGCAAGACCAATATTGTAGTAGATGCACTCTCTAGGAGATATTGTATGCTATCATTATTAAAAGTAAGGATCTTAGGATTTGGGTGTTTAAAGGAGATGTATAAGAATGATTAAGACGTTGAAAGCTACATGAAAGAAAAAGGCAAGCCTTGGTGTTCATACCTAGTGCAAGAAGGGTTTATCTTTAAAGGAAACAAGTTGTGCATCCTGAAGTGCTCCATCAGGGAACTACTCAATTGAGAGATGGGGGAGGTTTAGTAGGACATTTTGGCATCAACAAGACTTGTGATATACTCCAAAAACATTTCTTTGGGCCTAGGATTGTGGGAGATGTACAATCCCTTATGGGAAAATGCTCTACTTGCCAAAGGTTTAAGATTCAATTCTACCAAGGACTCAACGCATATTTACCTATTCTACACCACCTTTGGGACCATGTGAGCATGGATTTTATAGTGGCATTGCCCAAAACACAAAGTCAAAATGATGCCATTATGGCAGTCATTGATTGGTTTTCTAAGATGGCCCATTTCGTCCTTTGTCATAAGACGGATGATGCCTCTTACATCTTTGATATATACTTTAAAAAAATTGTTTAGTTACATGGTATCCTGAAAAATATTATCTCCGATTGAGATACTAAGTTCGTCAATTATTTTTGGAAAACCTTGTGGAGGATACTCGATACTAAACTTCTCTTTAGTACTGTTTATCACCGATGACAAAACCAAAGTTACCAACCCCACCATCACGATGCTTTTAAGGAATTTGTTTCAAAAATCCTTGAGAGATTGGGACATCAAACTAAGTCGTGTCAAAGTTGCATATAACTATTTTCTTTCCTATGCCACAAATCACTGATATTTTGAAGTGGTATATGCAGTGAACCCCACCACTCCCATTGATCTCATTCCTTTACCAATCAAGGCTCAAACTAGTTTTGAAGAAAAAAATAAGGACATTGAGTTCAAAAAGTTACATGAACAAGTAAGGGTAAGGATTAAACAGGTGAACAACATGAATCAAAAGAAGGAAAACAAGCATCGAAAAGAATAAGTTTTTGAATCGGGAGACCTATTATGGCTTCAACTTTGAAACGAAAGGTTTCCTTCCAAGAGAAAGAGCAAGCTTATGCCAAGGAGTGACATAATTATCAAAAATCTAGAAAAGATTGGCAACAATGCATATCACCTTGAACTTCCAAGGATGGTGGTTGTAGGGGTGTTGAAGGGGAGAAAAGGAAAAGGGAGGCAAGCTGTAGGGGTAGGTTGGTGTTAGATGCTCGAGGTAGTGTAAGGAGGAGGTAGGGTGGAGAAGATTACCGTGTGGAGGCTAGGTTGGCTGTGGAGAAAAGGAAAAGGGAGGTAAGCTGGTGTTAGCTGTAGGGGTAGGCTTGTGGTTTAGGTAGGGGTTGTTAGAGATGGTGGGAAGTGCTGGTGTTGGTTGTTGGGTGAAGGAGGTGAGATATGAGGTGGCTAGGGGTTGGAGTTCCTGGTGTGATGGCTCGAAGGTGGAAAAGATGACAACGTGGGTTGTAGGAGGAAGGCGCAGAGAAGGAAAGAAGAGGAAGAAAAGGAGAAGAAGAGAAAGAGAAGGGGGAAATGAAGGGTAGCTCGGGTAAGGTGGTACAAGGGAGAGGTTGAGGTGGTGGTAGGCAATTGGGATGAGCTACGGTGGTGGAGGAAAGGGAGGGGAAGAGGTGGCTAAGGGTGGTGGTTGTAGGGGTGAAAAGGAAAAGGAAGGTAGGTTGGTGTTGGTTTCTTGGGGTAAAGCAGGGATGAGGTAGGGTGGAAAAGCTGGCAGTATGGAGGTTGGGTTGGCAATGGAGATAATGAAGGCAGGTGTAAGGAGTGTCAATGGAAAAAAGCGGGGGCAAGAGAAGAAGGGCGAACAAGAGAAGAGAGGGTTAGGGAAAGAGTTGAGCATGAGAGAGAAGTGAGGAAGGAAAGAAGTAAAGATGAAGAAGAAAAATAGGAGGAGGAGAGAGGCTATATATGGAGTGTTAGGTGTGATGTAGGAGATTGCAAGCAGGGGATAGAGCAGCGTGGTAGGGGCGGTAATGGTAGGGAAAGGGGGCATGTATGGAAGGGACCAAGGGGTTGCATGGCCAACATTGGAAAGGAAAGGGATGGTAGGGGACGATAGTGTAGGTGGTCTGGCTAGGCAGAGGGGGTGCAAAGGTGTAGGGGTGTAGGGGGAGAAAGGGCGTGCAATGGGGTGTCTAGGGGGTGTAGATAGGGAAAAAAAGAGAGGGAGGAGAGACAAGTCATGTAGGGGAGAAAAAGAAAACAAAAGAAGTGGGCGTCCCACATGGAAGAAAAAGAAGAAGAGGAAGGGAGAAGTTGGGCTGGCTCGGGGGAAAGAAAAGAAGGAAAAAGGGGGACAATGGTTTGGGCTGGCCCAAGGAAGAAGGAAGAAGGAATGAAAAGAAAGAAAAGAAAAAATAAGAAAAAGGAAAAAAAGGAAAAAGGTAAAGGAGAAAAATAAAAGGAAAATATATTTAGAGTTAGGATTAGAAATTAGGCTATTGGAAAAAATATTAAATTAATTTTATTCAAAAATTAAGGTATTAATTTAAGAAAATAATATTGGTAAAATTATGAGTTTATTGTTTATTTGATTAAAATGGATAAGATAAAATAATAAAATAATTATATTTATTTTTGTAAGTCAAAGGTCCACAAAGTAATTAAGTTAATAATTTAAGGATTTAATTTTTTCAGATAAAAAGTTAAACCTTCAAATTTTAGGTTGTAAAAATTTAGGGTGTTACACTGACGTTATGGAAAGGTAGGTCAGAGATATGAAGAAGATCTTTGCAACATGTGGATGCCCTTTGGACAAGAGGGTCGATGTGGTCATGTATTATCAGAGGGGTCAAGCAGACATATGATGAAGAGGCGTCTAGTATAGGGGTGGATAACCTACTACTTAAGGACCCCTCACTGATCCACTTCTAGCTAGATTCTACTCCATATATCTCCATATGAGGAAGTTAATTGAGCTCCTGGAGCTCTAGAAAAGGAGCATGTTGCTGGAGGAGTACTATATAAGATTCATGGACTTGGTTCAATTCTCTCCTGAGGTAGAGGCCAATGAGGTAATGTAGGTTCACTATTTAAAGATTGTCCTAGGGATCATGTACAAAGAGTTATCTATTGGAGTTTTCATGCCGGGCATGGTTAAGATGTATGAGCATGCCTTAGAGGCTTATCAGGTTATTCAAGCTAGGAGTGCCTAGTTGGGGGCAAGAGGTAGTATATCACCTTGGTATGGTAGGAGCATGGAGGAAACACCCTAGTCGGGATGATAGTCTAAGGGACATTTTGAGGAGTGGCATTACCATTTCAAGCATTGTATAGGAGATCACCAGAGCATAGATTGAGAGGGAAACAAGGTAACTCACCATGGTTATGGTATAAGGGGACATAGGGTTTATGATTATTGTGTTAGAGGTGGTAGTGTTTAGAGGAGATAGTCTTGAGCTCAGAGTACCTAATTAGTTTAGTAGTTGTAGCAGCAAACTCATAGGGTTCCTCCCTCGCTAGCTAATTTTGTCAGCCAAGTTAGGTGGCCTAGGGATCAGAAACCTCGTACCTTCCAATGGGGTTAGGGATTACCTAGTGTGACAATAGTTCCTTCAGGAAGGCATTTGAACTTGATTAGCCATTCTTAGGCTAGTTTTAAGCCAGTGTTGTGAACGATATGATTATATTTTCTACATTTTTGGCATGCATACTATTTAACTTTGGTGTATCACTTTATTTTGTGTCACATGAATTCATAGCTAGAGCTACCTTATTCCCTTCCTATAGTTATGCTTTTGTTTTCTTACCTTTAGGGGATATGATTGCATGGTCTAGGATTTATAAACGGTGGCCTTAATAGTTGGGGGTGTAGAATTTCCCTTAGATCTTATGGATCTTGAGTTACAAGAGTTTTATGTGTATGTTGGCATATATATGCTGGGAAAGTACCAAGTGTTGATAAACTATGCACAAAGGCGTGTTCTTCTTCAAGGACTAAAGGGTATTAGAGTCTCATATTGGAAGTGTGAATCTAACCCCTTTATGAAGGTTGTGTTGGCTATCATGTTGAGTAACCTCGTTTGAAAAGTTTATTCAATCTTCTTGTGTAGTATCCAAGATACTGAGGTTGTTAAGATGCCACTAGAGCAAATCTCGAGGATCCAAGAGTATCTCTATGTGTTTCTTGATGATGTTCTCGACATGCCACTAGTTTAATACATTGAGTTTACAATTGATTTGTTACTAGAGATGGAGCTAGTATCCAAAGCACTATATCGTATGGCATCTGCAGAGATGAAAGAGCTTAAGGTTAGGCTAGAAATTTTTTTTTCTGGATAAGGGCTCCATTTAATCAAGCGTATCACCTTAGGTATCACTAATCTTATTCATCAAGAAGAAGGAAGAATTTTCAGGTTATGCATCGACTACCAAGGGTTAAATCAAGTTACAGTGTAGAAAGACTTTCCTTTATCTTTAATTGATGGTTTGCTTGACCAACTCAAAGGATCCATGATGTTCTTAAAGATTGATCTTTGACAAAGCTATCATTAGTTGAGGATCGATGAGTACAACATTCAAAAGACAGCTTTTCAAAACATATACAACTATTATAAGTTCATAATGATACTTTCAAACTCATTAACGCACCAAAAACATTAATATATTTCATGTAAAAAAATCCCAATTTTGTTTTGGATCAATTCTCCTTGTGTTAATAGACAACATTCTCATCTAATTTAGTGGTTGTAAGGAGCATGAATGAGACTGACTTTTGCATTGTTGAGAACACACCAGTTTTATGCTAAACATTGGAAGTGTGAATTTTAACCAGATCAAATAACTTTTCTTGGACATGTGATATCAGCAGATGGTGTGTTAGTAGATCCTTCCTAGATTTTGGTAGTTTCCAAATAACCAATTTTAACACCCTTGATTTACTACTTTAAAAATTCATTTTGAAGAAGCATTTATCAAAATAATGGGTGTTACTACCACACTTAAGTTAAGTCTTTTTCCCTCACCTTTCTTATTCCAAGTTTTAAGGCTCAAAACAAGTCATAATTAACCAATTCACATCATCTTAAGTATACAATAGCCATATCAAAATCCATGACCAAAATCAATTCAATTCCAAATGCTATGGTTCGCATTAAGGTAGCTATTGAACCAACTCATCAAGCCAAGTAGTGCATAAAGGCAACTACTAAACAACAACCACAACACTCCATTTTATTTTTATTCTTATTCTTACACAACATTTGCTTCCATTATTAATTACTCAAGGGGGATGCAATCAACCCTTGGACTTTGAGTTACACCTGATCATACTGGTGCATAAAGGCAACACACTACCCATACTTTAAACCCAAGGACATTGTTGTACCCTTAGTCATACTGGCACACACATGTGACATATTATCCACTAACCTCAGTCATCTAATATTTAACTATTGATATCCACTTTAAGGACCGTAAATCACCTATAGAGTAGAATAGAGCCTTACTAGGGCACTAGGGCTCAACGATACACCATAGAACCAAAATCAAATGAGAGCTACACCTCTTCTTTAGGGTAGCTAATCCTAAAGAGCAACCATTTCCAAACTCAAGGTCTTCCACTTTAAGTATTAATAATTTATGACATGATCACAAATAGCACAAATAGCACAATAATTATCATTTTCATACTTAACCACTTTCCTTTTATTTCTAATTATTAGAGCAAACCCTAAGGTCATATGTTTGTGTCAAAGCCAAAGTTAACAATAAAGTCAACCTATAGCAAGTCTTATTCCATCCTATTTCCAATTATTCACATTAGGTGCATTAGATCAAAATGACAAAAATACCCTAAAAACCTTAATTTCACCATCACTATCCACTTTCATACCAAAAATTATTATTATTCAAATTTCTCATGAAAAGGATAAAAGATAATGATTTACAATATTTTAGCATGTAGGTATTTTTTTTTAAAAGATTTTGGTGATTGATTATATTTTTCATTTAGCAGGAATTTAGCTATTTACATCTTTAACATGACATATATTCCATGCAATACATACATACATATTTTTAGCATGATAGGTCATTTAAAATGACAATTATCATCATGGTGCGTGTAAGGGAGAATTTCTGCTCTAGAACATGTGAATAGTAATTATTGTGTTTTAACCCTATTCATATCTACATAATTTTATTTTATTTATATCAACTCTATCTACACATGCAATGGTAACCATGGAATGCTTAATGTTGTAATAACATAATATATTGGCAATGTAAAACCTTAGACATGCATACGCTAACCCTTTACCAAATTACACATATATATCACTCATCATTGACTATAAGTCAAACATACATGTTAACTATTTAAGAGCACATTATCATCTTATCATGCATTTGATAACAATTATATAATATAAAATGCTAGCATTATTTTATATCTAACCAACTTGTTATGCTCACACATACGTTTTCTATATCATGAGTGGCCATATTTACCTAAATCCAAGCAACACAAAAGCACAAAAGGTAGTTTTCTCCACAATACCTCAAGGGATACCTAAGCAATCAACACCCAACAATGTATATATTAGTATCTAATATAGCACAACAACAACCAAAATTAAATAAAACCAACTTGAGGTATGTGTTAGAAATTAATCAAGTAAAGGAAGTAATGACCTAAACTCATACAACGAGGGAGTTAGATGAAGAAATAACACGGGTTGAGAATGGTCATGTAAGGATATCTCATAATATTTTATGCATCACATGCATGGGTTAAGAGTAGGGCTGTTAACGAACCAAATCGAGCCGAGCCGGGGTAGGCTTGAGCTTGGCTCATTTACTAAACAAGCCTAAAAATAAAGCTTGAGCTTAATTTGTTTATAAACGAGCAGAGCTTTTAACGAGTCGAGCCGAACTTTTAACGAGCCGAATCTCGAGTTTGGTGGTAAACGAGCTGAGCTCACGAGCTTTTGCACTCTAAACGAGCTCGAGCCTAAATGTATTAGGCTCAAGCTTGACTTGTTTAATAATTTAGCCGAGCTCGAGCCTAATTTTTAAGCTTGTTTAATAATCGAGCCGAGCCGAATCGAGCCGTTAACGAGCCGAACCCAAATAGCTTACGAGCCAGTTTGGTTTGTCAACGCCCCTAGTTAAGAGGATAGAGCATGCATGGTTTATGTGATAGGCACAAAGGAGTGTGAGGAGAAAACAAGGAGATAATCAAATGGGTTATGCATGAGATGCACAAACAAGGAGAAAACGCGTGTGTAGGCAAAGAAAAAAATTTTCACAGGAAAGGAGAAAATACATGGGATGTGTGCGAAGCCATATGTGCATCGTGAAATAAAGGCACTACTGGGGCATGCGAGGGGTGCATGGTCATGCACCTCAATAAAAATCAAAATAAAGCATGAAGGGGGAAAGAAAATAAATGGTTTCATATGGTGATGATTAGGTTAAAACAAGGGACATTGATGGGGAGGTGGTGCTTGTGGTTTATAGGGGAAAGTGGTGGTGCTTGGTGGTTATTGGTGGTGAGGTGTTGTGGTGATGGTTGATGATGGGTGGTGATGCTGGTTTGAACAAGATCTAGAGACATGGAGAAGGGAGAAGAAGAAGAAGAAGAAGAAGAAGAAGAAGAAGAAGAAGAAGAAGAAGAAGAATTAGATCACATACCAAGGAATTAGATTTTTAGGATTCAAGACATGAAACAAAGAGGGGAGGGAGCACATATATGGGTAAGGGGCACAAACGGTTGAGTAGACATGGTCAAGTGAGACATGCATGAGGGGAAAAACAAGGTAGAGACAAACATGTAGGCGAAAGATGCGCGTGAGGGAAAATTATGTGCCAAGGAAAAGAGGTGACATGATATCAAAATCACAATATGGTAGGGGTGCTTTTTGGGAAAGTTAAACTAGGAAAAAAAATATTCGGTTAGTAGAATTAGAGTTCCTTAGTTAAATAAATACAAGTTAGGGTCCCAAATGTGTTTGAAACTAATAATCTAAATTTTAACCTAATTAAATTTAAAATAATAATATGCCATAATACTGTACATACAAATAATACATTTAACACACAACATCTTAAAATAATAACTATAACTAATTATATATAATTACCAGTTTATAATTAGGGTTTCTATAAGTGGAGCATTACACTAACACCAATCTATCAAGGAGGTGTTTAAATTTTTAGGATTGGTTGGTTATTACCCCATATTAGCCATAGGCTTCTCTAATATATCTCATCCATTGACCAACTTGATGTAGAAGGCTACGCAGTTCTAATAGGATGAGAGGAGGTGTAGTAAGGCCTTTGAAGAGTTGAAGAGGCACCTGACTTAATCTCCAATGCTTACATTACTGAGTGGATTAAATGGTTTTGAGTTGTATAGCAATGCTTCAAAGTATAGATTGGGGTGCGTGCTAATACAACATCGGAAAGTAGTGGCTTATGCTTCTTGAAAACTAAATTGACATTAACAAAACAATCCAATGCATAATTTAGAGCTTGTCACGGTGGTGTTCGCTTTAAAGATTTGGAGGCATTATCTTTATGGTATTCATTTCAAGTTACACACTGATAATTAGATCCTTAAGTACATTTTTAATCATTGCGAGTTGAAATTGAGATAATATTGATGGTTGAAATTTGTCAAGGGTTATGACTAGGAGTTTTGCTATTATTTTTATTATTACTATTTCAAATTACTGTTATTATTATGCCATTATTAATATTACAACTACTTTACTATTAGTTTTGTTATCATCATCATCATCATCATCATCATCATCATCATCATCATCATCATTATTATTAGTAGCAGTAGTAGTAGTATTTTGGTAAAGGGGGCGAAGCCTTTATTTTACTTTATTTTGAATAATATCCTTATTATTACTATTATTGTTACTATTATTATTCTTATTATATTATCATTGATATTATTTTAGTATCTTTGCTATTATTATTTTAGTATCATTTTTATTATTATTAGAGCAAAGTCTTCAACCCTATATTATCAACTTTTATAATAATTCTATTATTTCTTATATATTTAGTAAAGTTAGAAATTAGTTAATATATTTTTATTAATATGTTATTAATATCATTATTATATTTTTAAATAGTGTTATTATTAAATGGAGTGGTTTTGAAAGCCACCTTGTAATTTTAAGAATTATGGTATTATTAATATTAATATTCTACTAATAAGAGTATTATTAATAATGTTTTACTTTTATTATTATTATTATTATTATTATTATTATTATTACTATTTTGGTGAAGGGTAGAAACCCTTATATCACCCCTTTCGAATGAAAATAATAAATTATTTATATTTTTAAGTAATATTTTGTATAGTTAATTATTGTGTAGTATTGTTTTAATTAAAAACCAAATCTTAGAATAAGTTAAAGAATAATAAAATTTTATAAGGGAGCCTAATTCTAGTATACTTTTATATAATAGGTGAACCCAGTCAAACCCCTCAAGTGGAATAGGAACGTGCACCAAGACCGGTGTCGTTTTAGGTAAGGGTTTACTAAGGCCATTTGTGTGTTTATATGCATTATGTGTTTCATATGCTATGTATTCTATGTTTGTTACTATTAATTATTTCGTATGTAGCATAATTATAGAGTTGAATATGTTGGTATGAATAAATCATGGCATGAAGATTATGCATATGTTATGTTATTATTATTGTATGATATGGCCCTAAGACATGCATACTAGGATTGTAAAACAATGATGGGGAGTGTAACAATGTGGTGTTTAGGTGTGCATGAAATGACATAATGCTAGGGTTTTGCATGAAATGTGGTGTTAGGGTTTGCATGAAATGACATAATGCTAGGGTTTTGCATGAAATGTGGTGTTAGGGTTGCATGGAAGCATGTCTACATGGAGCTAGGGTTTGCATATAAATTGGGGTTGCATGGAAGTGTGGTATACGTGGAGCCAGGGTTTGCATATGAATTAGGGTTTGCATGAAAGTGTGGTATTAAGAGCTAGGGTTTGCATGGAAGTGAGGTAAATGTGAAGCTAGGGTTTGCATATAAATTGGGGTTGCATGGAAGTGTGGTATACGTGGAGCTAGGGTTTGCATATGAATTAGGGTTTGCATGGAAGTGTATTTCACTGCAAGTAATTAATGTCTTTTAATAGCTTTAACAATTCTGGTTTGTATACCACACGTAGACCACACTTCCATGCAAACCCTAATTCATATGCAAACCCTAGCTCCACGTATACCACATTTCCATGCAACCCCAATTTATATGCAAACCCTAGCTTCACATTTATCTCACTTCCATGCAAACCCTAATTCATATGCAAACCCTAGCTCTTAATACCACACTTCCATGCAACCCCAATTCATGTGCAAACCCTAGCTTCACATATACCACCCTTCCATGCAAACCCTAATTCATATGCAAACCCTGGCTCCACGTATACCACACTTCCATGCAACCTCAATTTATATGCAAACCCTAGCTCCACGTAGACATGCTTCCATGCAACCCTAACACCACATTTCATGCAAAACCCTAGCATTATGTCATTTCATGCAAACCCTAACACCACATTTCATGCAAAACCCTAGCATTATGTCATTTCATGCACACCTAAACACCACATTGTTACACTCCCCATCATTGTTTTACAATCCTAGTATGCATGTCTTAGGGCCATATCATACAATAATAATAACATAACATATGCATAATCTTCATGCCATGATTTATTCATACCAACATATTCAACTCTATAATCATGCTACATACGAAATAATTAATAGTAACAAACATAGAATACATGGCATATGAAACACATAATGCATATAAACACACAAATGGCCTTAGTAAACCCTTACCTAAAACGACACCGGTCTTGGTGCACGTTCCTATTCCACTTGAGGGGTTTGACTGGGTTCACCTATTATATAAAAGTATACTAGAATTAGGCTCCCTTATAAAATTTTATTATTCTCTAACTTATTCTAAGATTTGGTTTTTAATTAAAATAATACTACACAATAATTAACTATACAAAATATTACTTAAAAATACAAATAATTTATTATTTTCATTCGAAAGGGGTGATATAAGGGTTTCTACCCTTCACCAAAATAGTAATAATAATAATAATAAAAGTAAAACATTATTAATAATACTCTTATTAGTAGAATATTAATATTAATAATACCATAATTCTTAAAATTACAAGGTGGCTTTCCAAAACCACTCCATTTAATAATAACCCAAGAACGGTGTTGTTTTAGGTAAGGGTGTTACTAAGGCCTTTTGTGTGTTTATGTGCATTATGTGCTTCGTATGCTTTTATATTCTATGTTTATCAATATTAATTATTTTGTATGTGTTATGACGTGGAGTTGAAGTATGTTTTTATGTATTTGCTAGGCATGTGTATTATATATATGTGATGAATGGTTTGTGACTTTGTAAGATATGCATGTGAGGATGTTGATGTGGTTTGTGTGGAAGAAAGGATGAAAAAGGAGAATAGGGAAATAAGTTAATCAAGGGATTTGAGTTGACCTAAGTATTTCAATGATTCATGAGTGGAAGAATAAAATGGGAAATTTAGGGTTTTGTGTGAGATAATATAATTTATGGTTTTGTATGGGAGAATCTAATTTATAGTTTTATATGGGAGAGTCTAATTTATGGTATTATGTGGGAGAATCTAATTTATGATGTTGTATGGGAGAATATAATTTATGATGTTATATGGGAAAATTTAATTTATTGTTTGTATGGGGGAGTCTAATTTATGGTATTATATGGGAGAATCTAATTTATGATGTTGTATGAGAGAATGTAATTTATGATGTTATATGGGAGAATTTAATTTATGGTTTTTATGGGGGAGTCTAATTTATGGTGTTATGTGAGAGAATGTAATTTATGATGTTGTATGGGAGAATGTAATTTATGATGTTGTATGGAAGAATCTAATTTATGGTTTTATATAGGAGGATCTACTTTATGGTTTTATACGAGAGAATCTAATTTATAGTTTTGTGTGGGAGGATTTAATGTAGGATTTTGTATGGATGAATCTTTGGTTTTATATGGTTTGAAGTTAGGGTTTGGTATGGATGAACTTGGGTTTTGTGTGGATTGAATTTAGGGTTTTGTATGGATGGATCTAGGGTTTTGCATGGAGGATTTTATGATGTTGTATGGAAGAATCTAATCTAGAGTTCTGTATGGATGGATATGGGGTTTACATGAGTGAACCTAGGGTTGCATGGGAGCTTAAGGCTTTACATGAGAAAGTTTGAAGGTTTGCATGGGAAGGTTAGCGTATGCATGGGAGTAAAGTTTACGTGTGAAAAGTTGACTTGGGATGTAAGGAAGGTAATATAAGTGTTGTTTGGGCGTTTGCACACTTTGGGTGAAAAATGGTACGTAGGACATTATAAGTGTATGGAGGAGACTAAATTAGGGTTTAGAGTGATTAACTATAGGTTGTTGTGATTAACTAGGGTTGGAGTGGCTAATTGTGGTTTGCTATGGTTAACTAAGGTTTGGAATGGCTAATTATGGTTGTTATGGTTAAATAGGGTTTGGATTGGTTAACTATGGTTTGTTGTGGTTATTTAGGGTTTGGTGTGGCTGATTAGGGTTTTTGTTATATCATGTGTAATTGGTGATTAAAGTGTAGTTATGATGGTAGAATTTATGATTTGTGATGTGTGATGATTCATGCATGTCCAGGGTGAAAGCTTTTGAATAAGATACTTAAGATACTAATCATTTATAGTGGAAGATTATTTAGCCGGGTCCAGACCGATCCACCGGTCAAAAATAGTGGTTAGGGTTTTTACCCTATAAGTGACCGATCCATCGGCGAATAATAGTGGTGTGGACTTTGTCCTTCAAGTGACTAGCCCACCGACAATAATAGTGGGGTGACTCGAGCTCAATAAACACAAATCAGAGTTTGCTAAGACACTTAAAAGATATTAATTACTTACAGTGGAATACTATGTAAGTAGGAACCAGACCGATCCACCGGTTAGGAATGGTGTGGACTATTGTCCCACAAGTGACCGATCCACCGGTGAAAAATAGTGGTGTGGACTATTGTCCTCCAAGTGACCGACTCACTGACAATAATAGTGGGGTGCTCCTGTACTTAAATAGATTTGATAAAAAGCATGGTGTGTATCGACTTCCGATAAAAGATTAATTAAATAATTAATCTGGACTATAAATGGGCCTTTATGTATGTACCCGAATAATTAATCGATATTATGATATCTTGATGGCCTTTATGTTCTTTTATTCTTATGCATGGTTTATGTGATTTTATGTGTTGGCCTTAGTAATCGGTTACTTTACTCAGTGCGTAGCGTACTGATCACCCGTTTCATGGGTGTTGTTCATTCCTACGAGTAGTATGCCCTTCTGGCTTTGTGCAGGTGGGCGAGACATCAGTCGGGGCTGAGCGTTGAGCATGTTTGGCTCGAAGTTCGAAAGTGTCGTGGCTATATTTTCTCTTCATGTGATTTTATTTCATTATGCTATTTCTTGTGTATCGAATTTATCCTCTTATGATTTATTACTCGATTGAGTATTTTAAATAAACCTTTTATCGGTTGTAAGCTTATTTCTCTTTTGGAAATAAATTACAATTCTTTATGCATACTCTGATTTTGTTTTACAACCGTTTAATGCTTATTTGGAGTTTAGTTTGTCTCGATTTATAATTGATTGTTAATCTTTTCTTTAGCCTTAGCACTTGGTACTGAAAACGGTCGGAGAGAACCGATTTGGTACTAAGTGTGGCGGTAACATCCCCAGAATTCACGGGTTTTAATTTAAAAGTTTCTATTTTAATTACTTCCGCTTTAAAAAAAAAGTAGTGAATTTTAGGGTGTTACAGTAATCTTTTTTTTTTGTTGAGGTAAAATGATTTTTCACTTGAATTTTTTGGTATCATACGTTCTCAAACCTATTAAGACCATCAACAATATTGGACCATCCAATCTGTTGAAACTTGAACTAGGCCTATAGCCTTTATTAACCTCCTCAATACATAATTGAATAAAGGTTTGATGTCTTGATTCGGTTTAATGAACAGTATCTGATGAAGATGCCCTAGATCCTACAAATATACTTACATTAGGATTTTTTTTATATAAAGTTAGGTAATTTTTAAAACTTGCATTCTCCATTCTACTTTTTCAGCTATATACTTTAATGTATATATATTAGTTAACTAAAATAATTTCATAATTGTTTAAGGATTCCAAACATTATAAAATATATATATAACATCCCCATAAATGTTGTTCTATCTTTTTCTAATGGAAAAAAAAAGAGCTTTCACAGATACACACAACAAAGAATACCCACCTAGGAAGGAAAGGACTAAATTCAAAGGCTACTCAAATGTAGCTGGCCCGACCCCAAAAAGAAGAAAGAACTTAAAGAAAATCGAGCATGGCATGCAAAGAGTACACGTCAAGAATAATAAATGCTGCAATAAAGGACATGAGGGTTATACTAGATGAATTATTAGTATGTTTTTTCTTTCCTCCAATGAATACGAACTAATATTCAATAAGATCAGAAACCCCTTTCTTATCCAGAGTGGAAATGATCCAGACTATTCCCAGAGGCCAAAAACCTATTGGCCCTTAATCCACAGAGATCCAACACTACAAACATAGCCTACAACATCAATGAGGCTAAAATAGGATGTTGTAACCATAGCTCTTGTGATAATTGAATTATCAAAACATGACAGGTAAGGGTGGTACATCTTCATAGGTAGAGTTTACTTACAAAGCTTCCACATTGCAAGGATCTAGCATGATTACTAATCCTAAATAGGTATATGTCATAATGATTAAGAGCTCAATAAAAGGAAAATCATTTAGCCCTCTCATCCACAAGACTAGTGGAAGAAGCATACTAGACAAAGGAGAGTGATACACATGATATGCTATGAGCACTTACACTTGGAATAAATTAACAAACACAAACTATTCAGATTGACATTTATGGATCAATGGAAAAATAAATCAACACAATTTACTATAGTAGTTTGTAGTGTACCAAAACAAAGATGTTGTACCCATGCCTATAATAAACTTCACCAACATTTTAATATTATATTACCCTATACCAAGAGATCACTGAAGGTGGGGAAACCACGTCTCTAATTTCACTTAAAGATGAATAGCCACATCGGCATACGTTTGCTCATCCATAGTCATTCTTATCCATTTGAGATGAACCCTTCAAACTCAAGTGATATATATATATATATATATATATATATATATATATATATGTATGTATGTATGTATATATATATATACACATATACATATACATATATCAATAGTGCAGGCAAGAAGGAAAAAAAATATTCAATGCTCATACCAGGTTTTGTGCACAAAATCGAACAAACAAACCCCCCTAAAAGAGAAGATGCGAATGCCGACCCACTTTCCCTAAGATTTCACTAATTGCTGAAAATCCTTTATCATCTTATCTCATCTTATGAGCACACTTGTTCAGACAAAGAGCTCATCCTTTAGTAAAGCCTAGTTGAGGATAGCCATAATGACCAGCAATAGAGATGTTTATGACTAGCACTCTAAAATAATTTTAGAAATTTGGGCATCAATCTTAGAGCTAATATTATCCGGTACATATAGTTAATTATGTTAGCCAGGATAGAAAAGGTAAGCTTTTATAGGTGTTTGATGCTGGCGGAAATTTTTCGGCAAAATCGTTCCTAAGTTTGTCCGTCATCATTTCCTCTTTTCTGTGTGCACAAGCACAACAGTGGCGAAGCCATAACCAGTAGTCAGCCCGTCTCTAATCAATCTTTCAAACTCTCCAAAACATTCTTAACCTTTCCCTAACTCCAATCTCCTCCTCAATTGACGAAAGAAAGTAAATAGAAACAACAAAATTGAAGATGATTAGCAAGAGATGGAGAAGAGGCGACAATAACAAACCTGAAATTTGAAGAGTAAGGGAAATCGAAGGCCAACAATTACAGATCTGTAACTTGTAAAGATCAAGTGAAGAGCAGTGTTAGATGGAAGCAGCAAAAATGGTGGCGACGACCGCCAGTAGTAAAAATGGAGAAGGTAAGCAGCAGAGATAGAGAACGCGAGCGAGCATGTTAGCTTTGGTTGAAATTTTTTTGAACGCCCCGCATAGTAGAGAAATAGAAATGGAGAAGAAATAGAAATGGTCAGGGATGGGGACGGTACGTTATGAACGCTTGATAAGGGAAGGGAAGGCAACCACTGCTGCTTGCTAAAGCTGAAACAAGATGCCTAATGTGGAATGTTATTTTATGAACAATTTTTTTTCAAGAGATACTGTACTGTAGTAGTGTAAAAGTTATTTTAAGTAGGTAGAACTTACTTTTGATTAATTACTTATAGAAAGTGATTTTTATTAATTAATTTTTTTATAATAATTATTTAGAAGTAAAACTAAACACCAATTATTATTTTTTCTTAAAGAATCAAGCTTTTTATTGAGTAAGAAGGTTAGTACAACTTAGTTCCCAAAATCTCTCTAAACATTGCTTTACAAAGAGCCCATTCCTATTCATATGGGGAGTCAAGTACCTAGCTGAGACAACATGAATAATTTTCTTTACAAGGTCCTTCCAGCTACAATTAATATTGGAGAAGATTTTTGAATTCCTGGTAATCCAACACTCATAAATACATACTGCAGTTAGTGTTCGGGCTAAAAGAATCTTTCTTTTTGAAATCCTTGTTCCTTGAGCTAAGGTTGTTAACAAACCAGACCATTTTTTTGGGATCCTCTTCAAGCCGATAGAAACGTAAGCATACTGTAGGATATACTTCATTACTGGACAATTGAACAGCAGGTGGGGGAGGGTTTCATGAGCATCACAAAAACAACAAGACTGGTCTTCCAAGACTGAATGCCTACTAATTATATCTTTAGTAGGGAGCTTGTTGTGTGCAGCAATCTAGAGTAGAATCTTATGTTTTGGGCTTGCATTATTCATCCACACTAATTTCCACCAATTCAATGGATCCCCTCTTATCCTTAGATGGTCATACACTAAACTAATTTCATAAGTTTGAGAAGGAGAAAGATTGAGAATCACATAATGGAGTTTATCTCTGATCTTGAATAACTTTTTAATGATCCATGATGTTGTAGATGGAGTCCTTGTATTCCATATGGTTTCCCCTTTTATATAAGAGGTGTGAACCCATTTAACCCATAGAGTCTGTTTCTCTTGGGCTATATGCTACAAATGTTTTCCCACTGCTGCTATGTTCTATATTTGGAGATCTAAGACCCCCAGTCCACCCTCTTATTTAGGAAGACAGACAGTGGACCAGGCCACTAAGGCTCTTTTGGAGGGTCCAGCCTTTCTTTTCTATAAAAAGTTCTTATATAAGCTTATGATTTTGAGGTTGATTTTTTTAGGAAAGATTAGGATTTGACTCCAGTACATCTGGATGCCATTAATAACCAAACACTTATTTTTATCTATAATTACTTTTATAAAAAAAAAACTACTTATCAAAAGTTAAACCAAACAAGTTCAAGTTCTTAGTTAAAAAAATACAATTGTGAAATTAAATCTAAACAATGAATTGATATTAAAAAAATGATTAACAAAAAGAAAAAAAATTAGATCACCTTAATATCTAATTAACTGAAAATTGTAAATAATAAAGAGAGTTTTTGCCTTACAGATTAATGAAACGAAGAACCTTGGTGTCACGTGAAGCGAAGGGAAAAAGAAATTGGGGCAAATTTCCATCCTTATTTTCTTCTGCGATTCTGCACTGAAACTATGGAACCGATGGTCGATAGAGGGAGGTCCGAAATTACAGACATGTATAACGGATCGAAAGTCTTCGTCAAGGTCAATATACTCTCTTTGGCTTTCCTCTGGTAATTCCTCAAGATATTCATTGATTTTTTCAGTTTTTTCCCGAGTAATGGCCGCGGTATCAGTCGCGGCGGAATGGCAGCTCCTATTCAACCGATACTACCGCAAGCCAGAAATCTATTCCATGAAATGGAACCGCGTCGATTTAAGCCGCAACAAGGTAGCCTGCGCACCATTCGGTGGTCCAATTGCGATAATTCGTGATGATTCAAAGATTGTCCAACTCTACGCCGAGTCTGCACTCCGCAAACTCCAAATCTTCAATTCAGCCGGCGTTCAAATCTCTGAAACTGTTTGGAGGAATCCCGGTGGCCGATTGATTGGGATGTCGTGGAGTGAGGATCAAAGTCTAATTTGCATCGTCCAAGATGGTACTATTTATCGGTACAATATCCATGCCGAGCTTATTGAGCCTAACATTTCGTTGGGGAAAGAATGTTTTGAGCATAGTGTGGTGGAGTGTGTGTTTTGGGCGAATGGAGTTGTGTGTATGAATGAGAATTTTCAGCTATTTTGTGTGCCTGATTTTAAGAATTTGACTCCGAATAGTGGGCCGATTAAGCTGGCTGATCCTGAGTTGGAGGAACCCCCTTTGTGTATGGCTGTGATTGAGCCGCAGTATACTATGTCTGGCAATGTCGAGCTACTGCTTGCTGTTGGAGATCGTGTACTGGTTGTAGAAGAAGATGGGGTGCAGCCGGTGGACGAAGCCGTTGGGCCACTTCAGAAAATGGCTGTTTCAAGGAATGGAAAGTTGCTGGCATCATTCACTCATGATGGCCGGCTTATGGTCTTCAGTACAGACTTCTCCAAGGTCATCTTCGAGTATAGTTGTGAGGTTGGTTGGTAAAACTTCACATGTCTTGTTATTTACTTCTAGTGCATCATAGCATTTGTTCACGTCAAAGAACGTAGCTTGTCATTGAATTTGGATTACCCAGTGGTTTAATCCTCTAGTGTTAGTTTTCTGTTCCCGAACTCGTACCGACTTTGGATGTCTTAAAAAATTGATAATCTTGGTTCTAGGAAATGGGAAACAAATTTGATGGTCAAGTCATAGTCCATGTATGTGACAGCGGGCTAATATTCTTGGAAAATTGCTCTTATGCCCTTATGGGGTATCAGAATTACTTATGTGGTGCTTAAATACTCTCGTCCTAAGGGAAGTCTTTTTTCATATAAACAAAAACATTTTCTTGAAAACATTCTCACTTGCAATTTAAAGAATATTAGCCTTTTAATATTGACATAAACCCTGTACCAGTGTACCTTGTTGCTGAAATTGTTGTAACGGATGTTCTGTTGTTCATTGCTGTCACTCCAGCCTTCTGTTTGCATGATTGCATCTGATAACGGAACACGTAATTGATTACCATTAAAATTACATGAATTTAAGAAACAGGAAATTTATAATCTCTCATTAGCGTGAGATAACCCCGTGGCGCCAAATAGGTCAACGAATAGTATCCTTGTAGACCCATGATAATATGTCTAAGGCTGGGTGATTGTATCTTCTAAGTGACCCTCATCCGTTCAAAAAACTTAAAGTGACCTAGTTTAGTATAAAATTTATGTGACCTGATATGTAGTTGGCCCTTCTTAAAAACAAATTGGAACTGGTTATAATTTTGGTGAATCTGTTGCCCTCATAAGAATTACAGAACTACCTATTAGATCACCTTTTCCCTATAAGTACAAGTTGGATACAATCTGATGCATGTGTGAGCTTTACTTAACTGTAGATGATATATTCAACCTAATGTGTTGAATTTCCGACCAATTGCGGTGAAATTTAATTGAATACTCATCACACATATGGAATTATTGATGGCTGCAAGGCTGTTTTTAGCATGATTGATATGCGCATGCAAAACATACTTAGATTGCTTATCTTTCTCTTTTATGAGATCATCCTTGGTGTCTGACATTCCTCTGTGAGGCAATCTATGGGCAGTTACTCAACTTGACATGAAAACGAGAAACAGTTTCAGATGAATTACTTACATATACATGAATAAGTTGCTTTCTAACCATATCCAGTGCAGTAAAATTTTCCATTGCTGATAGAAAAGATGGGACATGCAAATGTTTTAATGCATGGTTGTAAGTGCTAATACAATTTCCTTCTGCTGCTCTTTCTATCAGCGGACTTTGAATTTTGGCCAGCAATTATTCTGATATTAATTTGCTGACATCTTTATGAGTATTTAGATTGTTTTCACCTTTTAAGGACATAACATCCTCCCCCTCCCCACTGTAGATAAGATCAAGATCAAATTCCACTTAAGTATTATGATATTATGTTTTGAACAATCTCATTTAGATACCATGTGTTTTAATTTTTTGTTTCACGTGTTTTTAGTTTTATATGACCCAAATAATAACTTTTTTTAATATTGAATATTTTTAAAATATGAATTGGAAAACTAGAATATTTTAAATATAATTCTTTATTTTTTAGTATTTTCTAGAATTTTTCAAGAAATAACAAACCTGAAAATGTTATAAAATTAAAAAAAAATCTAGAAAATTAAAAGAATGGGAAAAAATATTCAAATATTTAGAATTTTTAAATTCATATCTAAAAAATATTCAATATTAGAACATATACAACTAAAAATATTAATAAGATGATAAGATATGATATCTAAAAGAGAATGTTTAAATCACAAGGTATCTAAATAGAATAATGCCAAATGTCATGTACCTTAGTGGAATTTATCCTAAAATTAAATTTGCTCCAAAATTTTTTCTCCTTTTTTCCCTCTGAGAAAAAGTTATGCGACCCTTTTCAAGAATGATCTCATTTGGGGTTTATGTTTTTCACATTTATTGAAGGTCTGGATGATTCTTCTTTTCCTTATAGATCTCCATATTCCAGGCTAATTTTCTTGGCTTCTAAGAATGTGACCATCTCCTTTCTCCATAATAGATCTACTTTGTCATGATACGGAAAGTTAAATAGGCATTTATATACTCATCTAACATTCCTGTTAGCTGTTCAGGTTAATTATAGGATAACGTTGTTACTATCCTACATTGGCCAAGTATGTGATTGATTGATAGTATATATGACCCAAGGGCACCCTACCACTTGAATTATTTGCGGCTATGAACCTTAGAAAATGGTATGGTAAGATTTTGGATGACGAAAGCCCAAGTTAAGAATATGTTTTATATATTAAGATCTAGATATATATTAATATTTATTATAGTTTTATACATTTTTGGCAGATTTTAGATATTCTTTGGTAGGATTTAGATTTTTAGGCACATATCTATGATTTGTGTCTTTCTTTCTTTTGTCCATCTTAAGTTAGGATTGTACTCCCTCGGTCCAAAAAGTACTCATTTTAGGATTCAATTTTATTCCAAAGAGAAAATCATTTTAGAAAAGTTAATGACTAACTTCTACTTTTAACTTTACTTTTTCTTTTATTCCAAAATGTAAGTCATTTTAAAGTAAAATTGTAATATTAATGTTAGTTCTATTAGCTTCTTAATAACTCATGCAAATTGCTAAAATATCTTCCTTTTTAGAAATGAGGGAGTACCATTTTAGGATTTTGTAGTACATTCTCTCTCTCTATACATACATACATATATATATATATATATATGCCCTAACTTCTTATTATTTTTAAACTCGATTATTGATTGATTTTGGTTGCTTTCATTCTCAAAATTCTTTGTCTTCACACATTTCTTTTCTTCCCTAATTCTTTGTCTTTCTCTCTTCCCAATTCTCGCTTCTCATAGTTCCTCATTCCCTCTTTCCAACCTCGTACAAGTTTTCTTTTAGAGCCTAGCTTTGTTCCCACAATCTATTGTCATAAACCTGAATCCCTAAAAGTCACCACACAACCACGAGAAATCTTGCACCACCAACAATTAGCTACCACTACGACGATCACCTATCAAGTCTCTAATCAGTTGCCTTAGAACCACCCATCCACAACCAATCAACCATCACTCCTCCTAATACACCTTCACCAAATCCTAGCCACATCACCTCCACCTACGACTGCACCCATTCATTGTTATCTAGAGTCCATTCATTGTCTTTTTAGCTTGTCTCTCTTAGGTCTCCATCATTATCATTGCTCATACCTTTTCCTTCTTAGTCACTTCCCAATTTGTTTTGCAGATCAGTGTTGCTACCCTCAGAAAAGCAAAACTTTGTTTTCTTGACATTGTGAGCTTTGATTTTGTTCACAACTCACATGAGTATCACAAGTCTGATGTTAGTCTACTGCTTCCCGCCACAGAAAACCCGATCTTTTACCTTTTAATGTAGTCTTCAAAGCGTTGGCTCATCTACTTTTGTTGTTCTTTGTTAAGTTCTTTTTCCCTTTTTCCCTCATGTCCCTTTTTGTTTTTGGCTTGCTGATAGAGGGGAGGGGGTTTGGTTGAAAAGAGAGGGGGGGGGGGGTATTAAGTGTGATTGCAGGCCATTCTTTTGTATTTATAACCAACATTTTCTAATTACATCAAAGGCCTTAACCAAATATTTTCTCATTATGGCTTTCATAGGATGATGCTATCAATGTATTGTGTCCACTTTAGGGTTGGTGTATTTATGATGGATGCTGATGAATAAGTATTTGGTATGCTAGTGAGGACACTTGCTGGTGTGCTTTTGGTCTCAATTAATGTTGCATGGAAAAGAAGTTCACGTCCCAATAGGTTAACAACAAGGCAAACTGGAGATGTGATTACAAAGTTCAAAGTTGTGCTTTCAAAGACAAGCCTAAGAGTGGAACAAAAGTTTATTGTACCTAGAACCTTTGCTGGACTGGATGTGACTCATAGCAAAGCCTGTGTTCACATTTTGGGTGTTGGGCTCATTAAATTTCGAGTGTGCAATGATGCTACTAAATCGGTATCTCAACTCACATGCATGTGCAATGAAGATCCCAATGTGAAAAAATATTTCAGCAGGAGAGCTATTAAGATAAAACAAATGCTTCTAGTTATGTTTGAGGAATAAAGTGTTCTGAGGGCATTGTTAAGAATTCTACTATTTTCTATTATGTGATTGGCTCGTGGGTTGATGATTTATTAGCATATGATTCAAGATTCACCATGATCTTACCATTCTTATGTTAGGTATTAAGCTGTTCTAGTAAGATTCTAGGGGATAATAGCATAAAAGATGTGTATTAGGGGTGTATTTGATTGAAACAAAAGCAAAATGGATATGACCAAGTTTCGAGGACTTGAAACCTTCTCATTGATTTTTCAACTTAATTCCCCCTTTCTCTGCTACCTTCTATTTATAGCCTTGCTAATATTGCCTTGCCTAGGATAATAAAGGCACTAAACCCTTGTGCCTTAGTGCTAGAGGCATGCCTTTTAAAACATTGACTAATTCAAATAAGCCCCTCCTGTCATGTTCATGCTTGCTGTCAAAACATGATAACTACAGTGTTGGGGTCGACTTCAGTCAAAATTGAACTAGTCCCATCCTCTTGCTTTCAAAATCTCTATAGTACACATGCTACCCTTATTTATGTGAATTAAAAGGTCAACCACCTTAATGTATTTCCGAGGGCATTTAGTGTCTTTCATAATGGGCGAACATGATACCCCTATATATCGTTAAAGATGCATATCTCAACTTCATCCAGTACATCTATTGTATTGACATATGATTCCTCAACCATATAAGATAGACAACCTTCTAGTGAATCCAACAAGTTCTTAGAAATTTGGTAGAGCTGGTAAAAGTTGACCCGACCCACCCCGCCCAACCTAACCCGATCCGAGTGAAACTCGATCCGATAAGACCTAGAAAGTTTAGAAACCCGACCCGACATTGACCCGATCCGGTACTGACCCGATAAAAATTAACCAGACTCGGACCCAACCTGACACTATCCTAACCCATCATCCGTCATAGACTCGACTCGATAGCGACCCGACCCGCTTTTGACCCAACCTGACGTCAACCTGACCCAACTTTGATCCGACCCAATATTGACCCGACCAGACATCAAAATCTATTATAATAATAATAAATTACACATTTTATTATTCATTTAAAGCTTTTAAAAATATAGTGTTTTATAAATTGTACTTATTTTTCATACTTTTACCCTGACATTCTTATTTATTTATGATATCCTAATAATTTTTTTCCACACAAAAATACAACATGAAGAAGTCATAATAATAATTTAATAAACAAGTGACAATTAAGAACATATTTTTAATTACATGCTTAGATGAAATCAAAATTAGGTTAATGAGTTGGAGAAATTTTGGTGGTAAAGGTGTATATTAGATAATTTTTTAATATCTTTTATTTTCTTTGCCTAACTACTTTTATAAGTTCATAACTTGTCAACATACACGTCCTATAATATCAAATAAACTTATACACATAATTATTATTTATTATATTATATGTTATTACTTATGATGTAAAATAATATTTTTTCTCTAATTCCATCATTCGTGACATGTATAACAAGTCAACAACTAACAAGTATCAATATGTTATTTGAATCATTTTGATCAATACTCTGTGTTTTTATATAAAATAAATTTATCTTTTTTTAAGTAATCAAATATTTTAAGTAATCAAATAAATATAATATATGATAACTATTTAATATTTTTACTTGTAAAATATATAAATATTTTAAGTAATCAAATATAACATTGTTAAAACTTGTAAATATCTTTATTATTTACCTTTGTAAAAATAAAGCACATATAATATTCTTATTTCATTTATTTGTACTAGTAATCTTATGATTGTCTCTAATATTTACAAGGTAATAAATGATAATTATACATTGTATAGTCATGCTTATGCTTACCTTTATTTTATAAAATTATCTTTTTTTAAGTAATCAAATAAATATAATATATGGTAAATATCTAATATTTTTACTTGTAAAATTTATAAATATTTTAAGTAATCAAATATAATATTGTTAAAACTTATAAATATCTTTATTATTTACCTTTGTAAAAATAAATGACATATAATATTCTTATTTCATTTATCTGTACTAACAATTTTATGATTGTCTCTAATATTTACAATAAAATAAATGATAATTATACACTATATAGTCATGTTTATGATCATGTTTATTTCATTAATTTATCTTTTGTTAAGTAATCAAACATTTTTATTACTCAAATAAATATAATATATGATAAATATCTAATAGTTTTACTTGTAAAATTTATAAATATTTTAATTAATCAAATATAATATTGTTAAAACTTATAAATATCTTTATTATTTACTTGTAAAAATAAATCACATATAATATTCTTATTTCATTTATCTGTACTAGTAATCTTATGATTGTCTCTAATATTTACAATGTAATAAATGATAATTATACATTGTATAGTCATGTTATGATTACCTTTATTTTATAAAATTATCTTTTTGTAAGTAATTAAATATTTTAAGTAATCAAATAAATCGGAATAAATGATAAATATCTTTATTAGATTTAATCATGCAATATTTTTTATTATTAAAATTTATAAATATCTTTACTATTTACTTGTGAAAATAAATCACATCTAATATTCTTAATTCATTTATCTGCAATAGTAATCTTATGATTGTCTCTGATATTTACAATATAATAAATGATAATTATTTGGACTTGAATTTGATTCAACCTGTCAAAACTCGACCCAACCCAACCCATCAAGTTAACCCGAAACAACTTGGACCCAACGAGACCAACTCGTCATATTGCACGATGACCCGAACAAGTCGAAGCCACTTAGTTATGTGATCCAGACAATGACCCGAAACCAACCCGACCTTACCAGTCAAGTTAGCCCGAACCTGAGTTTGCTTAACCCGAAATGACCTGACCCGACCCACAACCGACTCGCAAAAGTCAAATGACCCGACCCACCTGACCCGATTGCCACCCTAGAATTGGGCAGAAAAACTCAAGAAGGAATGGTCCTAGGTTACTGCTGGGAGTTTCCCCAATGGGTTTCATTTGGTGACAGAGGTCATATGCCATCATAACATAAATCATTGCATTTACAACACCCTTGTAATATCCCAAATAGTAATTGTCCACAACCCTCTTCAATGTCATAGCAACAATATTGGTTCGTCAAAGCCATATTTCTTCCAGTTATCAAAAAATGGTGCACTTGGCTCCTTGCCCTTGACTTCACCTCTGTTGCATAATGCCCATGATGATTGATTTATGTGTACCTGGGTCGAAGGGGCACTCATGATTCATAGTTCGTAGCTGCATCACTGGCCCATGGAGGTGGGGGATGAAAATCACAACACCAAGCTGTGTATGGTTGCTTGCATGAGTTGATTCTGAAGTTGTGGTGTACCTAGGGTGAGAAGGTAGGGTGATTGCTAACTTAAAATTAGAATAGCCTGGATGCATTAGGCCCAATTTGTGGCCCGACATGATTCGACCCAATTGGTCCCTTCCCCTTTGATCCTCCTCTGAAGTTGCGCCACTGATGATGCCCTATCTTCCAACATCTCTCCCTTGGTAGCTGAGTTTCCTCCTTAGCAGCTGAGTTTCTCCTCCATTGTTATCACAGAAACCTTCACTCTCCTCGCCTCTTTCATGTAATCCATCTGGTAGCCCTAAAGGTTATCCTCTTCATGTTGTTTCCCTATTCTTGATGATGCATTGCCGAGTTTGTCGCTGTCAGTAAGATTTCCCAGCATCGTTGAATTTTCAAATAAGCCCCTCCTAACATCTTCACACTGGTTCCCCCCCCCCCCCAAATCTATGATGTCATCTAGACTACCATAATCTTCTTACTTTCACAAAACTCATGTGAAGCTTTCACAGTCAAGAGAAAATGATGTTTAATGGAAGCCCAAGTTTAAAGATATATTCCATCTTGTAAGGTTTATAAATTTTAGTTGCAGTTATTATGATTTTAGATATATATTTTTTTAAAGAACTATGACAATTTTTAAAGCTTACGTCAATCTTTGAGTGAATATATTACCATTTTAGGATTTGGATAGTTATTTGACAAATATATACCTTTAGCTTATTGTTATTATCAGACTTGAATAAATGATAGCTGTATGCACTTGTTATTACTCTGGCAAGGTTGGGATGTACTTCAATGAGAATAGAAACATATCTAAGCTGCTACAATAATATGGCAATGGTACTTTCTAAGTTTCTGTACTTGGGCATGCAAACAAGTATAAGTGCATTTCTTTCTAAATGTAAAGGTTGCATTTTCAGATATAAAGAGTTGTATTTAGATAAGCAATTCAATGTGAAATACTGGCCCGATATAGTACACAGCTAGTCTATTGTGTTATTTTATGTGATACGTTGGTGTTTTAAGTTTTATGGTATTCACTTATTTCTTTGTTTGAGTAACTTATTGATAATATGTTGTGAAAAGTTAAATTAACTTCTTTTATATACACTAAATCATACTTTGATATTTACACTGTAAATATTGTATGTTGCAGTCTGCTCTTCCTCCAGAGCAGCTTGCTTGGTGTGGAATGGACAGTGTGCTTCTCAACTGGGACGATGTGCTTCTGATGGTTGGTCCTTTTGGAGATCCAGTGCGTTATTTTTATGATGAACCCATAGTTCTCATATCTGAATGTGATGGTGTAAGGATACTTTCAAACACTAGTATGGAGTTTCTACAGCGGGTCCCTGATTCCACAGTTTCTATCTTTAAGATTGGAAGCACTACCCCTGCTGCATTACTGTATGATGCCTTGGATCACTTTGATAGGCGAAGTGCCAAGGTATGGGTTAAAGTATGAGATCATATATTGTAGTTTTCGTTCTCTTTACCTTCTTAATTTGCTGAGTATAATAGCTTTTCATAGGATGATTGGCAATTTTACTTTCGGCTGCCATTACTTTTTGAATAATTCAAAATTAATCATACTCTTTTTCACAATTTACTATAAACTAGTAAAAAATAAATATTTGCTATTTACCAACCAAAGCCTAGTTTTCATGCTGTATTTTGTAACTTTCTGATTGATTTAAGTCTCCTTAAATCTTAACATGATACTGAATATCTGAGAGAAAATAACTACATGCAGGCTAAACTGATATGCATGTGCAAGTGTGTGTGTCCTGCATTGCATTTCATTTAAGTGTGTGTCATAAACATGTCATATAAGAAAAAGAGCAGTTAATATTTACTGTGATTGAATATTGAATTATTTGTCAGGCTGATGAAAATTTGAGAATGATACGTCCATCCCTGCCAGAAGCAATTGAAGCATGCATAGATGCTGCTGGGTATGAATTTGATATATCACGTCAGAAGACGCTGCTAAGAGCTGCAAGCTATGGCCAAGCATTTTGCAGGTTAGTTCAGTGTCTCAACATGATCTCATTGCCATATCTAGACTTTAGCTATGCACACTGATGGCAAAAGGTGTGCATGTTATGATTTTACGACTTAATGACTAGTGCATATAGTTTTGTCAAGAAAATTTATTTGGAACTGTAACCTGTAGATGGTTTGCTTTTTGGTTAGCGCTATGTGATCTTGTAGAACTACTATTTTTTGGGGTGTGTGTGTATATATAGGGTCGCATCATGTGAGAACTGCTGTTTGCCCAAAAAAAAAAAGGATAATAACTTGAGTTGTAAAGCTTGTAATTGAGTGTCGACTCGGTGCAAAGCTTCAGTGTTTGAGATGTGCCTAAGGCGCAAGGCAATTGGGGTTGGACGCTTCTTTGGTCCTCGGCAAGGTGACTTGCGTAAGGTGCACTGGGGTGCTGAGGCACACACCTTTAAATTCATTCAAAAGGGAGAAGGGAAAAAGGATTATAGGAAGGCAAATAGATATTTTGGGAAATCAAAAATCTTCACCAAAAAAAGAGAAAGAAGGAAAATAATTTCAATGTGACAGCAGTGATGCAGCATATCAAGCAAAGTTGCGATTCTTCACCTGTTCAATAAAAACGGAAAGAAAAGAGAGAGAGAGAGAGAGAGAGAGAGAGAGAGAGAGCAGAGAAAAACAGAGAGGAGGATACAACAGTTAAACAGAAGGAAAGGGCTATTACAAGCATTAGAGGGAATTACAAAAATGGAAGAAGTGGATCATGATGATAAAGGGTTATGAGTCAATATTAGATGCACTTATGGAAGATGATGATTTTTGAGTGTCTTGCTAGTATTAGTAGTGACAAACTCATAGGCTTCTATTTTTCAAGTATTTTTTTATTTTTATTTTTTATAATTATGGTGGTACTTTTTTAAAAAAAAAAAAAAACTTGAGTCATTTAGTCATTTGTAGCTTTCTAAGTAATTTTGCGGATTAGGCCTTTTCAAACACTGAAGCTTAAGCAAGAGCTGTTTGTGCTTCGTGCCCACCTTATATCCAATGTCTGTAGATTGTAGCTTGCACCAAAAGCATCCATTCTCACTTGATATGCAGATACACACTCTCTCTCTCTCTCTCTCTATCACACACACACACACACTAATTAGACATGTAATGTGTAAAGGCTGACCTTTCTAATCTCTATTGCTGACACAAAATTTTACTGGTATTAAATTGAAATAACAGAAAATCTTGACCTATTATTATCTTTCATGTTGTGTAATTCTTTTGTGGCTATCATAAGTGTTTAGTTACATTTTTTTTATTTATCTGATTGTTCGCCTCGGTAATGATATCCAGTTGACTTTGGCAGCAATGTCCCACGTGATCGATTTCAAGAGATGTGTAAAACCTTGCGTGTCTTGAATGCGGTGCGCAGTCCTGGCATTGGAATTCCTCTTAGTTTTCAGCAATATAAGGTGATGTGTGCATTCTGAGTTTAAATTTCTGTTTCAAGGACCCTGCATCATTTTCCAGAGTTTAACCAATCTTTTCCCCTTTTCTTTAGGTCTTGACACCTGCTGTCTTAATCAATCGGTTGATTGATGCAAACAATCACCTTCTGGCTCTGAGGTTGTCCGAGTACCTTGGCTTGAACCAGGTAACTTCATATTGCTGCCTCAAATTTATTTTAATATTTATATTTCTCAGTGGTAGGCTATGCATTTTGTTGCAGCCACTACCTTCTTAATATAGATGTGCGTTTTTGTTCAATTTTCAAGAATAGAAGGCAAATGATTTTTGAATTGAAACTTGAGGATTTTTATTGCCAGAAGAACCAAGAGGGAACTTTTCATATTTGACAGTGTATATCATAACCATCTAAAACCTTTGCAATACTTTTTCCTAGTGTTTACACTCTGGACAATGTTTATAATTCTTTCTTAACCGCAATTGCTATTGGCAACTGTATTTGAAAATACCTGATCATTCCTAGTTCTACAAATCAAGTAAACTGTAAAAGGGAGCCAGATCCTCAGCTACTTAAGGATTTATCACCTGGTCAGCACCCACAGTTCTTCTTCTGATTAGTCAAAATGACACAGTCTTCCTTCTGATCAGTAGTTTATCCAGCACATCGCACCTGCCTGATGTGAAGTGGAAACATGCGATAGAGATGGGTTTAGAAAAGTGGATGATAATGTTGATGATGATAAAAATGTGTGATGGTGATGGTGAATGGATCTGGATGCAGGCTTCAAAGTCATGAAAGAATTGATGGAAATTGAAGGATATGAATGTAACGTACTTTGAACCACACAAAGAAGAACATAAGCTAGGATTTTTCGAGAACTCATCACTCACACTCTCTCTCTTGAATTACATGAGGATTTCAATATTGAATCACACAATATTAAGGAATCCAAACTAATTTGAAGATTGAAGACTCATAAAGAGAACTTTATTGCTTGGAGAAATTGCAATGATACACACATGACACTAAATGGCTGGCCAACCCCCCCCCCCCCCCCAAAAAAAATATAGGCCAAGTTGTTGACTCATTCATCTAGCAACCGTTGAATTAGTCAAAAGTAAACATAACTACCTTTATTGCTTTTGACTAAGCCTTACAACAAACATAATTAACTTTTATTGAGTCATATAAAACGTTAACTAACATAACAAACTAAGTAGTTAACATAACATTTTGGCACACATATTTAGAATTAATAAATTTTGAAAATTTTGATGCTTAAATTGACTAATATATCCTTGCATTAGTTGTGTTCATCTACTTAATACTAAAACTTTATTTGTAATTACCAATGAAAATAAATGGGCAAAATAAGCAATAAAGCATTATATGTTTTGTACTTTTTGTTATAGGCCTTATATTGAGAAACAAATTTTAAAAATTTGAAGGCCTTGTATTGTGAAATGGAAGGAGTACTAACATAACCAACATGTGGCACATTTAATAGGCCAATGTTTGGTCTTACACCTTCAAAAGAGCTCGGTCAAACCATATTAGCCCATATGCTTTATTCTTGCCCTTCTTGTGTTATTGATTTGTATACCTTGAGTCTAATATTATTATCATTATTAACTTCACATTTGGACTCAAAAAATATATGCTCAATATAATCTATTAATAAGCTTGAACCACTTGCTCCCACATCATTCTCCCTATGTTGAGAAAAATTTGCCGCAATTTTGGGTCTTCATAAGAAGTTGATAAGTCTCTAATATTGAATGCTTAGCTTATTCGTCCATATGAATCTAGTAGTTCAGCCTATAAGCACTCCCTCCAAACTTCTTGAGTATCTTGAATGAGCCATTCTCTTGCTTTTCCTCATGTATGGAAATCTTTCTTTTCTTAAATGAATCCAAACAAGGTATCTGGGTTGAAATCATATTGCCTGCAATTCTTTTTAGATCTTGCATGAGCCTTGTGAATTTGAGTTCAAATTTGATCATGCATATCTGGAAGCATTCAACTTTTTCTTTGGCATCATAACTTTTCAAATCTTCCTTTGGAATGTTCACCAAATCCATGGGCCCATATGGATTCACCCTATATACAACTTTGAATGGTGAAGATCTGGTTGTTGATGTTTGGATTGTGATTATAAGAAAACTTGGCATTAGCAAGTTTAATATCCTAATCTCTTATACTTTTGCTAACCAAACCTCAAACTAAAGCCCCCAATGTTTAGTGAGTCATCTCCTTTTGCCCATTGGTTTGTGGGTGATGTGAAGCAACTCAAGCAAAGTTAGTACAAAAGATCAGCTTAGTATAATACTCTTTAAAAAGAGCAACATAGTACTCAACAAATGCCATAAGGTATTCCAAAAGTAACTCAAGTATTGGACATCTCTATTCGATACGATATTCAGTGGACTCCATACAAGCGAACAATCTCTTTGAAATACAAATCTCACAGGTAAGACTTTTGACAAAGGTAATGGCTACATGTCTCCAATATTGATACTATGGCATAAAACTCCTTGTCATAAGTTGAATATTTGAGCTTGGATCTATTCAACTTTTTCACTAAAGAACCCCTCCAATGTCTATACCACTTGCATCACATGTTACTTCAAAAAGTTTATCAAAATTAAGAAGAGATAATACCCTTGTATTGCATAACATGTTTATCACTTCTTTAAAGGCTCTTTGAGTAGCTTTGGACTCTAAAAGGTCCCTTTTCTTGTTTAGCTGTGTGCCAGGTGCGACTATGGTACGCAAATCTTTATTGAATCTTCTATAGAAAGAAGTTAATCCTTCTTTAAACTAAGAAGATATAATACCCGTGCATTGCATAAAATGTTTATCACTTCTTTAAAGGCTCTTTGATTAGCTTTGGACTATTCAAGCTCCCTTTTCTTCTTTAGTTGTGTGTCAGGTGCGGCTATGGTACTAAAATCTTTATTGAAACTTCTATAAAAAGAAGTTAATCCATGGAAACTTCTCACTTGTAAAATGTTTGTGGGTATCTACTAATAAGCAATTGCTTGAATCTTAGATGGATCAACTCAAATTTCATCCCCACTTACAATGTACAATTTTTATTTTTATTTTTTAAACACACACACATGCACACCCCCCACAACCACAACTACCATCGCTACTTTCTAACATTAAAAACACTTTTCCATCTTGCAATGTGAATGTTGCTCACGCAATTTCTCAAACAACTTCTTCAAATGCAAGGTATGATCATCCTTGTTTTTACTATGAACAAGAATATCATCCAAATAAACCACAATTAATACTCCAACATTTCATAAACCAAATGGCATGACCAAGCACTCATGAAGTCCATACTCAATATTGAATGTTGATTTCCGCTTATTCATTTCTCTTATCCTAATTTGATGATAATTGCTACTCAAATCAATCTTTGAGAACACTTGCACACCATGTAACTCATCAATCATATCTTCTAGCCTTGGCATAGAAAATCGGTATTTGATAGTAATAATATTGTTGACGCCTCTACTATCAATACATATATACCGTGTACCATTCTTTAGCACCAAAAGAGTGGGTAACGCACAAGGACTTAGGCTCTCCCTTGCATAGCTTTATCCATGAACTCCTTAATTTTCCTTTATAACTCCTTGAACTCTTTTGGATTGCATCTTAAAACCGGTTTATTTGGTAGAGGCGTATCGGGAGTCATATCAATTTGATGTTGAATTCCCCTCAACAGTGGTGATCCAGGTGGCTACTCATCTGGGAAAACATCTTTGAACTCCCTAAAAGTGCTATCAGTTGTGAGTCTCCATCTTGGCTTTTCCCATGTTGGGACTCGTTCACAACTAAAGTTTGCACTTCATGTCTTCCTTTAACGGCTTCAATGATATCTTTACCCTTCAAAAACAAACTTCATGAACTTGAGTATAGCCAATTTACACCCCTTACCATCAAACTCTTTAAATTCAAAAGGAGACTCCATATTTTACGACCAACCTAAAAAGTCGTTAGGATTGAGATTATCGTCAAACTTCTAAAGATCAAACTTTAGGCCTTTTTCATTCTCTTATTCATGCCCAGCATGCGGCACATGAACTCTCTTTGGTTCCTTAATTTAGCCTCTTCAAGCTCCAAACGTTGGTTTACGTGTCCTTATCTTTGTTGAACCATTCTTCTAACTGTGCCCTCCACTTTATTCTTGTGCTTATGCAATTCTCTCTCTTATCTATCCATTTGTTGCACCAGATCAATGGACATTTTATCCATTATTTCTAATAAAGTCTTCATAAATTCTTCATTAGCCATTTGGAGTGGATCTTGGAAGGAAAAACTCACTTCTCGAAAGAAATATTGATGATTGTTGATTGTTCTTAAGACAAATTAGTCTTGATAAATTCACGTGAAACTTGAATCACTTAAAATGCCTACTCCAAACACACCTATTGGAACTTCAAATTGAGGCTTTGCCACCAAATTTTGATGTGAAATGAAAAGGAATGAAAGAGATTCGTTCAACAAAGTGGATGATAATGATGATGAAGAAGACTATGTTTGATGGAAATGGTGTTGTATATGGAAACTAGATTCAACTGAATGAAGGAATTATGCAAAATTGATGGATATGAATGTTTGTTATTTTGAGCACTAAAAAGAAGAACATGAATTATGATTTTTTGAAAATTAATCACTAGCACTAAATCTCTTAAATCATACAAGAGGATTTCAATATTGAATATTGAGGAATTCAAACAATCTCACAATGTTTGAAGAGTAAATACTTATAAAGAGAACTTTATTGTTTGGAGAAATTTCAGTCATACACACATAACACCATGGGGCCAACTGCCCCTATACTATAGGCTAAGCTAGAGTGCCCTTTTATATTGGCCAAGTTGTTTACTCATTCAACTAACAACCTTTGAATTAGTCAATAAAATAACTACCCTAATACCTTTGACTAAGTCTCACAACACACATTATTAACTTTTAATGAGCTATTGTAAAATTTTATTCCTCATAACAAACTAGGTAGTTAAAAGACAACTTGCCAATGTGGCATATTTAATGGGCCAACGTTTGATGTTCCACTTCCAAAAGGTATTGGTCGAATCATATTAGCCCATATGCATCATTCTTGCTCTTCTTGAATGACTCAGTTGTAAACCTTGAGCCTGATATTATCATTATTATTAACATTAATTTTGGACTCAAGAAAGATAGGCTCAATGTAGTCAAATAATAAACTTAGATCACATGCTCCTGCATCACTCCCTTTGGTAAATTCAAGAAGAAAGAGAAGATGTGGGGCCCTATTAGGACCCAGAAAAAGCTATTTACAACTCACATAAGCTAGGCATTCACTTTTGAAGGCTTTCTTTGGGTCATTGCCTGCCTCTGTACAGAGATGAGGCTATAAAAATGTCTTGGGTGTACCAACCTATATAGATTTTCTTGTACTAAGAACCTCAAGTGGATGAGCTCTGAGGTGGTGGGTAGTGACTCCAGTCTGATATTTGTCTTCACAGGATGCCATAATTTGCTAGCTATCAACTTGAGGCTCTTGCATCTAATAGAATACTGATGTATCACACTCTTGTTTCTTAATATTACTGTAATTTAAAATATTTACTGCAATTATGGGTGCTTTTGGCCGAAACTTTATGTGCCCTAGCTTATGGATGTATGGCTTTTTATTGGCTGTCATGTTTTCGGATTGCATTATTTGGACTTCGGCCAATATGCAGGCTACATTAGTGGTTATAAATAGGAATTGCTGGTCTTACATGGAGGCATGATGTGTTCTTCCAATTAGATTGAGAGGTTGATCAGATATTGTAGTTAAACATCCCTCTTTAAGCTAATTGTGCAAATATATTTCAACTCCCTTAACTGTTCTAACCTCTTCTGAACCAAGTTTCGAGCAGCTATCATCAAAATCCTAGGAGGGTGCAAGCAATTTTTTAGCTGGTATGATTGCCTTAAATATTTGCAATATATGCCTATATCCAATTATGGGCCTAACAGATCAGCTATGTTTTTTGGGGCTGAATATTGATTGGTTTCTAAACTCAAGTTCAAGGTGGACGAGATAAGAATGCTTGTACCATCTTGCTAGAAAGATACAATGAAGAGTGAAGTAATAAGGGAGAAGGTGGGTGTGCGTCATGGACCTTGATCGTGGGTCAGGCCTACTAACTGGGCCTATTGGCCTAGTTTCAGCCCTATGGTGCTAGATTTGAGTTAATTGATAAGTAGCAAGCATTTATTTTTATTCATTTTAGTGAGTATTAGTTCATTGTTTGATTTGTGTACTAGGGTTGTAGGTCCTATTAATGAAAAGCTTGCTAAACCCTAGCTTTTAATAGCTTATACATAAGAGCCTAGAGCCGTAGTAATAGATACATTGGAGAGTTAACAGAATTGTTAGTTCTCTTGCCCCCCCTTTTGCTCTCTACTCTTGCTTCTCTCTAGTTCTCATAGCCCTAACCTTAATTCCCTCGCATGCATAATCAATTGATTTCCTTGAAGTTTCCTAATTCTTTCCCTTGAATTCATTTGATTTCATGGAAAAATCGGACTATGAATCAAGTCACGGTAGGCAATCAGGAGCCTTAGGAACTGGGACATGCCGGCGTGGCCTCTATTAAGGGTAAGATGTGAGATTAAAGACTTAGGTGGCTTTAAGAGCTGACATTTAGATGATCCTGTGTGAAGTTTCTATGAGACTCTTAAGAGTCAAAGAGATGAACCTAGGAAGAATTAGGTCAGGGTTACTTGACATGATATGCTAGCGAGGACATGACCAGTGCTAGGAAGTTGTGGCGTCTGAAACTTTGTGCAGTTGACCTTGAGTGGGAGACTCCCTTTTATTATCTCAGTCATTGGCATCAATGTCCCCTCCCCGTCTACTGATATGATTCTGTACGAATCTTACCATCATTTATGTATGTTACGTTGTGATTATCTTATTTTGTTGAACATCTTACTCTTAGTTGTCACTATTTTTATCTTCATTTACTTAATTTTTGTATTTTTTTCATTTACTCGTATCACTCTTGTCACTTACTGTTATTTATTTGTTTGTTTGTATGTACTATTGCTAGTACTACTATGACCTTTAATATTTTTTTTTCCTACTATTACCTACAACTATCTCCCCCCCCCCCGGCGCCTATAACAGTCTGCTACTAGCATTAAGCTTGTAAAGGTACACACGGACCTCTCCAAATCATGCCAATATCTCGATTCATATAGGGTTATTGCTGTTTATAGTATTCCAGGCTTGAATCATTAATTATACTCTTCTTATATACTAGTATATTTATTAGGCATCAATATAAAGCAAAGGTTTGCTAATTGCTACTCCTATTCAATGCCTCTTGTTGGAGATTTTGAATTCTTTTGGGGATATTCTTGAAATGAACTGCACTATGGAGAGTTTAATTGGTTAACCGTAAACTGCAACATAGAGTCGGTGGTGTGTTTTGCAGGAATTGGTGATAATGCATTGGGCATGCACAAAGATAACTTCTTCATTAGCTATCCCTGATGTTGCTCTTCTCGATATTCTTCTTGACAAGGTACATCATTTTCTTTTGGCTTTCCTTGTGTTTTCTGTTTTTAGCCAAGTATAATATGGTATAGACATCACTTAAATGCTTAGTCAGGAACTAATGTTTCATTCGGTTCCCCATTCAGGGATAAAGATTTTGAACTCCCATTTGAGGAGCAAGACATTAATGTTCGTATATGACAATACAGAAACGTTTTAGATCTTGCGGGGAATAATAAATATCACTGTTATGGTCCTTTTATATGATCCAAACACAAAAAAACTCTTATCTTTAAGATTGAAATTTTCAAAATATATATGCTTTATGGTTCCCCCCCCCCTCGAATGGGAACATGAGAACATTTGTCCTGAATGAAGAGCCATACAGTAAGCAATGTCTGCCTGTCTAATTGCTTTGCTCCAGATATAATATTGTTTAAATAAACTGGTAATTTATTGTCTTGACATTGCAGCTGAGATTATGTAAAGCTATATCCTATGCAGCAGTTGCTGAACATGCAGATAAAAAGGGCCGTCGGAAGTTGGCTGCTATGCTTGTTGAACACGAGCCTCGCTCCTCAAAACAGGTCTTTGCTTCTGTGCCCTTAGTTTTTGTTATTTTTTTCCTGACATTCTGTTGAAACTTTGATGTAAGCCATTCGATGTGAACGCTGGGCTCACTTGAGGCTGTCTAACTGTATTTCTTGTAGGTTCCCCTGCTGTTAAGCATCGGAGAAGAAGACACAGCTTTGTTGAAAGCCACTGAAAGTGGAGACACTGATCTGGTTTACATGGTCTTATTTCATATCCAGCAGAAGGTTTTACTCGAAGAACTCTGAAGATGCACATAGCAATTTTATTTTTTTCCATTACCAAATTGTTGGCTTTAGATATGTAAAGTTCTGTGCATAAAGTTCTTGTTATGTGGGCCTGATGATATGTTTATTTTTTGCAGAGGCCATCATTAGAGTTCTTTGGAATGATACAGGCTAAACCTATGGCACGAGATTTGTTTATAACCTATGCAAGGTAGGATTTATATTTTTAGTTTTCTTCAATACTTTTTCATTGCTAACAGGTTTCTTCATGGGCAGACTGTTCAATCTTTCTCTAATCAGGAGCCTTTGTTATGTTTCTTAACTGGTAGACAATTTTCTGATAATCTTTCATGTTTCAGGTGCTATAAGCATGAATTTTTGAAGGACTTTTTTCTCTCCTGTGGACAGCTCCAGGTAGGTTTTCCCTGTCTGGCATCAAGTTAATTTTTTGGGGGGTATGCTTTGTGATTATATGCGGGTGCATGTGATGTGCATGCTTAACACTTGGAAATGAGTGTGCAACTATTAATTTTTCACTTCATTGAATATAGTTGCGTATTATAATTCTTTTTTTTTTTGTGGGCAGTATGACTCACATGTATTATTAATATAATCCTTGCTCTATTGAGTGCATATTGTGATGGCTTGTCCTTTTTATGTAGAATATCATCTCTTGAAAGTTTGGGATCCTAGAATATGGTGCCCATGGGGTTTTCTATTTGATTTTATTGAAAGGCCTAGTGAATTGGGATTCCTCTATTTTTTGTTATTTGAGCTCGCTTCCTCTTTGAGGCTAGCAATAATAGACATTCTTCATCCTACCTCCTGTATCACTTACTGATCATTCAATGGTATGAAATGCTTTCCTTGATCATTATTTCCATGGAATGAATCGCCCTAATGCTTGTTCATGAAGAAAAAATAAAGAGAATCTTTTTTAATGCATGCCCAAACTCATGGAGGGATTGAAAATAAAAATAAAATGAAAAGAAAGGTGTGCTACGTTAAGAAGGCGAACTTATGAATGAGTTCCTGATGTAGATAGGAAGAAGTATTTTCGTGGGAATAAAAAAAATAAATGATTCATATCTTTTATACCTTTTATCTTTTATCTTTTACTATCTTTATTAGTTAGATATGATTTATCTTTATTAGGTAGATATGATTTGAGGGTCTTAGGCTTGTCATTGTTAGTAGTATCGTTGAATGAATAAAAGTATAAGAAAATTTCTCTCAATTTCCCAATTCTCTTCCTGATTTCTTTCCTAAGTTCTTAATCTCATCTTCAATTCTTTCAACCTTACATTAGTTTGGTATCAAAGCCCTAGTTTCATTCCCCACAACTTGTGCTGCCACTAATCTTGTACAAATTACGACCAAAATTCGTGACTATTGCAGCCTCTGCCTTTAATTGTGAAAATTGAATAGAAAACCCTAAATCGAGAAACCCTATCCTCGATTTCCCTCAAATTAATCACAAATCACCCTCAATCTAAGTAATTGACGCCATAAAATGTGCAATTCGACCCTTACCTACCCCAATCGAACCCCAATTCACCCTATTGAAGCCCCAATTTTGCTACAATCGCAAGAACCCTAATCCTAGTTCATTAATCAGGAAAATCAAAGAAATTGTAGCCATTAAGAGCCTAAATACATCAATTAAACTTCAAATCTAGGTGAGAGAGAGAGAGAGAAATCCGAGTGTACAAAAGGGAAAGAAACACATTAGGTTAGTAGAAATTTTTTGATTTCGTTGAATTTTTGCCTGGAAGTCACAAACTGTTCGCCCACTACTCCTCCCGTTGATGGTCATAGAACCCATTGGCCACCCTGTGCTCGCCTATCACCAGAGCCTTGACCACAGTTGCCGATTTCCACCACCAACGTCGCAAACCACCGCCAATCAACACTATTCATGCTTGTTCCACCTTACTTGGAAGATTACGTAGTAGAAAAGGAATCGTAGGTCACCACACAAATGCTACTGCACATGTGTAGTGATTCCTTGCAGATCCCAACAAAAGTTTACAAATATTTATTTTTAATTATAATAAAATGTCTTCTAAAAGTCTCGAGTCAATGGAATAGATTAACCGTCCTGTGTTGATTAAATAGAACAATTGGTGCTTAAGTTAGCTAAAAATGTGGAAAGAATGATGGAAAAGCGTTTCATAGATGAATTTGACCTTCAATCAGTTAGACAACACATAGTGCCTCCATCCAATTTAGCTTACTCAAATCGTAGCATCCTTGGCTCCCATAAGCAAGCTTCTGGTTACGTTCCTCCACATCATAGGACTTTTAGGTCTCAAGGTCACTCAGACCCACCTAATTTCAATGATTCGGATGAGGAAGCCTTCAGGGATGACATTAAATTGCCTCACCATAGGAATTGTATACAATCCAATCAATATGTTAGGTAACTTTATCCTGGATACAAAGACAATATTACTAGAAAGGGAAAAATTGATGTAAACTCTTACAACAATACTCTTGACCCAAACCTTTTCACTAATTGGTTAGAAGAAATGAAGGCTTACTTTGAATTCTATAACATGAGTGACATAGAGAGAGTTCATTTCATAAAGATGAAGCTCTCTGGAGCTGCTAAGTGGTATTGGTAAATGGTTTAGACCCATATTGATCGTTTAGGGTAGCCACCTATTCATCAATAGGCTGTCATGAAAGAAAATATGAAGGAAAAATATCTCCCTACCTTTCATGGAAATCAACTCCTAGAGAAAATGTATAATCTTAAATAGTGTTCCTCTAGTGTTTCTGAGTATACCCAGAAATTCGAGGATTATTTGTTCGGTGTGACTACTCTAAACCCACTGACATTACCCTATTTCGGTACATTAATGACCGTAAGGAGTTTATTAGGGAAGATGTTAAGTTTCATGGCTCTACTTGTGTAAAAGAAACTTTCAAGCTGGCTCTTGAATTTGAGAAGTGTCTTAAACACTCATCTACTTGATATCCATCCTCTTATTTGATGATTTTTGTCAAAATGAGTACGTACTCTTGCATCCTTTGAGGTTATCTCTAATAGTGCTTCCCAATTTAATAATTCTAGTTTTACTCCAAGTAGTCGATCCAACGCCGTTCAATTAACTGCTAGTTTCATCTAGTGCCATAACTATCATGAGAGAGGGCATATTAGATCTCATTGTCTCCATCATACTATGGTCTTAGAGCATGACTCTAATGAGCCCCATATTGAGGATCTTATAATGGAACCATGTGATTATACGGGTGATGATGAGGACTTAGAAGAGAATGATCCCCAATATTGTAACCATGCTAGGATTGTTGACCCTCCACTAGGCGAACACTGTAACGTAAATCAATGTGTTCTCTCGTAGGGTACCCATCTTGAAGAGTAGAAGTGAACTTCCATATTTTGCACTTACTTTAGGTGTAATGGAAAATCTGCTAAGTTAGTTATAGATTGCAGCAGTGCCCTTAACGTCCTATCTCAAGTTACCGTAAAAGGCCTTATCCTAACCCTTTCATGGTAGCTTAGGTCAATAATACCACTCTTCCTATTGACCAAAGATATCTATTTTCCCTCTATTGAGGGCCACATTATAAGGAAGAGATCTATTTTGATATGCTTTCCATGGATGTAGCCCACCTTTTCTTAGGCAAACTTTGGCTTTATGATCATTTGGTTATGATTGATTGCAGGCCCAATACTTATCATTTCTTCTTTAAAGGAAAGTGTATCATTCTTACTCCTGCAAAGCCATTTGATGCTTCACCTCCTAAACCCACTTATTGATAAACACATAAAATATGCATTATCTTGGTGTCTTTCGAGCATAATTTATGGGTGCTTGATGCATATTTCGTGTTTAGATTGAGGATACTGTTTTGGCTTGTATTCTTATGTGCAGGTATTGGTTCAAGATTGAAAGATTCGATGATCATTGGAAAATAAACAATAATTTAGAGTCACAACGAGATTTAAAATGAATGGTTCAACAAGAAAATGGATGCACGTGTATAAAGAATTGAAATTTCAACTATGATGAAATGTAAATCTAAACAAACTCAAAATACTAAAGTTGTAGGTCTCTTTAATAGCTTTCTAATGCAACTTGAATTAAATCAATCTGAGGTCAGACGAAAAAAATTACAACTAGAATACAAAAGGCTATCCAAACTAGTATGAATTAAGCAAGACAGCATGTGTTATACATGTGGTTTAGTTACAATGTTTATGAAACTTCTTTATTTCTTTCCAGACTTTTAAGACCTATATATATGTATTTTAGCTTAGGGTTTAGAGGATCTTGATTGAAGTTTTCTCTTAGCCGCCAAATAGTATCTAGATCTAAAACTCAAGTATTGAAGAAAAACAAAGGATTTTTATGTAAGATTGGATTATAACTATCTGCCAAGATTTTAATTAAAAGATTGGTTTCTTCTTTCTTCTCTATAATTAATTTCTTCTTATGATTGAATTGTATGTTTATTTGATGTGTTCTTTATTCCCAATCGAGTAGATTCTTTGTCCAGGATTGGAAAAGAATCCAACTTTTTGGTAATTGACGATGAATTAGTATACATTTTTAGTGAAAGTTGAATTTTTAATCTTAATTTCTTGTGATTGAACTTTGTTATCTCACATGATCACCGAATTAGTAATCATAGGTAGTTAACTAAATGATCGAAAGGTGAAAATTAATATCAGACCTCTAGAAATTAAGCAGGGAATTTGAACCATGAAGGTAGGGTAGATTTCTGATGAGCGATTTCACGATTCAAAACTTCTCCTTGGCCACTAGTTTGAGGATGATACTGCGTGACAATCTTATGAATGACCCCATACTTTCTCAAGAAACCTTCGAATTTTCTTTCTAAGAAATGTGAATCGCCATCACTGAGTATTGTCCTTGGCACCCCCAACTTTAAAAAGATGATATTTTTGAATAGTTTCACAACCACTTTGGCATCATGGGTGGGGGATGTTATTGCTTCTACCCACTTGGAGACGTAATCTACCACAACTAAGATGAACTTGTTATACGATGGTGGAAACAATCCCATGAAATCTATGCCCCACACATTAAAAATTTCAATTCCCAAGATAGAGTGTAAAGGCATCTCATTTCGCTTTGAAATGTTCTCGGTCCTCTGCAACTAAATCACAAACTGTCTTGTATCTCGGAAAAGACTCAACCAATAGAAATCTGATTGTAGAACTTTTGCAGCTGGCTTTGAAGTGCTTGCATGTCTCCCATAGGAAGATGAATGACAATGATGGAGAATACTTGTGACCTCATCTTCGGGAACACATCCACTAAACATTCCATCAACACATCGTTTGTATATAAATGGTTCATCCTAATAATAATACTTCAAGTCCCCAAAGAACTTCTGTTGATAACTCAGATTTGGGGGCAAGACTCCATACACTATGTAGTCGACAAAGTCTACATACCAAGGTGCATTTAATCTTTATGTGGCTAATCATCTGAAAAGGAGTCGTCGATTGGTAGTTCATCCTCCGCTTTATCATGTGACTCTTATTTCATTCTCGATAAATGATTTGCCGGTATAAACGATGACTTTGGACCCCACTAAGAGCGAAACTTGTCAAAGGCGAAAACAACTGCTAATAGCTCATTTTAAGTGGTAGCATAGTTAACTTGGGCCTCAACAAAGTTATGACTAGGATAATAAATTGTATGAACTATCTTGTTTTTCTTTTGGCCTAATACAACACTAACCATATAATCACTTGCACTTGTCATAACTTCAAATCGAAGATTCTAGTTTGGTGGTTGCTTAATAGGAGTTGTTATCAGTTCTTCCTTCAACCTACGAAAAACATCGAGAAATTCATTAATGAAATCAAAGGTAGCATCTTTAAGAAGGGGGTTAGTTAAGTGTTTTATGAGTTTTGAAAAGCCTTTAATGAAATGCCGATAGAAACTGGCATATCCCAAGAAACTTATTACTTCTCTAATTGACGTTGGTGGATGCAAATGCAATTTTTCAATGATTTCCACTTTTTACCTTATATCCTAGAACTATTCTACCCCTTACCATAAAGTGACATTTCTCCCAATTTAGGACTAAATTAACCTCTTCGTAACGCTATAAAACTTGAGACAAGTTAGCTAAAGAACCATCAAATGTAGTGTCATACACGAAGAAGTCATCCATAAACACGTCCATAATGTCCTCTATAAAATTAGAGAAGATAGTCATCATATATCGTTGAAAAGTGGTAGGGGCATTACAAAGACCAAAATGCTTGCGCTTATAAGCAAAGTTCCCATAGCGATAAATAAAAGTGGCCTTTTCCTAGTTACTAGAATGAATAGGGATTTGGAAGAATGCATGATAGCTATCTATATAACAAAAATAAGAGTGTCTAGCCAACTTTTCTAACATTTGGTCTATAAAGGGCGGGAGAAGATGATCTTTTTCGGTTGCCTTATTCAACTTTTTATAGTCAATGTGCACCATCCAACCCGTAACCGTCCTAGTAGGACTAAGTTCATTATCCTCGTTCTTGACTACGGTTATACCCCCTTTTTTGGAATCATGTGGACCAGGCTAACTCATTTACTATCTGAAATAGGATAAATTATCCCATCATCTAGTAGATTAAGCACCTCGTTTTTAACTACTTCCTTTATGTTAGGATTTAATCTACGTTGGTGCTCTATAGAGGGTTTATGATCATCTTTCATGAGAATTCTATGAGTTGATTCTTTTAATGTCATCCATGGTGTATCCTAAGTGTTCTAGGCAACTTATTGGTTTCATTTTCATTTAGACATGCATTCACAAGGGCCAAGAAATTCATACCTTAAAGAGTATAGGAGGGTTTTAGTTCTACCTTTGGTGCTTTATCCTTTTCACAAATAGAAGTTTTTGGCTCTAACTTCAGACTTACAAGCTTTACATTTCGAAGTGGAGCAATTGAGGTTGATTCCAAAGATTGATCATATGCAACTACCTTGGGGTCTTCATCATTTATTAAGCCATCACTTACCAAACACTTCTCAAGTTGATCAACTAAGTAATGGTTTGTAAATTGCTCATGTGTACACTTGTCAATCATGTCAATCCTGTAACAAACTTTATCATTTAGAGGAAGTTTTATAGCTTTGCTTAAATCAATTTCTACCTTCTCTCCTCCAATATTTAGGGAGAGCCTTTCATTTTTAACATCGATTATAGCACTTGTAGTAGCTAGGAAGGGTCTTCCTAATATAATTAGAATGTTGGAGTCCATTTTTAAAATAATAAAATCAACTGGAATAAATAACATACCGACCTGAATAGGCACATCTTTAAGTATACCTACTGGATATCTTACCGATCAATCCGCCAATTATAGTGATATCATGGTTGGCTTCAAATCATTTATACCAAGCTTCTTGCAAATAGACATTGGCATTAAGCTTACGCTTGCACCCAAATCACTCAAAATACGCTTAATAGAGATATTACTAATAACACAAGGAATAGAAAATGAACCGGGTTCCTTAAGTTTAGGAGGCAACTTATTTTGAATTATAGCACTACACTCTTCAGTAAGGGTTGCAATCTCATATTCTTTCAACTTCCTTTTATTAGAGAGTTTTTTCAAGAACTTGGCGTAAGAGGGCATTTGAGAAATAGCCTTAGTGAATGGGATATTAATGTGTCATTTTTTCAAGATCTCAAAAAATTTTCCAAATTGTTTTTTCTAACTTAGCCTTGGCTAACCTTTGGGGAAAGGGTCGAGGAGGCTTGTAAGGAGCGGGAGGCATATATTTATTAACTTTTTCTTTTTTCTGAATTTGGGTCTCATCATCCTCATCTACTGTCTTTTCACCTTTTCCATCATGATGAACATCTACCCCATCATTTTTTCTTCATCCTAGGTCCCTCATATTGTTTTCCACTCCTAAGGGATATAACATTCACATAACCTTTGGGATTCCTCTCGTATTGTGTATGTATCATACCCGAAGGGCTTGAGGAAGAGTTAGCCTTTTATGCTAATTGAATGATTTGTGTCTCTTAACATCTTATAACTCCCCCATTTTTCACTACTGAAAAATTTCATTTGAAAACACTACGGAAGCGGTAAATACTAAACATACCCAGAAAAAATAGGGTGTTACAGTTGTACCTAATACAGGATAGACGTCGGCCGCCCGTCCCATATTAGATACAAGGTTAAAACCAAAATAACCAATTTAAAGCGGAGCGTGCAAGATCAAGTTACATAAATATTTAAAAGAACGTTTACAACATAGGACCTTGACGATCCTCAACATAGTCAAATATAGAGAGAATGATAAGTTAAGAATACAAGTTTATATTAGTAGAAAACAAGTTAGAATGTGACTCCAAAACCATGGTCCGTTACCGAGCGCGCAAAAATCTTTGAATGTCTACACTCTCAAGCTCCAAACCCAAGTTGTGGTAGGTCCGCTATTAACTATCCCCAAACACCTGCATACGACCCTCTACTCGTGGGAATGAGCAGGTGACCAAGCAAATGGGTATATCAGTATGTTACATAGTGATTAAGCCAAGTTACCCCCATCAACGGAAGTCGCAAGCATACAAGGTTAATCATGACATGGAAATCATACTTAATTTGTCATGCCAATGCCAAATAAGTATAGTAATGCATTAAGATTCACTATCGTGCATAACTCATAATATATTATGCTCATTTCATAGTATAATATCATAGATAGTCACACACTTATACTAAGCAGATTTTGCAAATAAACACTAGGGTTTATTTTCTAACTTGTTCAATCAATTAGGTTATACCATTTTTTATCCATATACTTGTATATGCATCATCTAGTCATTTATTCAAG